>BPLQ01005177.1:0-440539 GCA_021605075.1 Caerostris darwini
GTGACCTTGACAAAGAATTTGCACATTTTTAGCTTTGCACCTGGTTTCAACTTACATTGGCAAACACTAAATAAGACTTCCAAAGCATTTCGCAGTAACTTTTTCTGGCATTTTTTTTCCTCTGCGAATTTTAAAAAGAGTTAGGAAATAATTGTGTTTTAAATGCAACAGATCATCTTCAGAAAACCGTCTAGAATTTATAACAGTATTTTAATATTTATAATTCTTCCAAAGTAATTCGCAATAAATATATTTCTGTAAAGGCTGGAATATAATAAATAAAAGCAATGTAATGCAATATAAACAGGAGTACGCGTATCTTATATAGGAAAGCACTGATATAATTTATAGGGAGTTAGGTATCTAAATGAATTTCTGTAACTCTGGAATATATTAAGTAAATGCTATGTAGTGTAACATATACAATTGTACGCATATCTCAGATTGGAAACCATTGATCTAATGTATAGTGCGTATTGTATCTGAGTTTATTTCTATAAAGGCTGGAATATAATAAATAAAAGCTGTATAGTGCAACATGACTCAAGTATCAAAGACTTGGAGTGATTTTGATATTTAATGAGGCAAAACATCCCATACATGTCAAGATACAAACACAAAGAAAACAATTAAAAGGAAATATAATATTTTATGGGAAGGTTAACAAAGCTATACTAGGATCCAACTATTGTTTATCTAATAATATTTCTATAAAATATATTTATATATATTTTTTTTTATATTTTTATTTTTAATGTAAAAAGGACATCATTTATCTAATCAGGATATCAGTTTTGTAATGTAAAAAGGACATCAGTTATCTAATCAGAATATTAGTTTTTTAATGTAAAAAGTACATAATAATCTGATAAGCATATCAGTTTTTTAATGTAAACAAGTAATATAAAAAAAAATTTAAAAGTCAATTCCTACTTTTTTTTCACTATATTGCAGAAAAGTCCTTTACAAATAAAGTTGAAATTTTCCACTTACATCTATCGCCATCTATTATTAGATGCATGCAACTTAACTCTAAAAAAAACTAAATTTAATTATTGAATTAATATTTGAAAAAACTGCATTAACATCCAGTGTCATCCACTATAAGTTCACAAAAAATGCATTTGAACTTGAGTGGATGAATAAAAAGTAATTTATTTACGATTGAAAATTTGAACAAGATATATATAGGGAGAGTGTGAACTAATAGTAGGAATTGAAAAAAGGACATCAGTTATCGTTTTCATACGGGTAATGACAGCTCTTCCTCAGGCCTCTCTGAAATAATCACCAGCATTTTTTTTAATTAACAATAAATTTGTGCGCGTTCCATTCTGTCCCACCCGTTTATTCTTCAAAATCGAATTTCGACAGAAGAAAATTAGAAAACTAACTCATATCAACCGCATTGAAGTTTGAAATGCAACAAAATGTACTTCGCTCTTTATATTCAAAAATTATGCAACGCTTCTAGACTCTGCTTTCAGATATTCACTTCTGTCTAGACTTCAAAAGGAAAATGATTTTCCCAGCGGAGCGTATAATTGAGATCTGATGTGCTTCTACTTCTAGAAAGAAAAAAAAAAGAAAGAAAAATTAGAACTTTATTTTTCGCCCTTTAAGTACAGATGGTAAAAATCGATCACAGAATATGATGCACGAATTGAACTAATTTCTTCTTTTTTATTTTTTTATTTTTTATTTTTTACTGGTTAAAAGTTTTTTGTCTCTTTTTCTTTGGGAAATTCTTAAATGTTTATTGAATAAATTCCTTTTTGAAAAACATATTCGATATTCAATGTTTGGGGAATGAAATGACTGCCTTAGAGTTACCTTGTTATTCTAGAATTCAGAATCAAAAGACATGCTATTTCGTTTTTATTATTTACTACGAAAAAGATCTTTTAAATTTATTAAATCTGAGTGAATAATTGAAATATTTTTAGAAACAAAATAGATTCAGTTTACGAGTAATTATTATAAGAATTCTAGCCAAAGGAAATGCCAATAACATATTACGTTATATTCTTACATTTATACTGCAATCTGTCACCATTGGCTACTATATATCTGGTGCCTTTGGCTCGTAAACTGTAATATCGACGCTTTCTCTTTTACGAGGGTTACCATAATTATTAATTTTAATGCAGACGAAGTGGGTTAAAAAAGAATTATTGCACTGGTAGAAGCGATATTTTTTCGCAATTTAAATTTTGATAAAAAAAGGGAAATTTTTTTCTAATTTTTAAATAATTGTCCTGATTATTCGTAAAACAGAAGACATGTTACACATATACTTTATCTTAAAATTATTAATAAAGACAAAAAACAGAATATGATATTGGACGTTATTAAATTCTAAACATCTATAATTAAATTTTATTAAATCTTTTATTATTAAAAATCTTAAAATCCATACTAAATTAATATAATTAAATTAATTTGCAAATCTTAGTAAAAATCTATTCTAGAATACTTTAACATTATTTGCTGTCTGAAAATGATATAGAGTATGGCATAAATTAGTTGTAGTAAAAATCATGGTTTAGTATTTGTAGTTATAAAGTGAAACACACAAAGTTTTTCATTTTCACAAATATTTGATGCCGTCGCTTTTTGTTATTAGTGCATTTGTTCACGTCGATCAGACCATGTCAGTGCTGATTCTCGATTTTGTTTCAAATTAACTGTGATTCCGTTACACTTGCAGAGCTAAATAAGTTTCTATACCAATGGTCTAACTGATCTGTAGTTATAAAACTAAACAATTTATTATCAGTAGCTATAAAATTAAACAATTTATTATCAGTAGCTATAAAATTAAACAATGGTTTATTATGTTATAAAACTAAACAATGGTTTATTATCTATATGTTATAAAACTAAACAATCGTTTATTATCTGCATGTTATAAAACTGAATAATGGTTTATTATCTACAGTTATAAAACTTAATAATGGCTTTTTATCTCTAGTTGTGAAACTGAACAAGGATTTATCATCTGTATGTTATAAAACTAAACAAGGGTTTATTATATGTAGTTATAAAACTAAACAATGCCTTATTATGTGTCATAAAAATAAAAAATGTTTTATTATCTGTAATTACAAAACTACACAATGGTTTATTATCTGTAGCTATAAAATTAAACAATGGTTCATTATCTGTAGTTATAAAAAATAAAAATTAGTTTATTATCTGTAGTATGAAATAAAAAATGTTTTATTATCTGTAATTACAAAACTACACAATGGTTTATTATCTGTAGCTATAAAATTAAACAATGGTTCATTATCTGTAGTTATAAAAAATAAAAATTAGTTTATTATCTGTAATTGTAAAACTAAACAATGGTTTACCATCTGTGCATTATAAAATTAAACAAGGGTTTATTATCTGTAATTATAAAACTAAACGATGGTTTATTATGTGTAGGGATTTTTTTATAATGTCAAACATTGTTTATTACATTAAGATTACACTAGAAGTCACCTTGCCAGACGTCACTCAATGTGGTTCAATATCTTACAAGAAATCATTATATACTCAGACATATTAAACTATAGATATTGCCGGACATTATCAGCAGAGATATTGCCAGACATCACTCACTGTTGTTCAATATCTTATAAGAATTCATTATATGCTTGACTATATATAGACATATATTAGACTTGTTCAGAACATTTATGCAATATTTCAAAATATCCTGTTCTCAAATGCAGATAAATAAATAAAAAACATGTACATAAATATCAAATTTAAGACTTTTGCATCTTAAGTGGTTTGCAATTTTCTACTATACTATATAATATCAAATATTGTTACATGTAAGTAAATTTAAGGTACTATTCATAATATTTATGATAAACAAGATGTTGCAGAAAAACATATAAAAAGGCAGCTAACAGAACCCTACCTTTATCAGATACAAAGATTGTCTGGTTCGAAATTGTAACAATACTTTCATTACTAAAGCTGTAAAAGTTGACCACCAAACAATATTTCACAATACCTTCATAAAAAGAAG
Organism: Caerostris darwini; assembly: GCA_021605075.1. Taxonomy (NCBI): domain Eukaryota; kingdom Metazoa; phylum Arthropoda; class Arachnida; order Araneae; family Araneidae; genus Caerostris; species Caerostris darwini. Next base: position 4,031 of record BPLQ01005177.1, read on the forward strand.
CAATAAGATTATGTATCCAATTTATAAAATTTTCTATGGTATTTCCTTTGCCGTAATGAAAATATTCAGTTAAGAACTTCAAGTGAGGCGTTAAAACTCAGTGGGGTGAACATTTTATGCGTCTCATATCTTTGGAACAATAATTCTAGGGAGAGAAAACCCAGACCCCGATGCTGTAAAATTAACCCCTGTATAAGTCTTATCTGGGCCTGGTATTCTACATTCACTTCGTAATTGAGACGCCATGTAAAGGTTTTTACGATTCTAACCTCTTTGCCATAAAAATGGCGCCAGATATGCAAGATTCAGGTGCCTAGATGTATTCAAATTTACAATCTTGGCGCACGCCATCCAAGTTTGCGCGCCAGTGACAGTGCTAATCTAATAAAAACCATTTTGTGGCGTTTCTTTTTTAAACGCCAAGCAATACCCGAATTTTTTTTATGTCAACAGAGGAAATGTTTATGGCTGTTTTTTGCCATTTTTGTAACTAGAAAACGTCCAATGATCTCATATTTTATAGAGGCTGCTTTTTTTACGAGGCTCTTTTCATGTGATATACTTTTTTTTTTCACCGAGGTAAGATGATAAATCATTTTTGCTTCTTTTATTTTTTATTATTATTATTTTATTCGTTACGTTTATAGTTCGTAATTTTTTTTATGCTTGTCATTTTATGTTTAGGTTAATGTTCTTTTTGACTTTTGTTTACTTTTTTTTAATACTTTGTCGCTAATAAAGGTGACGGTTTAAGGCAATAAAAATCAAAATAAAGGTGTAATTGTCGTTGATCAGGGGTTGTAAGTTTGCGTTTAAGAAATAGTAATTAATACCGCAAGTTGTTGTAAAGATTTGCACAAAGAAAAAAAAATTTAGGACATCATTTCTGAGAAACGCAATATGTTTTAAATGGGAGTCGATTTATTTTTAATGTCGTTTTTAATATGTTGGTAAATATAATTTGATGTAATTTTTTTGGTATTCCATGTCAAAATGTCAAATTACGCCGATATTTTTCTTCTTTTTTTATGATTCTCTGTTTTATTGGGTCGTTGCAAAATAAACTAATAATAATTATTTCTTTTCTGCAGAAATTTATATTTATTGCTACAAGTTTCTATTTTAATGCTTGAACATAAATAAGTCTTCCAAAGTATTTCGCAGTAACTTTTTTTCGACATTTTTTTTCCTCTGCGAAATTTAACCAGAGTTATGAATCAATTGTGTTTTAAATGCCAAAATGTTGCAACAGATCATCGTCTAGAATTTATAATAGTATTTCAGCAAAATGGTGTAACTTGCAATATTCTGCATTTGGTAGGATTCTCTAAAATGAAATTGTTTCAATCTTTCAAAATTTTGAAAGTGAGAAGTCAGTCGTTGCTTTCTTTATGTAGTTCAGATAATTATTTGATGTTTATTTGTAAAGTCGTTTCATTTATGTAGTCAGTAGTCGTTTCATTTATATAATTATTCGTCGTTTCATTTCAGATAATTATTTGATGTTTATTTGTATAGTCGGCGTTTCATTTACGTAGCCCGTTATCGTTTTATTCATGTAGTCCGTTATCTTTTCATTTATGTAGTCCAGATAATTATCTGATGCATATTTGTACAGTTGTCGTTTCATTTATGTAGTCCAGATAATTATTTGATGTATATTTATATAGGTTTATCGTAGGGGAACTAGATTCTTAAGGATTTTATACTCTTTTACGGAGAAGAACGGGAAACGACTCATCTTAGATTTTTGCGCGATTTTGTTTGAGGGAGCCATTGTAACTGGGTGTCATACGAAGGGCTATAAAATTCCTTAGTTCTCGACTGTTCTTTAAACAAAAGAAAGAAAAAATATTGATTTGCAGTAATCCAGTTCAAAACTTATTAAAAACAATCGAATTTTTTTTTAATTTGTAAATGTCAATACAATTATTTAAAAAGATATGTACACCCAATTTTGTTTTTTTTTTTTACGATTGTGAATTAACAAAAATTAGAAAAATGAGAAAATTTTTTTTACTTGACATTATTTTGATTTAACCCGAGCGACCAAATTTTAAGAAAGAATTTGCTTTGTTTTCCCTTTTATTACAGATAGAATTTGACCAATGGAGTATGAAGACGATAACTATGACAATTGTAGTGATAGCATTAATGTTGCAGTTTTTCGCAAACGTATGCGTTTATTGTCAGAAAGTGACAACGATTAAAATCATTTTAATATTTTTTTTTAACTCCTATTATTTTGCCTAATTTTTTTTTTTCTTTGGGGGATTTCTTAGGAATGGAACCAATCTTCTATTTTTCCCTAGATGCAATATATTGCTTTCTCCTCTAGTTTTCCATAGGTGCTATCGTGTAAAAGCAGAATTAAAGTATTAATTTTTTTCTATTTTCACCAAAAAACATGAAAAGGGGTTTTTTTTCCCACCAAAAACGTGAAAATGTGAGCAAACCAAAAACAACCAAATGTTTATTACTGCGACGTCTAGACGAGAACGAGTCGCATTCGCGAACACATTAAACACATTTTTAAAATTTTTAATTTTTATTTATTTATTTCTTTTTTATTGCACCTCCATTTTCGACCTGCTGTCACTCATAGTCAGAGATAACGTGGGTTGTTTTTCGCGGTTAGACGAAGACGTCTGAACTGGCCTATTGGCGATTTCCATTTATGGGAATTCCCTGAATTTTTAACTTCAATCTGCTTTGTCCGCATTTTGAGTTTTATGTACAAAGTGAAAAGTACCTTTTTTATTAAAACCTTTTGTTTCATTAATTATAACTGAAGTATTTTTCAGTAGTCCTTAGATATTGCCACACATGTCTTATAACAAAAATGAAAAGGAAAGCGATTTTTTTTTTTTTTTGGATATTCAAATTCAAATTTTAGATGGCATTAGACTTTTAAAATTTTAGATAGTTTTTCTTAATTAATTTTTTTAATTAATAAAAGAAAAATTATATATATATAGATATATATTTCGATTATTATTATTACAATTTTTAAATAATGAATAAAATGTAATAAAAAATAAACAATCGAAATAAAAACCATTGGAGGGGAAATTGTGACTCAGCGGAGAAACTGCATGATCATTCGGAAAGGAGGATATCGAACTGTTAATGAATGATATTCAGAACAGCGCGAGGTCTTTTGGGATTTTTGAAATCAGAAAAGTCGTAAACATAGTTGCTTATATCATTCAAAACTTAGTTATTAATATTGTGAGTGGAGTTATAAAAATTTTGTGCAATTTATAAGCGAAGTGTTTAAAACTTGAGAGGGAAAGGGCATGTCTGATATCCTCATTTCGGGAAAACCAGGGCGAATTTTTAATTATAAATAGGATTTTATTTTCAAGTCTTCTATGATCTCGATATTAATTTACTTTGTACGATACATGTGAATTTTTTATGAAATAAAATGTTTAAGATCCTAACATGGAAACTTTTTTTACACGAATTCTTTGGGTACTTATCTATCATGTAAAAGCACAATTAGGTGTATTAATTTTTTCTATATTTCACCAAAAAACGGATATTTTTAAATGCAACGTTTAAATGGAATATTTTCAACATTATATGGTTGATCATCATAATAAATCCTAGATATGATATATTCTCGAGTTTAATCTTTCAACATTTCTCTTGATGACAAGAGAAAAAGTGCCAGATGTGAATAATTTCGCGCAGTAAGAGGTTTTCTTTGATTTCCACACGTGAGTTAGAAACTTGAACCAATTACCCTTGAAAAACTTTTCAAGAAAGCAATTCTTTCTTCTTTCCGCTTAGGATAGTAGGAAAAAAATACGATATAAAAAGTATTTTATATCGATGCATTTTTATGTGGTTTTTTTAAAGTTTTTTACCATTTGTTAAAATTAAGCTCTATTCTATTATTAAGAAAACAACGTACTAATTTTGAACTTTTTAGAATGTTATGAAATTTTTAGCTGCAATGCATTTTTTTTTCTTATAAGATATAGCAATGATTCAATTAATAACTAATTTAATTGTTTATTTCAGCTTCCTGTTTTATAAACATTTTTCTTTAAAGAAGTTTAACGTAACAGTTTCACTTCTCTTAATAGAAATTTCATGTTATATTAATTTCATGAATTATCTTGAATTGTCTTGTTGTGGGGAATTCGTCCTTCGTCATCTTCTTGTTTTTCGAAGAGAGGAAACATGAAGCATAAAACTAGCGAAAAAACAAACTTTCACCGTCTTGCACGCTGCATAGCACCCACTGTCATTGGTTCTACAAATAGGGTGGTTAAATATTTATAGTCTTTAAAATCAAACACATTCTTTAAAATAGGAATGCTAGAAATCACCTACATTCCTCAAAAAATAAAAGGATGGTAGAAATCAAATATATTCTTTAACAGAAGAATGGTAGAAATCAAATACATTCCTTAAATGTATAATACTAGAAGTCACAAACATTCCTTAAATGTATAATGCTAGAAGTCACAAACATTCCTTAAAAGATGAAACTAGAAATCGCATACATTCCAGAATCATATACACTCATGTCCATAAATAAAGGATAATGAAGTTCAGGCAAAGAAAGAGACAGAAGCAAAACAAATTTGACTTATTTGTAAAATCTATTTATTAAACAAAAGGTAAAGAGCAAAAAAGATGCTATATGTTTGACATAATTAACAAAAATTGCGATTTTTACTCCCTGGGGCAAATTTCAAAAAAGAAACTAATTACAAAAAACAGTATAACATGGTTAGTATGATGGTTAATATGGAGTATGTCTTCCGGACGATGCAATACAGGCCTTACAACGCCTAGGCATGCTGCGTATCAAATTATCAATCTGATCTTGGGGAATATTACACCACTCATTAAGCAATGCCCTCCGAAGTTCCGGTTGACAGGTGGGAGGGGCTTGAAGGGCTGCAATTCGTCGGCCAAGCATATCCCACACATGCTCTATTGGATTCAAGTCCGGTGAGTATGCTGGCCAATCCATACGGGTGATATCTTCCAATTGAAGGCACTCGTCTACAATGTTTGCACGGTGAGGACGGGCATTGTCATTCATAAACAGAAATTCATCACCCATGGCGCCCCGAACAAACGTATATGTTGTTCCAGAATGACATCCCGATAGATGTGGTCTATCATCGTTACACTCTGAACATGCAGGTCAGTTCTGGAACCAAGAATAATTCCTCCCCAAACGAGCCATCCTGCACCACCGTAACGGTGTCGTTCAATGGTGTTCTCTTGGTGGTAACGGGTACCTGGCACTCTCCATATGAAAGTCTGGCGAGAATCAGACTGCAAACTAAACCTGGACTCGTCGGAAAACATCACACAAGACCACTGTTGCGGTGTCCACAATGCATGCTCTCTACTACAGGTTAATCGCAGGCGACAGTGAGTTGCGATAAGTGGAACACATCTGACAGGCCTACGAGCATATAGACCAATGTGCCCTAAGCGTCTGTACATGGTCTGCCTTGAAACTGTATTACCGGTAGCTGAAGAGAGATGACGAGACAGGTCTGATGCTGTGCTCCGTCTGTTACTTTTGGCAGTAACTGCTAAATACCGGTCCTCATTCGGCGTTGTAACTCGGGGGCGACCTGTATGTAACATCTACTCACATTACCATCATCTTGGAATCGTTGCCAAAGCCTAGATATGACACTCTGGGCGATTCCAAGTTCCTCGGATACTTCCAGCTGGATACGTCCATATTCCAGTCGTCCGATAATTCTGCCACGTAAAAAATCATCCAAATGCTTCCTTTGTGCCATAACTATGCGGTTATTGCACTGAAAGGCTTTTAAAGCGCTTGTGAACAATTTTACTTCTTTGCCACCATTCCTTATATACCCCTCTCTTACACTCTCGTCATTGTGACGTACTATCCGCGCCATCTGGTGGTTTCCTGTAATTTGCATATTCTTCTTCGAGTTGTGTGTGATAATTCTACAGGTGAAATTTTTATTTTAGAGTTCAATTTCTGTATGATTCTGAATTATCCTTAATTATTGGACATGAGTGTACATTCCTTAAATAAAGATTGGTAAAAAATCAGACACATTCCTTAAAAGAAGATTGGTAGAAATCACCTACATTCCTTATAAAAGAGTAGTAGAAATCAAATTCCATACTGAAAAGAAGATTGTTAGGAATCAAATACATTCCTTAAAAGAAGAACGATAGAAATCAAATACATTCCTTAAAAGGAGAGTGGTAGAAATCACATACATTCCTTAAAAGAACAATGTTAGAAATCATATACATTCCTTAAAAAAAAGTGGTAGAAATCAAATTCCTTACAAAAAAGAAGATTGTTAGAAATCAAATATATACCTTAAAAGAAGAAAGCTATAAATCTTTCAATTCTATTAACACTTCTTTAAAACTTCGCGTCCCATGAAAAATTATCTCAGGCATGGAGTTAACAAACCCAAAACAATCATTTTAAAAAACACCAACGCCATCCACTCACCCCTATTGACCCAAATCTTATTTTCTGTTCGGAGCCATCATTCCGAAAACTTCCCCTGCAGACCTCGTCTCTGGTATTAAGTTAATAAACCATCGTCAACCAGAAAATGAAGCGTATAAAAATAATAATGGTTTTGATATATAACTTCCCACATCGGGGTCTTTATTTATAAGCGGCGTCTTAAAAGTTTGACGTGCCTATAAGCCAAGCTATAAATTCAAGCGAAAAACGTCGGATGTTATAAACTTTTCTTCGTGTGTACTACAGGAAAAGCAGATAGCCTGAAAAAAAAAGTAATTAAATTTCCGAAAGGTGAAAGATGTCTGAAAATGAAGCGTGATCTACCAGCAATTTTTTTTCTTTACTTTTGGTTGTTGTCTACCAAACATTTTTCCGCATTGAAAACTGAAGTGACAGATAGAAAAAGACATAAATTATATTACGTTCACTGTTGGATGCCTTCTAATTGACAAGTTGTCATAGAATTCTGTGCCAGCTCTAAATCAGTTGTTTTTATCTTCGTGGTGTAGAATGTCTTCAGGGTAAATACGTATATAAAGATTTTTAACCTGGAATATGGATCAAGTTGGTTGAAAGATTAACATAAAAAAAGATAACATCTTGTAGACACTTTTAATGTGGTGCCATTCCAAGTCATTCGCTAATCATTTTCACAATTCCTTTTCTTTTCACAGCAAATAATTTTGGTAAAACGAAAACTAATATTTTTTTTAAATCAGCCACCTAGCTCTATTTTGTTTAAATGGTAACACTTTGTGTTTTGCTAATGTATGCTACGCATAGTTTACCAAACAAAATGCTTATTTACATATATTACATGCGTCCCATGATTACTTATGCAAGTCCAGTTTGGGACTCCGTAACAACAATTAACGTGGAAATCATCCAAAGACTTGAAAACAAAATCCTTCGGATGATCACCCACTCACCGTGGTACTTCAGGAATCAGGATATTAGGCAATCGCTTAACTTCCCAAACATTCGCCAATTTATACTTAAAATTTCTACAATAATCTCCCTCACACTTGCAATTCTCTCTCTAGGTATGAAATTTATTTGCTTAAAAATAGAAAAAGACCGCGTACTGTTTTTAACATGTACTTAAACCGTTGTTTTTTCCTTTCATTCCATCATCTGAAGTGCCATTACTGCAAGACTCATCGGATGGTACAGAACTCTAGCACAATTTATCAATAAAGGAAGGGCATTACCTTGTGGGAATGATTTTAGTGGCAATTGTCTTGTATGTACAAGTCACAGGGGATAATCCGCAGAAACTGTCACTGAGCAAACTATTAAAGCTAGACATTTTGCACACGTTGTCATAAGTTTATTTCAAATAGTGTTTTTATTGAGAACTAAAATCAAAAATATGCATTGTTAGGATTATGATCATTATATTTTTTTTTACTATATATATTCGAGTTCAAATTCAACCATTTGAATTAGAATAAGATTCAGTATATTGTAATCCTAGGATTTATTGCCAGAACTTGCTCACCACGCGAAATAAAAGCTAATGTTGTCATTGAAAATATCTCATGATGGAAAAAAAAAATAAAGAGACGTAAATGCAAGGGATCGCAAGAGCTAAATAAAATGCTGCTATTTACCAACATTTTTGGTACTCAAGGACATCTATTTACCAAAAGATCAACTAATTTCAAAGAGTTTTTATTGAGGACAATTTCTTTTTCTTACTAAAATCAAAAATATGCATTGCTAGAATTATGATCTATAAGCTTCTATCCTATTTTATTTATTTTTACTGCGTATATTCGATTAACCATTAGGATTAATTAACCAACCATTAGTATTAGAATTATAATCCTTCGATTAATTACAAGAGCTTTCGAGATCATCATTTGATATATCGCTGCTGTCATCATTGAAAATATCATCACTTTTGACTCATGTTGAAAACAAGTAATACAAAAAAAAAAAAATTTAAGTCTATTCCTACTTTTTTTTCTTCTCACTAAATTCCAGAAAAGTCCTTTACAAATAAAGTTGAAATTTTCCTCTCACATCTGGCGCCATCTATTATTAGATACGTGCAACTTAAAACTAAACTTAATTAATTAAATTTAATTAATAAATTAATATTTGAAAAAACTGTGTTAACATCAAGTGTCGCCCCTGCAAGTTCAAAAAATGTATTTGAGCTTGAGTGGATGAATAAAAAGCTAATTATTAACGATTAAAATTTTGAAGAAGATATATATAGCTAGTGTGACAACTAATAGTAGGAATTGAAAAATAAAGAGACGTAAATGCACGCAGTCGTAAGCGTTAAATAAAATGCTGCTATTTACCAACATTTTTCATATTGAAGGATATCTGTTTAGCAACATAAAAGGTTAATGAATGTACAACTTGAAATTGCGATAGAATGAATGTGGATACGTGTACTCTATCACGAGAACTCTTGTATACTTTAGAATAATGCAATTTAGCCTTTAATACATAGTTTATTCCAGAATTAAAAATTAATTTTCGTAGGAGTTCATTTATATTCAGAAAAGATATATGAAATGTGACTATACTTGAGATAATACGTTAAGTCATCAAATTAAACAAAAAAAACAATAATGAAGCTATTTATTTCTCAAATACTTTGTTGAATTTACTCACGTTTTAAAAAATATTCCATTTAAAAGCATTTTATCAAAGAAATACTATTGAAATAAAAATTCTACATTGGTGAAAAATTCACTGAATTCGATAATCTTTATTTAATACTTCACTTAATTAGAACTGCTTATTCAGAAAGAAAGATGGCGCTGTATGAAATAATGCCTTCAGACTATTGCAGATAAATAAAAAGTTTTGAAGGGCTTTAATTGAAACACAATTACATGGGTTTCCTATTAAATTTCTCGTTTAAGCTGGCGAAAAATTGCATTAAAAATTGAACACTAATTAATGGCAAATTCATACACACCAGAGGGACTTCATTTGACGTGTACTTCACAATTTTAAGCCCTTCTTGACATCTCGGAATACGGGCTGCAATTAGAGGCAAAACGGTGTTCAGTTAGTCTTTTTAATTAGTAATACTAAATTATATTCGAATATAATTTCCTCATAAATCAGACTTGAGAGAAATCTGATAATGGATGATTAAATTTCGAAATATAATTGCTAATGATTATGTTTAAATTTACAAAAAGAAGAAAAGAAATAATTTCCAATTAGTGCGGATAATAATTAAAATGTCCTTCAAAAGGCAGACTGAATGAAAAATATGAGAGTTTATGGAAAATAAGAAAAATGAGCTTTCCAAAAATAACGGAATGTTAATTATAATTAATTGATTATGACGCTCATAAGGTTTATGGTAACATAAAACAGAAAATGGCAAAAACTATATAATTTCTGAATAATGTTGAAATCAATTCTTAAAAAAAGTGCGTTATCGAATTAATTAAGAGGCTTTATTAACTTTTGCTTGTAAGCGTCAGAACATTTATTATATGGTTTTTAGCATTGAAAGAATTGTTGTTTAGGGAAAAAAACGGTTTTTAAGCAATTAAGGAACAGTCAATGTAAATTAATCTAAAACCTTTCTTATATCAGAAAAAAAGGGTTTTTTAAAGGATTTATCGTTTTATTGCTGTGATTTAATTTTAAATTAATCTTGGCAGCGATGATTTTGCAATGTAAAACTAAATAAAACGATTATTTAGTTTTACATACCAGAATAGTTCATTTTTGTAATTTGGAATATTACATAATGAGGGTAGTGGACGAGAAATGTTACTATTTTTAATAATTTATTTACAATTCGTTATACAATTTGAACTTATTAAAAAGGAAATTTTTATTAATTTGTTTTTTTCATTTTTATTGATGAGTCTTTTTAATTTTACTTTAGCACGATTCATTTATTAAAAGTATGCATTCACGATTTTTTTATTTTATTTTGCTTAATGACTCAGTGATAACGTGCGCCAGTGGTGACCATTAGGGCGGATGTTCAATCCGCTGGCGGTTTGTTGTACACACTGTTTCAAAAATCGAGGAGATTTGATGGCGTTTGCGTCGTTCAGCATCTCGCTTCGTTAGTTGAACTACCTAGTGGAAGTTTTTCGGGTTTTCTACCATTGGATAAACAAATATGGGGTAGCTCCCCTTAAATGTCCTCTCGGAAGGCACTGCCTTCCTTCTTCAGTAACACGAAGCAGAAGTCGGTTTTCTACATACTGATGCTCCTTCACAACAGAAGCTGCCCCCCCTCTTTCCCTCCTTCCATGAGACCACACGGATTCTCGGTCTAGATGCTGTTGTCTACCAAGTGGCATAAGAAAAAAAATATTTTTATTAATTAGACATTTTTTATTTTAAATAGTGTTTTTATTGGGAACAATTTTTTTTGCTAGAAATCAAAAATCTGCATTGCTAAAATTATGATCAATAAGGTTTTATCCTATTTTTTTTTTTTTACTATGTAGTTAAAATTTAACTATTTGGATAGGAATAAGAATCAGAATTATAATCCTGCAACTCATTGCCAAAGTTTTGGAGATCACCATGTGATATATCGCTGATGTTATCATAAAATATCTTCAATTTTTACTCAGGTTGAAAAAATAACGAGACGTAAATGCAAGCGGTCGTAAGCACTAAATAAAATGCTGCTATTTTCCTACAGTTTTGGTACTCAAGGACATCTACTTAGCAATATAAAATTTTAATGAATAATCAACATGAAATTGGGATAAAATGACTGTAGATAGATGTACTACGAGAGCTCTTGTTTACTTTAGAATAATACAATTTAGCTGTAACATCAATTTCACTTCAGAATAAAAAATTAATTTTCGTACGAGTTCATTCACATTCCGAAAAGATACGTATATACTTCACATAATCGGTTAAGTGAACAAATTAAACAAAAAATAATAATAAAGCGGCTTATTTCTCAAACCCTTTGTTGAATTTACTCACGTTTTAAAAAATATTTCATTTAAAAGCATTTTATAAAAGAAATATTATTTAAATAAAAATTCTGGACTAAATTGGTGAAAAATTAACTGAATTCGACAAGCTTTATTTAATACTTCACTTAATTAGAATTGCTTGTTCAGAAAAAAAGATGGCGCTGTAGGAAATAATGCCATCAGACTATTGCAGATAAATAAAAAGTTTTGAAGAGCTTTAATTGAAACACAATTACATGGGTTTTCTATTAAATTTCACGTATAAGCTGCTTGAAAAATTGTAGTTAAAAATTAAACACTAATTAATGGCAAATTCATACACACCAGAGGGACTTCAATTGACGTGTACTTCACTATTTTAATCCCTTCTTGACATCCAGGTCTCGGAATACGTTCTGCAATTAGAGACAAAACAGTGTTCAGTTAGTCTTTTTAATTAGTAATACTAAATTATATTCGAATATAATTTCCTCATAAATCAAACTTGAGAGAAATCTGATAATGGATGATTAAATTTCGAAAAATAATTACTAATGATTATGTTTAAATTTACAAAAAGAAAAGAAATAATTCCCAATTAGTGCGAACAATAATTAAAATGTCCTTCAAAAGGCGGACAGGATGAAAAATATGAGAGTTAATGGAAAACAATAAAAATGAATTTTTCAAAAGTAACGGAAGGTTAATTATAATTAATTGATTATGACGCTCATAAGGTTTATGGTAACATAAAACAGAAATTGCCTAAAATTATACAAACTCTGAATAATGTTAAAATTAATTTTTTTTTAAAGTGCGTTGTCGAATTAATTATTATGCTTTATTAACTTTTGCTTGTAAGCGTCAGGACATTTATTATATGCTTTTTAGCATTTAAAGAATTGATGTTTAGGAGAAACGATTTGTAAGCATTTAAGCCTGGAAACGTCAATGTAAATTAATCTAAAAACTTACTTCCATTAGAAAAAAAAGAAAAAAGATTTATTAGAGATTTATTATTTAAAAGATTTTAAAGAGTTATCGTTTTATTGCTGTGATTTAATTTTAAATTAATCTTGGCAGCGATGATTTTGTAATGTTAAAATAAATAATACGATTATTTTTGACGCAAGTTTTTACTAGAATAGTTAATTTTCGTAATTCTGAATATCACATAATGAGAGGGGAAAGGTCAAGAACGATTAATAATTTTAATAATTTACTACGATTCATTGTGATACAATTTAAACTTAATAAAAATAGAATTTATTTGGGTTTTTTTTTTTTTTTTTTTTATTATTAATCAGTTCTTTTAACTTTATTTTTTAGTATTGGAAAACTATATTTCGAATGTAATATCTTAGTTTTTCTGATGAATTGTCGTCATAAGCAATCACCAAAATAATGCAGGATGTCCAGATTAAAAATCATAATCATCAATACAGTTTTACAATCTTCAATGCAGTTTTTAGACTTCAATACAATTTTTACTACTGTGTACAAAAAGTAAGACCAATTTTCAATTTAAAATTCCCGGTATTCATGGATTTTCAATTTTTTTCTTCTTTAGGTTGCTGCCAAAGTCCTTGCCTCTGTGTGAAATGTGACGTCAAAATATCCATTAGTGTTTGAGTTACGCTTGGCTTTGGGAGACGCTACAACTGATTCCGGCGATTTTTGAAATGTCTGAATTAATTGAGCAAAGAACTTGGATTCAATTTTGTTTGCGGAAATGTATTGACTGTTGCTGAAGGCATTCGATGAGCAAGTAGTATAAGCAGTTCAAAAGTTACAAGTGGTATAAGCAGTTCAAAGAAGGCAGAGAACGCGTTGAAGACGAAGAACTCTCTGACCGACCCTCAACCTCAGCCAACGAAGCTCACGTCCAAAAAATTAAAGCTTTGGTGCTTGCAAACCGTCGAATTACAATTAGAGACCTTTCTGATGATGTTGTAATTTCAAAAAGATCGATCATTCCCGTTTTGGGCCTCAAATGCGTCAAATCTCGATGGGTACGGAAAACACTGAATGAGCCACCTCACACTGCACTGATTCTTCGTGACGTTTTCCCCAAAAATGAAACTCATATCGTTCCACAACCACCGCATTCATACCATGCGACTTCTGGCTGTCCCCTAAACTCAAAAGACCACTCCTGTGTCACCGTTTTGAGTCGATTGAAGAGATTCAACGTGAATAGCCACGCGCTTTGAAGACCCTACCTGCCGATGACATTTTAGCATGCATTGAGGACTGGAAAAAAAGTTGGCATAAGTGCATTGTGTCCGGAGGGGATTACTTTGAAGGCGATGAAATAAATTTGTAAGAATAAATAAAGAGTTTTTGAAAAAAAATTGGTTTTACTTTTTGGGCACAGTAGTAATCTTCAAAACAGTTGTACATTTTGTCTTCAGTACATTTTTTAGATTTCAGAACTGTTTTTTTTTTAATAATAGAAACACGGCCCGCATATTCCACTTATTTATAACTATGACCTGCCAACCAACGAGTGATGAGGAGAGGACATTGAGGTTCAAGAGAACTTTTATGAGTAACTGTCCTACATTTGCTTGTCGTATGAAAGAAAATCCAGTCAGGATGTCGGACAGTCAATTCAAGGTTCATGAGCAAACTTTAAATTGCTGTAGAGTCACTTTGCTTCTTAAAATAGTGACTGCGACGGATGCCATCAGTGGATCTTAATCCTATTCCTTTATTTATTATTTCCATTTTTAATCAAAGCATAACATGTAAAAATAGAATGTGTATTGAAAACGACTGTACATATAAAAAGACTACACCCGGATTTTATTTTTTAGTTGAAATTTGTTGATTGGAGACCTCTATTACATTGAATACAGTTTAACCGATACTTGGAACAATTTCATCTTTTCCCAAAATTGGTACATTAACACATTAGCTAAGTGTCTTCGAATTTTGCAAATTTGTATAAAATGAAAATGCTAAGTTTGGCGAGGTTTGGTTTGATTTGGTTTGTCGATCTACTGACATCGATCTAAACAGACAGGGACCTAGACTTTAAAGTGGATTCCGAACCACTCACAAGCAACCATGCCACCTCCAGTATTCGAACCTAAAAGCCCTACCAAAGGCCAGAGCGCTAACCACTTGGCCACCAGGTCGCTAAGTTTGGGGGAAAATTCCAACATTCCAAATATTATATATATATATATATACACATAACACCCAAGCGTGTGGGTATACCAATTCTAGTGCGAAAGACACTTTCAATTAATATCAAGTGTATGTCAGTATGTTGACCACATGGCATCTTTTAAAATAATGCAATGTTGAATTTTTGTGTTACCTGCCACATAAATTAAAACGAGACACAAATCAATAAAATAATGATGTAGAATACTGTTAAAGAAATCAGCTTTAGTGTTAGCTCGTAACATTATTTCCGAAAGTTTGTAAAGTAGAGTGTAAAATAACATGTAAAGCCTATGTTAATTTCTATACTATTCTGCAACTAGTTTTCATTAATTTATGAGTAGTTTCCATATACAGGGTGATTATACTTAAAGTCCCACTTTCGAAATGCTGTAAAAAAAAGAACCACTCGTCACAATGAGTTCAAATTTGAACTGAAGTTACTTTATGAAGAGGGAAACGATACGGCATCAAAAAGGTTCCGAAGCGTATTAATAGATGACGTTGTAAGCGGCATAAAGAAAATGAAATGATATTTGGTAAAACAAACTGTAGTGTTCAATGTGCTTGATTGTTTCGGTTATTTGATGAAAAAATTACTTCCAATTTCATTCAACAGTTGTGACACTGTCAGTGGAAAGCCCATCCACCACGGCAAGGTCATACCAAATTGGATGGGAAAATTCGGAAGAACTTTTTGTTGGAACTTGTTTTTGATGTCATAGCCTTTTTCACTTCTTCAAGAATGTTCAGTTCTAATTTAAACTCATTGTGACGAGTTCTTCTTTTTTTTTTTTTTTACAGCATTTTAAAAATGTGACTTTAATTATAATCGTAGTAGTAGTAGTATATAACAGATAGTAGTAGTTGTAGATAGATTGATGTAGATAACATCAAATCTTTTAATTAAATGGTATTGATCCTATATAATTTATGGTATACATACCCAAGGGTCATTTACAATATTTCAATGAATAAGTTTATGATTTTAATTATATTTCAACATTACTTTATTGTTTTTGTTTTTTTTACTAAATCGAAAGGCCTTTTTCGTTTCAAGTAAATGATGTCATTACTGTATTAAGATATAATAATAAAAAAAGACCATGATTGCGGCAATTTCCTGGGCCCTATACTAGTACGTTTCTACAGCGACGACGAGCAACACAAACTTTAAATCCTATTTATGGGCCATAAAACCCAATGAACGCAGGGCCTGTATAAAAAAAATTGTTAATTGCCGCCCTGTAACTGTTGACTCTGTAGTTTTTACCGTTCTTCTATAAAGCATTGCGAAGACCATTAGCTTTGTTTATGGTCCTATTCCTCCTAAAAGAAGGGAGGGCAAAAAAATGAAATGATCGAAAGTTATCACTAACAGATCTTCGTATTATTTTTTAAGCCACTGGCTTCTGATGAGGTGGGTGCTACTGCGTAGGGCAGCGGGCCCTTAACACGACTACTGCCTATAAAAAGTATTTTATAGGAGCAATTGCTTTCAACCAATTGTTTCACTGATGTATCCCGGTTATAAAGGGATATTGATTTAGTTTTCGGTAGTGGTTTACGAGGATGCCATGAAAAGGTGAAACTTATCTTTTTCTCGTTGTTTTCCTTAGTGATTGTCGTTAAAGAATTCGGAAAATGTTGTCAGTGAACTTTTATATTGAAGTATCATTAAAAGGATAATGATAGTTTAAATTATAAGATCTAATTTGAAATATTTCTAAGAAACTATTTTGGGAAAAAAAGGAGAATCTTTCGACGATAACAGTGTTTATTCATTTTAAAGAAATTGGACTTCAAATAAGTAAAAAAGAACTGGACTAATACTAATCCTTTTCTCTACCATGTACATTATCACTTTTCTCTACCACATAAAGAAGATGAATTAACTTCTTTATATCCTCTATTTAACAGAAAAGAATGAAAATTCATAAAGAAACAAATAAAAATCCTGCAACGATAACAGAGTTTATCCAATTTAAAGAAATTGGACTTGAGATTGAGCTGAAGTTACTTGAAGAAGGAGGTATGGGTATGGAATAAAAAAAAATTCCAAAGTGTATTAATGGATGGCGCTGTAAGCTGCCTAAAGAAAGTGAATTCGGCTACCAGTGATATTTTGAATCAAAATTACAACGCATTTGGCATGAGATGCACATTACACCAACTATGGTGTTCAATGGGCTTCATTGCTTCGTTTTTTGACGGAAAAATATAATTTACAAGTCATTCAACAGTTGTGAGACTGTTAGTGGAAAGCCCATACACCACAGCAAGGCCATACCAAATTGGATGGGAAAAAATCAGTGAAACTTTTTTTTTATCTCATACCGTTTCCCTCATCTTTAAGTATCTTCAGTTTAAATTAGAACTCATTGTGATGAGTGGTTCTTTTTTACAGTGTTTTGAAAGTGGAACTTTAATTACAATCACCTTGTTGATAACACCAAATATATTAATTAAATTATATTGATCATATATAATTTATGGTATATATACCAAAGAGTCATTTACAATCTTTCTATGAATTTATGGTTTTAATTATATTTCAACGTTACTTTATTGGGATTTTTTTTATTAAATTGAAATGCCTTTTTCGTTTCAAATAAATAATGTCATTACTGTATTAGGACATAATAAAGAAAAAAAGACCAGGATCACAGCAATTTCCTGGGTCCTATAACAGTACGTTTCCACAGCGACGACGAGCAACACAAACTTCAAATCCTATTTATGGGCCATAAAACACAACGGAGGCATGGCCTCTATAAAAAAATTGTTAATTGCCGCCCTGTCACTGTTGACTCTGTAATTTTTACCGTTCTTCCATAAAGCATCGCGAAGACCGTTAGCTTTGTTTAGGGTCTTGTTCCTCCTAAAAGAAGGGAGGGCAAAAAATGAAATGATGGAAAGTTATCACTAACAGATCTTCGTATTATTTTTTAAGCCACTGGCTTCTGATGAGGTCGGTGCTACAGCGTAGGGCAACGGGCCCTTAACACGACTTCTACCTATAAAAAGTATTTTATAGGAGCAATTGCTTTCAACCAATTGTTTCACTGATGTATCCCGGTTATAAATGGATATTGATTTAGTTTTCGGTAGTGGTTTACGAAGATGTCATTAAAAGGTGAAAATTATCTTTTTCTTGTTGTTTTCTTCAGCGGTTGTCACTAAAGAATTCGGAAAACGTTGCCAGTGGATGTTTTTATTGAAGTATTATTAAAATCACAATGATTTTTTAAATTATTCTTAACATCTAAACTGAAATATTTCTAAGAAATTGTTTTGAAAACAAAAAGAAAATCCTTCAACGATAATAGTGTTTATCCATTTTAGAGAAAAGAAAAATAGAATAGAAAAACAGAACTGGAATAAGAAAAAGAATAAGAAATAAGAAAAATAAGAAAGACAGAACTGGACTTAGAATAATACTAATCCTTTTCTCTATCATGTCCTTTACCACTTTTTTCTAGTATTTAACAGAAAAAATGAAAATTTCATATTAAAAGAAACAAATGAAAATGGATGGCCAGATGGTCAAAAGAAAAACTTTTAACTCATACCAGTTTCCACTGGTAGGAATTTGCGTACTGAATCAGGAAGAAGAAAATTGCGGGAGGTGAATGCATATCCAGTAAAATATTATGTAAAATATCTCACTGACTACGTAGCATAAACACTCGTAACTACCTAAAATAACTCACTCTATACGTAACATAAACTCACGTAACTACATAAAATAAATCACTTAACTACGTAATATAAATTCGTGTAACTATGTAGTATAAACTCAAGTAAGAATATTCTGTATGTGAAACAATAATGCTGTTATTTAAGATTTTGATGCATCTATGAATAATTATTGGGTTTTGTCGGGGAACTTGTTCTAATAAATGACCTAAATGATTTAATGATTTTAATTTCAGGATTTGGCCACCGTGGTTTGCACTAATGGAAATGCATCAGGCTTGTTGGTGCCTTGAACAACAATCATTCTGCCAGGAGCCAGCTCACTTTGGCGCCATTAAACACAGGCGGGGGAACCATTAAAACCATCAGAGCAACTAGCTGACATGGCGCTCCCGAACTTTAATTGCCTCGCCCACGAATTCAGCACGGGGACCCACTCGGGTTTTAAACTCTCCGTCGTTTACGTCCGTTTGTAACGGCCAAGGAAGAAGAAAAAAAACACTACAAGATCGCTATGTTTAGCCTTTTACTTTACGACGAACTTTTATTGCCCAAACAGCAATCGGCAAGTTTGGACTTGCCTACAACGAGTAATGGCATTGCTTCTGCAGGCACGCTTGAAAGAAGACGTACTTTTCGAAACGAGATAAGGGAAATTCTGTTTGCTGCTCAGAAACTGTGTGTTGGTGGTTGTAAATCAATAAAAAGGCTCTGTTATTTTGAATATTTTAATGTGGTGTTTGCTAAAGCGCTTCTATAATGTTTACTAATTTCATAAAAAAAATCATTAATATTTCCATACTTGTCAATAGATAAAGTTTAAAAAAAATAAAACTTCAAGAAAATTCCCAATGAAAACCAAAGAATTTTTTAAATAAAATAATGAATTTCACAAATCGTTAGTAGTCATTTAAAAAGTAGAATTAAAGTAGAATTAAATAAATTGAAAAAAGTAAGATGAACTACGTAAAATAAATGACTTACTACGTATCATAAACTCGCGTAACTACGTAAAATAACTCACTCGCTACGTAACGGAAACTCACGTAACTACGCAAAATTACTATATGGCATACTAAATTTATGTCACTACGCAACAGAAACTCACGTAACTACGTAAAATAAATCTCTGATTATGTAACATAAACTCACGTAACTACATAAAGTAACTTACTCACTGCGTAATATGAACTCACGTAACTACGTAACATTAACTTACGTAAGAATATTCTATACGTGAAACAATAATGCTGTTATTTATGATTAATTTCGAGAATCTATGAATAATTATTAGGTTTTGGTCGGAGAATTTGTTCCAATAAATGGCCTAAATGATTTAATGATTTAAATTTCAAGGATTTGGCCAACGTGGTTTGTACTTATGGAAATGCATCAAGCCTGTTGGAGCCCTGAACAACAATTATTCTGCCAGGAGCCAGCTCACTTTGGCCCCATTAAACACAGGCGGGGAAACCATTAAAACCATCAGAGCAACTGGCTGACAGGGCGCTCCCGAACTTTAATTGCCTCGCCTACGAATTCAGCACGAGACCCACACGGGTTTTAAACTCTTCGTCGTTTACGACCGCTTGCAACGGCCAAAGAAGAAAAAAAAAACACTGCAAGATTGCTATGTTTAGTCCTTTATTTTACGACACACTTTTATTGCCCAAACAGCAATCGGAGAGTTTGGACTTGCCTACTACAACGAATGGCATTGCTTCTGCTGCCACGCTTGAAAGAAGACGTACTTTTCGAAGCGAGATAAGAGGAAGTTCCGTTTGCTGCTACTCACAAACTGTGTGTGGTGGTGGTACACCAATAAAAAGGCTCTGTTATTTTGAATATTTTAATTAAAAAAAAATTTGTGTATAATGTTTAGTAATTTCAAAAAAAAACGCGTTAATACTTCAATTCTTGTAAATAGATAAAATTAAAAAAAATAAAGTCAGGAAGAAAAAAAAATATTTCTTTTATTTTAAAATTCAAAGAAAACGGAAATTTTTAAATAAAATAATAAACTTAAAAAATCGTTAATAGTCATTTAAAAAGTACAATTTACTTAGAAATAAAATCTTAACTATCAATAACCCTAAATCTTAAACTATGGAAATGATATTTTAAATAGTTTTTTTTTTATTTCCAATGGCAGATTATAAACAGTTACAGCAAAAAAGAAAAAAGAACAACAAAAAATAAAAAAGAACAGAGAATACAACAAAACATGCTGAAACAGAGTTCATTAATCTAATATGTCAAGTTGTAGATCTTTTAGCCATTGAAATGTCTTACCAGGTGCACCACGGGGAGGTAGATCTACTGCGCACCTATTTTAAATAGTAAAAGTGTTTATATAACGCATCTTGCTTTCAGTTATGTCTAATTAAAAAAAAAACGGAACTCCGACCACAAGGTCAACAGTTCGAATCAAAGTCCATCTCCATTCGTTATTCAGCTACGATGTGCACCTTAATTTTTTTTGCCGACTAGACAAAAACTTATCAAAAATTGAAAAAAAAATAATAATAAAATACCCGAACTTTGGTCAATCATTACCAAATGTAAACGGGAAATTAAAAGTTTTAAATCTATTTTTAAACTAAATAATAAATTTAACAGATTAAAACTAGTTATTTAAAAAAAGAGAAATAAGTTATTGAAAAGAAAACTAAAATAGTTAAAATATTTATTTAAAAAGCATTGGATTCCATTAAGCTCAATTTTCGATAAAGTATATCTCATATAATAATTTTTAATTATTTATTTCAAACTAGCTAAATTTTGATATAGACCTTTGATAAAGACAAAACAATTTTTCAAAAAGTAAGAAATATAATTAAGCTGATTACTTATGGAGTATTAATTTAGCATTTACATGAAAATGCAATAAAAATTAAATATAATTTTCTCAATATCGGTAAAGAAAATCAAATTTTTTATAATGTTTATTACAAACTCACAGAAATAATTTGAATAACTAAATGCTTGAAAAATAAATAAAATTCCCAAAATACTATAATTTAAAGGATTTTAGTTTAAAAATAGATAATGCATTGAAGATTATTTCTATTTATATACATAATTTAAAGTTTAGAATTTTTTTTTCAAATTTAACTAAAAAATAAACTGAAAGTATTCAAATAGTAAGTATTAGTTGCAATTAAAAATAATAATAAAGCTGAAGAAGATGTCAATATTAAGTATAGTTATAGATTGTGCGATTCCAATAAACAATTAAATTTATCAAACATGGTATATACAGGGGGATTATAATTAAAGTCCCACTTTCAAAATGCTGTAAAAAAAAGGAAACACTCGTCACAATGAGTTCACTTTTGAACGGAAGATACTTGAAGAAGGGAGAAACGGTACGGAATCAAAAAATTCCAAGGTGTATTAATAGATGGCTCTGTAAGCGGCATGACGAAAGTGGATTTGCGCTGAAAGTGATATTTTGAATCGAAATGACAACGTATTTGGCATGGGTTGCACATTAAACCATCTGCAGTGTTCAATGTGCTTGATTGTTTCGGTTTTTTGACGGAAAAAAATTCCAAGTTATTCAGCAGTTGTGACACTTTTAATGGAAGTGAAGTGAATTCATCTGCCAGTGATATTTTGAATTTGATATTTACTTTGACGTTTATTGTGATATTTTGAAATTACAACGTATTTGACATGAGTTGCACATTAAACCAACTGTGAAGAAGGGAGAAACGGTATGGCATCAAAAAAAAATCCTACCTATTTTTTCCAACCAATTTGGTGTGACCTTGCAGTGGTGGATAGGCTTTCCACTAACAGTGTCACAACTGTTGGATGACTTAAAAGTCATTTTTTCCGTCTAAAAACCGAAACAATCAATCACATTGAATGATACAGTTGGTTTAATGTGCAACTCATGCCAAATACGTTGTTCTTTCGCTTCAGAATATCACTGGCAGCCATATTTACTTTCGTTATGCCACTTACAGCGCCATATATTAATACATGTTGGATTTTATTTATGCCATACCGTTTCCATCTTCTTCAAGTATCTTCAGTTCAAATTTGAACTCATTGTGAAGAGTGATCCTTTTTTTACAGCATTTTGAAAGTGGGACTTTATTTATAATCACCCTGTATATAAAAAAAATCACTGAAAATATATAACACTCAACCAAAAAAAATATTAAATTTATAGAAAATACACTTTTTTTTTCTTTCTATATATTTTTACAGCTTACATTTATTTTAAAAAATCATATTTCCTATTTCAAATCCCAATGCTTCTTTCATACAAATACACAATAAAAAATAAAAAATATGGTTTATTTGTGTTTCATTTAAAGATGCTCAAGTCAATAACAAAACAAAATTTAATTTAACTACAGCAAAAGGGAAAAAAATCCAAAACTATAATTATTTTACATTTCTATCAAGAATACTTTATAAAAGTCACATTCTACTATCCAAAAACCCAATGTTTCGTTGGAACAGACATACAACAAAATATATGGTGTACCTTTGAATCATTTATCTTCACCAATAGTGCGTCTGATTCACGTGGCTTTATATCATCCGAGATGATTATCTTGCAGACTTCTTTTCCCAAAGCATATTTTATTAAGACAGAACATTTATAAAAGAATCATTGATTATTGCTTTAAATGTTCTCTCTCGCTCATTTATCAAAACATTCAGATAAAATATTTTATTTAATGCTTTTTTCTATACATATATAAAGCAATTTTTAAAAAATGTTGTAAAGCAGGTCATCTTAATAATGTTTTATTTATCCATAACAACGAAATATGACAAAACTGTTTGAAGTTGTTTTATTTATTCATTTATTTTATTTTATTTTAGTTATTCAATTAATTTTTGTTTGAAAAATGTCTACCTTTTTCTTCTTCATATATTTTTGAAGTGAAAATAGGAAATATGTTTTTTTTTAAATTACTTATAAAAGGCATATATATATGTATTTTATTGCCATTTTTACATGAAATAGCAGTAAGGAATGAAAGGAAAAGAACTTATATACTTTGAAATTGGCTTAAAATATTTATTATTTTACATTATTTGCGACTATAGAAGTCTAGAAGGATCTGCTATTAACGTGGAGGATTTCTTTAACAACTTTAGATTGACAGTTGACAAAAATTCATGTTTTTGTGATAAGTAAGGGTACGTTAAATCTCTACGTTGGAAATTCTATAGCAGGAGGGTGAGAATTCTCATGGTGCACCCACTAGAAGTGTTCCTTGATAACCTGTATATAGTACCAGAAAAATATTTACTTATACTTCCATCGGTGTAGATTTTAGATTCAATGACTTGACAGCCCCACGGTGAGCCAATGCCTTCTACCAGATTCCAAAACATGAGATGTTGTTTTTCTTTTTACGAGTTAATGTCGTCAGTCCTACACCCAACAGTCATATTAGGCCTGGATCTACTGTTTAAAGTAAATTCCGAAACACTGCAAACATCCCTGGCACCACCGGAACTCGAACTCGATACCTGTGGTACTGATCTCCAGATATTCGACCATCAGGCTCCCATGATTATAGAGGCTGGTATAAATTCTTTGATGTCACGAACTACTACTGCTGCTACTATACCACACCACATCATTGTCCCTAAAGTTGAAATGTTCCTTTACAATTTGGGAAAGACATAGGGGAAATTATTGAACACACATTGAACGTGGACGTGAAAAATAATTAGAATAGGGAAAAAAGGGAGAAGGCGTAATTTGACGCTTGACAGAATAATCCCGTCTGATTTTTCTATGCCTACAATGAAATTTAACATCATAAATTTATAGGCCAGAAAGTCAAGTGAAGAACAACATATCTACAAAATTGTAATTGAATCATAATTAGAACAACATATCTACAAAATTGTAATTGAATCATAATTAGAACAACATATCTACAAAATTGTAATTGAATCATAATTAGAACAACATATCTACAAAATTGTAATTGAATATTTATTTAAAGTTTCATCATATAAAACTTAATTTTTTTTGTTCTAATGCAGCTGGCAAAAACTTAGACAGTTGTCTTTTATATCGTAAGGCAAGCTCTGCACCAACGTTACTCACTTACAGGAAGTGCGTGAAGCTTGAAGATAAGCCACGGATGCGGAGAAGCACTACCCCCGCAACGCTCTAAAATCATATTGGACCGGGACCTTCAGTTTAAAGTGGATTCCAAACCACTACAAACATCCATGGCAGCGCCGAGACTCGAACTCGAAACCTGTGGCACCGAGCGCCTGATCGCTAATCACTCGGCCATGAAGGCCCCATTTGAAACTTAATAGATTGAATAAAAATGAAAAATTAATAAAAACGGCATTAAATCGAAAAATCTCAAACTAGAAAATAAAATAAAATAAAATAGATTAAAATCAAATTTAATTAAAACGATGATGACCAAGGTTAGCTACACGTTTCTCAGAATTGTTCATGGTAAATACAGGTAGGATATTAAAATCTTAAAACTTTCAGCAATGTATCATTTCTTAATTCTTTCTTATACTATCTTAACTGAAATACCTTCCTTTCATTTTTAAGAGTTAAATTTCTATTTAACTGTAGAAATTATAGAGCAGAAATTTAATTAAAATGTTTATGAGCGTGATATTTAAATAGTTCTCTACATATTTCTCAGTTTTGTTTTTGGTAAATACAAGTAGGATATTAAAATAATTCCAGAACTTTCGAATATAAATCTAGATTTTCTATCTCGACAGCTGTATCATTTACTCACTTTCGATAAATAAGAAGCCAATTTAATTAAACAACAGACAGTAAAACCAGCTTAATTAAAGCTATTATGAAAATAGTATTGTAATAGTCGGTTGCGTAATCCTTCTTGGGGAACATAAGTGGAATTCTAACATAATTCAAGAATTTTCCTGAATAAATATGGATTTAAGAAGTATTGTAGGAATTTAGAATCCTGTACTCCTTATATCAAATCCATCGCCAAGATGACAAATCTCCAAGTAAGCAAGCAATATCGCTGCAGCAGTTAGTTTTCGTAATAAAACGCTATTACGCCAAAAGCCCATTGACAAAGGCGCTATTACAACAAAACCAATCGCCGAAAATCGCTATTATGCCAACCACGATTGCGTAACCTCTAAAACGTCAACTATTTTGATAATTTGCTTTTACGCCAAATTTTATTACTTTAACGCCAAATGTTTTAATGTGGATTTTTTTTTTCTAAATCACCAAAATGTATCTCTAATTAAACTATTACAACCCTGAAGAAATTGGCGAAACATTCCGGGTTGCAAGATTGGCGACTACTTCAGCGATACAGGATTCTGGATATTAACCGAAAATTTAATTAAATAACAAATAAGAAGCTATTATAAAAACAAAGAAACGAGAATTCAAATTATTGTTGCCACAAAACCTTAACTATATCTACAGTATTATTCAATATAATTATTTGATAATTCAATATAAGTTATTAATAAAGTTAAAAAAAAATTTATATTTTCATGAGTGATAACATCATAGCAATTGTTTATATTACGTATCAACTAAAGCAATTATGAAAGTAGTATTGTAATAAAGAGCTCTTCATGGAGAACACAAGTAGAATATTAAAATAATTCAGGAATTTTCCGAAATAAATATGGTTTTAAGAAGTAAATATAGGAAACTACAATCTTGTATTCCTCGTACCAAGTCCATCGCCAAGTGAAGAAACGATATGGCTACCGCGATTAGTTTACGTAATAAAATGCTTTACGCTAAAATTCATCGAAAATATCATTATTACTCCAACATTGATTGCTAAATCGCTATAATGTCACCTTTATTGATAATTTGCTTTTACGCCAAATTTCCTCTTTGTAATGCCAAATGTTTTTTCTAATACGCATTGGACACTTATACTTATTAAGAAATATACAATATTTAAGCACTGCATTTACATCTAATTCATGAGAAAAAAAGAATTCAGGTTCTTTCAACCATTCTATTAGCTTATAGTAACGCGCACCATTGGAGTTATTTATCATCCGTTACCCTTCTCGCACGACCATCTCAAAGAAATAAAGAAAATGTGGACAACGGCAAAAAACAACAGGAAAATTAAAAAAAACATTTTATGTCATATTCATAAGTCAACTTACCGTTCTAAAAGTAAATATTAAAAATTAACGGCGAGAATTCAAATTACGGTTGCCACAAAACCTTAACTATATCAACAGTTTTAAGCAAAATTAATTATTTGATATTCCAATATAAGTTATTAATGAAGTGAAAAAATTTTTTTTCATATTTTCATGTGTGATAATATATATCCATAACAATTTTTATATTTTATATCAATGCCCTACATGCAATTATAAGAATAATCTCATTATTAAAATATATATATTAAACATATATATTTTAGAATAATCATTTAAAAATGTTTATATATATCTTCCTATTTTCTTAAAAATATTTCCGTGAATAACATTGAAATTAACATTAAAAGTGTGATTATATTGTTTAAACAACCTCTAATTAAACTATTACAACCCTAAAGAAATTTGCGAAACATTCAGGGTTGCAAGATTGGCGACTTCTTCAGGGGTATAGGATTCTAGATATCAACCACAAATTTAATTAAATGACAAATAAGAAGCAAATAAAAATAAATCCTGTGTTAATACGAATACAATGGGAAAGGCGTATCTAAATTTTATTTTATTTTATTTTTTCTTATTCTATCTCGATTGAAGTAACTTTCATTCTCCTTCTCCACTTCATACACGGCGAAAATATCTTCCCTGTGCTAACAACACTGAATACTGTATTTCGCAGAAATGCTCCGAAGAAATGCCTACCGGAAAGTATGCAGAAAGAAAGAAAAAAATATCACAATAAGTGACGGAGTTCCGTTCTGAATTTCTTCTCAGAATTAAAATGTCACCACCTCTTGCGTCCCCATATTGAGACAGGGGAGAGAGAGAGAGAGAGAAATAAGATGTGTATATTCAAAACAGAGTTTCAAAGAGGTAGGAAAAAGTATATATATAGTTCCACGTTCGGACTTTGCGAAAATATGTATCAGAAAAAAGAGATGCAATGTAACCGGAAAGAAACGTGTTACCGCGTATCTGATTTGTGATTTTCTTTATTCTTATTTCATTATATTCCTTCTTTCGATTTCATTCGGGCACAATATTTCTCTATAGAGAAACATCTGAATACGAAAGAATTGTCTTGATAAAAATTTCGTTCTGTTACCGAGAATAGTTCGGAGAGAAATTCTTATTGAAAATATGGAAATTTCATCAGCGCTTCGGACAGTATTTTTACTCTGTCTCGCAATATTTCTGGCGTTTCTGTTGAAAGAAAGAAAAAAGATTTGAAACACCGTATTTTGGTATTTCTTATGCTGGTGTTATATTTGATTTAAAGGAAAATTCGTTTCGAAATAGAATGCGCAGATTTTGATTTTATTAAAACCAGTTATAATGTGTGATGTTGATGAAAAAATTATATGATTTAGAGGAAAATTCGTTTCGAAATAGAATGCGCTACCTATCATCAGTTTCTGTTCTCGCACGACCATCTCAAAGGAATAAAGGACAACGGCAAAAAAAACCAAAAAAAACCAGGGAAATTGAAGAAAATGTTTACGTCGTGTTCGTAGGTCAACTTGCCTTTTTAAAAGTAAATTGTAAAAAATTTTCACATGAATTGAAATAACGGGAGCCACAAAACTTTCGCTATTTCAAAAGTATTTTAAAAAATAATTATTTAATTATCCAATACACTGAAGTGACAAAAGTCATGGGATACCTCTTAATATCGTGTCGGCCCTCCTTTCGCCCGGCGAAGGGCAGCAACTCGACGTGGCATGGACTCAACAAGTCGTTGGAAGTCTTCTGCAGGAATATTGAGCCATGCTGTCTCGATAGACGTCCATAATTGTGAAAGCGTTGATGGTGCAGGATTTTGGGCACGAACAGACCTCTCGATGATGTCCCATAAATGCTCGATGGGATTCATGTCGGGCGATCTAGGTGGCCAGATCATTCGTTGGAATTGTCCAGAATGTTCTTCAAACCAATCGCGAACAGTTGTGGCCCGCTGACATGGCGCATTGTCATCCATAAAAATCCCATCGTTGTTTGGGTACATGAAGTCCATGAATGGCTGCAAGTGATCTCCAAGTAGCTGAACATAAGCATTTTCAGTCAATGTTCGGTCCAGTCGCACCAGAAGACCAAGTCCATCCTATGAAAAAACAGCCCACACCATTACAGAGCCACCACCAGCTTGAACAGTGCCTTGCTGACAGTTTGGGTCCATGGCTTCGTGGGGTCTGCGCCACACTCGAACCCTACCATCAGCTCTTACCAACTGAAATCGTGACTCATCGGACCAGGCCACGGTTTTCCATTCATCTAGGGACCAACCGATATGCTCACGTGCCCACGAGAGTCGCTGCAAGCGATGTCGTTCTGTCAGTAAAGGCACTCGAGTCGGTCATCTGCTGGAATAGCCCAAGAAAGCCAAATTTCTCCGCACAGTTCTAACAGACAAGTCCCTTGTACGTCCCACATTGATTTCTGCGGTTATTTGACACAGTGTTGCTTGTCTGTTAGAATTTACGACTCTTTGCAGACGTCGCCGGTCTCGGTCGTTAAGTGCAGGCGGTCGACCACTGCGCTGTCCATGGTGGGATGTTATGCCTGAAATTTCATACTCTCGGCACACTCTTGACACACTCTTGACACAGTGGATCTGGGAATGTTGAATTCTCTAACGATTTCCGAAATGGCATGACCCATGCGTCCAGCTCCAACTAACATTCCGCGTTCAAAGTCTGTTAATTCCCGTCGTGCGGTCATCATCACGTCAAAACCTCTTCACATGAATAACTTGAATAGAAATGAAAGCTCTGCTAAAGCACTGCGCATTTATACCTGTTCTACGCGATGCTACTGCCATCTGAAAATTTGCATATTGCTATCCCATGACTTTTGTCACTTCAGTGTATATGTCCTAAATAAAGTAAAAAATCTTTGTTTCCTTTTCATACTTTGATGAGTTATAACATCATGACAATTGTTGATATTATGTATCAATGGTCGATATGATATTAAAAGAACAAACACGTTATTAAAATAATATGTATTATTTCGGAATAATCATTTAAGAAATATGTATTTCTGTTCCTATTTTCTTACAAACATAGCATTAACATTAAAACTGTCATTGTATTATTTGAAAAATGAAGAAACAACCAATTTGTCTAATTAAACTATTATAACCCTAAAGAGATCAGTGTAACATTTTTGGTTGCAAGTTTGGCGACAGCCTCAGGGGTACAGGATTCTAGATTTCAATCGTAAATTTAATTAAATAGCAAATTAAATTAAGCAACAAATAATAATGAAGGTTATATTTCAATATTTGACTATGCATTCTTCAGAGATGTTCTTGTTGAATACAAATAATCTAAGAAATTTTCAAGACGTATCTAAATTTTTTTTACTACATTTTTTTAATTCTATCTTGAGTGAAGTACCTTTCATTCTCTTTCTCCAATTCATACACGGCGAAAATATCTTCCCCGTGCGAACAACACTGAATATTGTATTTCAAAGCTCCGAAGAAATGTCTAGAAAGAAGAAAACTATCACAATAAGTGATGGAGTTCCGTCCTGAATTTCTTCTCAGAATTAAATTGTCACTACCTCTTGCGTCCCCGTATTGGAACAGGGGAACGAGAAAGAAAAAGAAAGGAAGTGTATATTCAAAATGGAGTTCAGTAGAAGAAGAAGAAAAAATATATAGCTCTGCGCTCGGACTTTGTGAAAAATATGTATCAGAAAAAAGAGATACCATGTAACCAGAAAGAAACGTGTTACCGTGTATCTGATGTGTGATTTTATTCCTTTATTTTTATTTATTTTATTTTATTCATTCTTTCGATTTTGTCCAGACTGAATATTTGTCTATAGAGAGTATCTGAATACGAAAGAATTGTGTTGATAAGAGTTTCGTTCTGACCGAGAATTGTTGGGAGAGAAATTCTTGTTGAAAATATGGAAATTTCATCAGCTCTTCTGACAGGATTTTGACTCTGTCTCGCAATATTTCTGGCGTTTCTGTTGAAAGAAAAAAAAAGATTTGAAACACCTTATTTTGGTATTTATGTGCTGGTCTTATATTTGAATTAGAGGAAAATTGGTTTCGAAATAGAATACGCTGGTTTTGATTCTATCAAAACCTGGTATAATTTTTTAGCAATTTCAAATTCCCAAAATTCTCCTCTTTAACCAGATAAAATATTCCAGATTTTCCAGTTACATATCGTCGGTTTCTGTTCTCGCATGACCATCTCAAAGGAATAAAAAAACGTGGACAACGGGAAAAAAACAAAAAAAACACAGGAAAATTTAAGAACATTTTTATGTCGTGATCATAAATCAACTTACCATTCGAAGATTTTCTAGATCGTACCGATTTTCCGTGTCACTTAAAATAACTGTTGTCACAAAACATTAACTGTATTAGCAGTTTAAAAATAAATAAACTATTTGATAATGCAATATAAGTTATCAATAAAGTAAAAAAATCGGTTATTTTCTTTTCATATTTTCATGTGTGGTAACATCATAACAATTGTTTATATTATGTATCAATGGGCGACATTCTATTATAAGAATAATCTCGTTATTAAAACAATATGTAATATCTCGAAATAATCCTTTTAAAAAGTACATATTTCTGCTCCTATTTTCTAAAAAAAAATCTGCAAATATCAATAAAATTAACATTAAAAGTGTCTTTATATTATTTGAAAAATGCAGAAATAACCAATTCTCCTAACTAAACTATTACAACCCTAAATAAATTGACAAAACATTTCGGGTTGCATTGACTGACGATTTCTCCGGGAGTACAGAATTCTAGATATAAACAATAAGGAGGGAGTTGTGCTACTCGCGTTAATAGCATACATCAAGTATACGTGCCTTTTATGTAGTGCTAAATGAGTAACAGCATTTTTCTGTGCAGCCCAATTATAAATTGAAAAGAGTGTGGCTATAATGGCTATAAGTTACCATATCCACAATTTCCTTTATCCTTTCATCCATTTAGTTCTGAGGTAAAGAATAAAATAGACAGACCCTTCAAACAAACTTACAAATTGCTTTCAACTGATAAAAAGTGGAACATACTTGTTTTATCACCCATCCGATGGACTTGCCCCATATAATTTTTACAGCATATTTCCGACTCTCGACAGGATATTTTCTTAGTAAACACTTGCACCTCATTAGTGCAGCTACTCATGGCATCTGTCCTCTGTGCTCGAGACCTAGAACTACTCATGATGTCTGTCCTCTGTGCTCGTCGGGTGAAGCCATGGACTTTTTACATTTGACAACATGCACTGCACTTGATTTTATGACTTTTAATTCTGACAATTTTATCGAGGCTGAATTTTCTTGGGCTGCTAAAGTTCTTATAACGAATATCGCTACAGTTTGATGCGGGGAAAAAAAGATATAAAATATAAATTTAATTAAATAATAAATAGGAAGTATATTTAATTACGAAACCAACAAATTTAACTAAAGTGATCTGGAAAGTGGTATTTCAATATTTGTTTATGTATTTTTCACAGTTGTTCTAGGTGCATACAAATAATAAGATATTTTTAAAGCGTATCTAAATTTTTTAAACTTATTCTTTCTTATTCTATCTCGAGTGAAGTATATCTTTCATTCGCTTTCTCCAGTTCATACAGGGGGGAAATATCTTCCCCGTGCGAACAACACTGAATAGTGTATTTCCCAAGAAAGATCCGAAGAAATGTCTACCGGAAAGTATGTAGAAAGAAAGAAAAAATATCACAATAAGCGATGGAGTTCCGTCCTGAATTTCTTCTCAGAATTAAACTGTCACCACCTCTTGCGTCTCCGTATTGGGACAGGGGAGCGAGAGAGAAAAAATAAGAAGTGTATATTCAAAACGAAGTTTGGAAGAGGTAGAAAAATATATATATAAAGCGCCGCGCTCGGACTTTGTGAAAATATGTATCAGAAAAAAGGGATGCAACGTAACCGAAAAGAAATGTGTTACCGTGTACCTGAATTGTGATTTTATTTATTTTATTTTATTTTATTTATTCTTTCGATTTCGTTCGGACCGAATATTTCTCTAAAGAGAAACATCTGAATACGAAAGAATTGTGTTGATAACAGTTTCGTTCTGATCGAGAATTGTTCGGAGTGAAATTCTTGTTGAAAATATGGAAATTTCATCAGCGCTTCGGACAGGATTTTTACTCTGTTGTGCAATATTTCTGACGTTTCTGTTGGGAAAAAAAAGATGTGAAACACCGCATTTTGATATTTCTTGTTCTGGTATTATATCTGAATTAGAGAAAATTGGTTTCGAAATAGAGTGCGCTGGTTTGGATTTTATAGAAATCAACTATACTTTTTTATCAATTTTGAATTCTCATAATTCTGCTAATAAATGCTAATTTTCTTATACAAAAATAAGGAGAAACAAGTGTAGTATATGATCAAAATAGCTCAGATTTGGCGATTTAAATTTCATCGCTCAGTGTAATTCATCACCAAAATATCTACAGGACATTTTTTTTACTACAGAACTAATTACATTCGGCTTCGAGCAAGGCGGTCCCATGGGTGTTTGTACTAGTTCAGAATCCCCTTTAAACCGTAGGTTCTGGTCTTATAGGGCCATATAGGTCGTAGGTCATTGAGTGTGTAGTGTGTTACTCGCGTCCGTAACATATTTCAAGCTATATGAGTTTCACCCGGGTAGTGCTAAATGACAGCAACGGTGCAGCCCTTGCTTATGGCATACAGATTAACTGTCTCTGTATAGCCCGCTGCATTTGAACAACTACTGTCATTATATTGTTTGAAAAGAGAAGAAACAACCAATTCTTATAATAAAAGTATTATAACCCTAGAGAAATCGGCGAAATATTCCAGGTTGCAATATTGGCGACTTCTTCAGGGTTACAGGATTCTATATATCAATCGTAAATTTAATTAAATGACACATAAGAAATAAATTTTAATTAAACAACAAGCAAATTTAACTGAAGTGATAATGAGTGTTTTATTTCAATATTTGGCTATGCATTTTTCAGAGTTGTTCTTGGTGAATATAAGTACAATGGTAAAATAATCTAAGAAATTTTTAAGACGTATCTAAATTTTTTTGTATTTCATACTTTCTTATTCTATATCGACTGAAGTACCTTTCATTCGTTTTCTCCAAAAATATTTTCCCCGTGCGAACAACACTGAGTATTGTATTTCCCAAAAAAACTCCGAAGAAATGTCTACCGGCAGATATAGCAGAAAAAAAAATATCACAATAAGTGATGGAGTTCCGTCCCGAATTTCTTCTCAGAATTAAACTGTCACTACCTCTCGCGTCATCGTATTGGAACAGGGGAGCGAGAGAAAAATAAGAAGTGTATATTCAAAACGGAGTTTCAGAAAGGAAGAAAATATATATATAGCTCCTCGCTCGGACTTTGTGAAAATATGTATCAGAAAAAAGAGATGCAATGTAACCGGAAAGAGACCGCGTATCTGATTTGCGATTTTATTTATTTTATTTTATTCATTCTTTGAATTTCGTTTGGACCGAATATTTCTCTATAGAGAAAAATCTGAATGCGAAAGAATTGTGTTGATAAAAATTTCGTTCTGTTACCGAGAATTGTTGGGAGAGAAATTCTTACTGAAAATATGGAAATTTCATCAGCCCGTCGGACTCTGTCGTGCAATATTTCTGACGTTTCTGGTGAGAAAAAAAGATATGGAACACCGTATTTTGATATTTCTTGTGCTGATGTTATGTTTGAATTAGAGGAAGATTGGTTTCTAAATAGAATGCGCTGGTTCTGATTTTATTAAAACCAGCGGTAATTTTTTAACAAATTTGAATTCTCAAAATTTTCCTCTTTAATTAGATAAAATATTCCAGCCACCTATCATAGGTTCCTGTTCTCGCACGACCATTTCAAAACAATAAATAAAACGTGGAGGACAGGAAAAGAAAACCCAGGAAAATTTTAGAAACTTTTTTCGTTATGCTTATAAATTAACTTACCATTCTAAAAGTAAATAGTAAGGATTTTCCGCGTTAATTGACATACTTTTGCTACAAAACCTTAACTATATCTGCAGTTTTAAAAAGAAATTAATTATTTGATATTGTAATATAAATTGTTAATAAAGTAAAAAATCTGTTATTTTCATGAGTAGTAACATCCCGACAGACTATCTATGGCCGACATACCGGTATAAGAGTAATCTCAGAATATTATGCAATATCTCGTAATAATCATTTAAAATATAAAATATTTACTTTCCTCTTTTCTTAAAAACATTTCTGCATATAACAACGTAATTAATATAAAAACAGTCATTATATGTTTGAAAAAATAAACAAGCAATATCTCTAATTAAACTTTTATAACCCTAAAGAAATTGGCGAACCATTCCGGGTTGCAAGATTGGCGACCTCTTCAGGAGTACAGGATTCTAGATTTCAACCGTAAATATAATTAAACAACAAACAATTTTAATTGAGGTGATGTAGTAAAGTAAGAGGTATTTCAATATTAGACTAAGCTTTTTTCAGAGTTCAACTTGTTGTGTACAACAGGAAAATAATCTAAGAAATTTTCAAGATGTATCTAAATTTTTTTTATTTTATTCTATTTCGAAAGCAGTACCTTTCATTCGTTTTCTCCAACATTATTTTCCCCGTCTGAACAGCATGAATATTGTATTTCCCCAGAAAAGCTCCGAAGAAATGTCTACCGGCAGATAGAGAAAGAAAGAAGAAAAATATCACAATAAGTGATGGAGTTCCATTCTGAATTTCTTCTCAGAATTAAACTGTCACCACCTCTTGCGTCCCCGTATTGGGACAGGGGTGCGAGAGTAAAAAATAAGAAGTGTATATTCAAAACGGAGTTTCAAAAAGGAAGAAAATATATATATATAGCTCCTCGCTCGGACTTTGGGAAAATATGTATCAGAAAAAAGAGATGCAATGTAACCGGAAAGAAACCCGTTACCGTGTGTCTGATGTGTGATTTTATTTATTATTTTATTTTATTTTATTTTATTTTATTCATTCTTTCGATTTCGTTCGGACCGAATATTTCTCTATAGAGAAAAATCTGAATACGAAAGAATTGTGTTGATAAAAATTTCGTTCTGACCGAGAATTGTTGGGAGAGAAATTCTTATTGAAAATATGGAAATTTCATCAAAGCTTAGGACAGAATTTTTACTCTGTCGTGCAATATTTCTGACGTTTCTGGTCAGAAAAAAAGATGTGAAACGCCCTATTTTTGTATTTCTTGTGGTGGATTTATGTTTGAATTAGAGAGAAATTCGTTTCTAAATAGAATGCTCTGGATTTTATTTGATTAAAACCTGCTGTAATTTTCCATAATTCTGAGTTTTGCAAATTATCCTCTTTAATTAGGTAAAATATTTTGCTCATATAATACATGTTGGGCCTGAATTGCCTAGTAGCTGGCGCTCGGTAACACAGGTTTCGCGTTCAAATCCCGGTGGTGCCATGGACGTTTATAGTAGTTCTGAATCCACTTTAAACCGAAGGTCCCGATCTAATATGATCGTAGAGTGTTGAGGAGGTATTGTTACTCGCGTCCGTTGCTTATCTTCAAGCTACATGCAACTCCTGGGTAGTGCTAAGTGATAAACGACGGTGCAGCGCTTTTCTTAAGGTATCAAAGACAATTTTTAAAGTGTTTGCCAGCTACATTAGAACAAAAAAAAATATATAATACATATTTTATAATTAAATATCAAAATAATTGTAATGATAAATTATCTTTGTTTAATACTAACTATTATGAGTATCAGATTTATTTTACTGTTTATAACAAATGTATTCGCGATATTAAGTTGCGTAAATTATGAATTCGTTTTATACAAAAATGAAGAGAAACAAATGAAGTCTACGAAAACAGAGATTTTTGCGATTTAAATTTCACCGCTCAGTGGAATTCATCGCCAAAATATCAGATCTTATTAGAAATTTACTAATTAATATTATTTTAGATATAATAAGAAGTATAACAAATAAGTAATAATCAAAAGATTTTTTTAAGTTTAAATATACAGCTAATTCAGCCAATGTATTTTATTTATTTTTATTTCATTGGTTTAACTATTGAAACGTGTTTTTAAATCAAAAATATATTTAAGTTGGGTGCCTGATAGCCGACTGGCTAGCACTCTGGCACTCGGTACCACAGGTTTCGTGTTAAAGTCCCGGCTTTGCCATGGTTGTTTGTACTGGTTTGGAATCCAGTTTAAACTGTAGGTCCCTTTCTAATACAATCGTAGAACGTTGCTTGGGTAGTGTTACTCGCGTCTGTAGCATATCTTCCAGCTACACGTGCACCCTGAGTAGTGCTAAATAAGTAACAGTGGCACAGTCTTTGCTTAGGGCATAAATATTAATAGGATCTGTATTGCCAGATGCATTAGAACCACAACTATCTTTAAATTGTGTGGAAAAAAAGAAACGACCTATTTGACTAATTAAACTATTATAACCCTAAAGAGATCACATTTTGGGTTGCAAGATTGGCGACTTCTTCAGGGCTGCAGTATTCTAGATATCAACCGTTAATTTAATTAAAAAACAAATAAGAAGCAAATTTAATTTAAAAACAAAACAATTTAACCTAAGTGATAATGAATATGCCATTCCAATATTTGGCTATGCATTTTTTACTGCTGCTCTTGGTGAATATAAATAATCTAAGAACATTTCAATACGAATCTAATTTTTTAAAATTTCATTCTATGTCGAGTGAAGTACCTTTCATTCGCTTTCTGCAATTCATACATGGCGAAAATATCTTCCCCGTGCGAACAACACTGAATATTGTAGTTCCCAGAAACGCTTCGAAGAAATGTCTACCGGCAGATATAGGAGAAAGAAAACTATCACAATAAGTGATGGAGTTCCGTCCTGAATTTCTTCTCAGAATTAAGCTGTCACTACCTCTTGCGTCCCCGTATTGGGACAGGGGAGCGAGAGAGAAAAAATAAAGAAGCGTATATTCAAAACGGAGTTCCAAAAAGGAAGAAAAAATTATTTATATCTCGGCGCTCGGACTTTGTGAAAATATGTATCAGAAAAAAGAGATGCCATGTCACCGGAAAGAAGCGTGTTACCGTGTATCTGATTTGTTATTTTATTTATCTTTTTTTATTTTATTCATTCT
Organism: Caerostris darwini; assembly: GCA_021605075.1. NCBI lineage: Eukaryota > Metazoa > Arthropoda > Arachnida > Araneae > Araneidae > Caerostris > Caerostris darwini. The sequence goes on from BPLQ01005177.1 coordinate 41,644, forward strand.
TTCGATTTCGTTCGGACCGAATATTTCTCTGTAGAGCAAAAATCTGAATACGAAAGAATTGTGTTGATAAAAATTTCGTTCTTACCAAGAACTGTTCGGAGAGAACTTCTTATTAAAAATATGGAAATTTCAACAGCGCTTTTGGACAGGATTTTGACTCTGTCGTGCAATATTTCTGGCGTTTCTGCTGAGAAAAAAAAGTTATGAAATACCGTATTTTGATATTTCTTGTGCTGGTGTTATGTTTGAATTAGAGAAAAATTGGTTTCGAAATAGAATGCGCTGGTTTCCATTTTATTAAAACCAGCTATAATTTTTCAATAATTTTGAATTCTCGCATTTCTCCTCTTTAATTAGATAAAATATTTTCATCATATAATGCCTGTGTCATCAAAATAATGAAAATGATAAATTCGCTTTATTTTATATTAACTATTCTGAACAGCAGATTTATTTTACTTTTAAAATAAACGTGTTCTTAATATTAAGTTGCGTAAAATACGAATTTGTTTTACACAAAAATGAGGAGAAACAAATGTAGTCTACGAAAACAGAGATTTTGGCAATTTTAATTTCATCGCTCAGTATAATTCATCACCAAAATATCTAAAGAATTTTTTTTAACTACAAAACTGATTAGACTCGGGTTCGAGTCCCGGGGGTGCCACGGATATTTGTAGTTGTTTCTTTAATTTTTCACAAAATTATCACTTCTAAACTTGTAATGTATATATTTCAAATTATACACAAGAAGATAATTCTAGTTTGGCCTGATCTAGCGCTAGTTGTCTAGCGCTGTGGTTCACCGCAGGTTTTGCTTTCGAATCCCGGTGGGGCCATGGATGTTGGAAGTGGTTCGGAATCTACTTTACACTGTAGGTACCTGTTTAATAGGATCGAAGAGTGTTATGGGGGTAGCGTCTGCAGCATATCTTCAAGCTACACGTGACCCCTGGGTAGTGCTAAGTGAGTAACAGCGGGGCACCCTTTGCTATATGGCATAAAGATTAACTGTCACTATATTGACTGCTGTATTAGAACAACAACAACAAATAAGAAGCAAATTTAACTAAGCAATAAACAAATTTAACTGAGGTGATAATGAACGTGGTATTTCAATAATTTGACTACGCATTTTTCAGAGTTGTTCTAAATGAATACAAGTACAATATCAAAATAATCTAAGAAATTTTCAAGACGTGTCTAAATTTTTTTGTATTTCATTCTTTCTCGAGTGAAGTATACCTTTCATTCGCTTCATCTTCCTCGTGCGAACGACACTGAATATTGTATTTCCTCAGAAAAGCTCCGAAGAAATGTCTACCGGCAGATAGAGAAAGAAAGAAGAAAAACTATCACAATAAGTGATGGAGTTCCGTCCTGAATTTCTTCTCAGAATTAAGCTGTCACTACCTCTTGCGTCCCCGTATTGGGATAGGGGAGCGAGAGAAAGAAAAAGAAAAGAAGTGTCTATTCAAAACGGAGTTTCGAAGAAGAAGAAAAAAATATATATTTCGGACTTTGCGAAAATATGAATCAGAAAAAAGAGATGCAATGTCACCAGAATGAAACGTGTTACTGTGTATCTGATTTGTGATTTTATTTATTTATTATTTTATTTTATTTTATTCATTCTTTTCGATCGTACCTATTCACTATCTATTTCATTTTCGATCGTACCTAATATTTCTCTATAGAGAAACATCTGAATACGAAAGAATTGTGTTGATAAAAATTTAGTCCTGACCGAGAAATGTTCGGAGCGAAATTCTTGTTGAAAATATGGAAATGTCATCAGCGCTTCGGACAGGATTTTAACTCTGTCGTGCAATATTTCTGACGTTTCTGGTGAGAAAAAAAGATGCGAAACACCGTTTTTCTTATATTTCTCGTGCTGGTGTTATGTTTGAATTTGAGAAAAATTCGTTTCGAAATAGAATGCGCTGGTTTTGATTCTATCAAAACCAGCTGTAATTTTTCAAAAATTTTGAATTCTTAAAATTCTCCTTTTTTAATTAGATAAAAGTTTTTGATCACGTAATAACTATTTTATCATTAAATATCAAAATAATGATAATGTTAACTTCACTTTATTTTATATTAACAATTATGACGTATTCTACTTTCTTTAAAATAAACGTGTTTGTGATAATAAATTGCGAAAAATAAGTATTTTTTTTTATAAAAATGAAGAGAAACGAATGTAGTATATGAAAACACAGATTTTGAAGATTAAATTTCTTCGCCAATTCAATTTGGTATTTTATTTTAAGGAAAAAAACTTCTGTAGATATTTGGGCGATGAATTCCCCTGGGCGATCTTTTTGTCGCCAACTTATGTCGAAGATTAACAGAAATATGGAATGTTTCAAATTGATTACTAATCGCTCAAATGGAAAAATTAGAAGCCCAAAAACTATTAAATTTAAGAGATGTATTAAGCACAAAAAAGTGATGTATGCAAGAAAGTTAATGTAATGTCTGAAATCATGATGACTGGACTCTAGATGACAGGACATAGCTAGTCCTTTATGCTCATAAAAAATACCTTATAAAGGCGACGCTTTTCAGTATACCTTCGAAACATGAACTCCCCCAAATAGTAGCCAAATGTGTCGGTCACTTTCCCTTTAAATGAAACCTTGCGTCCAATTTTTGCAAAAACCCTTATTGTAGAATCTAGTCCGGCATCGTAAATAATGCGCAGAATTTCCCAAAAGTAGAATTTGTCTTGACTAGACATAGCGTTGAATAATTTTAGTTAGTGCAAAAGAATAACAAGAATTCAACCAATTGAATTTAAACTTTCAGCATTTTTAAAATAAATTCATAGAATTCAAATTATAATTTTGCGTTTTCTTGTAATGTGAAAAAGTTTAAAAACGATCACTAAATATATGTTACCATGGCTACTCTTTTGAAAAAAAATTATAAAAATTGAAGACGAAGATAAGTCAAAGTTGGTGATAAGGAAAACAATGAAATAATATTAAATAAAAATGTATATGTAATACATAAACGAACAGTAGTTTTTAATAATTATAAAATTAAATAAGAAACATCAAGTCATGATGAGAAAGAAAGTTGAAAATCTGCAGTCCAGAGGAGTAATAAATTTCGACTGATTGGCGACAAAAAGAAGTTGCCAAATTTCTTTGTCCTCAAAATTGTGATTTGGCGGCCTTGGCATATTTTATACATTTTAATGAAAGAGGTGAACACCTTTTCGAAGACTGTTGGAGTAGTGTGATTTAAGCTGTCACAACGATTAAGACAAAGAGATCTTCCACAATGTGCATAGATATCCACATCAACATTTCATGTTAAACGATAATAACTTATTGATGTTGACTTATTGATTCAACATTGTTGATGTAATATTTTTATAGAACAAAGTTTATGATGGCTAGCTTTCCATTGGGGGATTGTGCACCAAGTCCCTTTTCCGCTTCAAATTGAATCGCCAAAGAGTGATAACAGTTAAATGTTACTTGCTGCAGTTAAATTAAATTGTAACAGTAGCAGCCATTTCGTGTTTTTAAAAGGGGACTTGGCGATCACTGCAAGGAAAAAAAATCACCAAATAAACAAGCGGAATCCTAAAGAGCAGAACCCTCTTCTATTGAACCCTAATGAATCAATCAGCTGTAATTGTCGATGTCGATACTATTGATTTTCATTTGAACTGTGCATAAAGTAAATACTTGACAGGGATGTTCTACTTCAGTCGATTACTAGTTCTTCTGTGCTACATGTTCGATTACTACTTGTCGATGTACTACTTCTTCAGCATAAAAGAAATGGCATCAAATGTGATGGCTCGTGCTTGTTGGGTGTGTTTCGAAGTAAACTCAGCTTTTTCATACTCACAATGAAATGCGTCCAGGGGTTTCATGATAAAAGTCGAACGTCTTGATGACCTCTTCCAATTTACCAAAACATTTTAGAAATACCCTGAAAATCTGCAGAAATGTCTATTTTACTTTCAGTTGTTGTAGGTACAAAAATTATTAAACACAATTGACCAAATGGTTGAAGTCTAAAACTATGTATCTCGATATGATCGCCAGTGTTGCATACGTCCAGTACATATAGCCAACATTTTTGTATTTGCTGTTGCATCAAAAAACGTCCAAAAGTTTATTAATAGATGCCGCTGTAAGAGACATAAAGAAAGTGAATTCGGCTGCCAGTGATATTTTGAATCTAAATGACCACGTATTTGGCATGAGCTGCACATTAAACCACCTGCAGTGTTCAATGTTCTTATTGCTTCGGTTTTTTGACGTAAAAAAAGGACTTCCAAGTCATTCAACAGTTGTGTCATTGTTAGAGGAGAGCCCATTCATCATGGCAAGGTCATAACAAATTGTGCGGGAAAATTCAGTGGTACTTTTTTTGGAACTTTTTTTGATATCATACCGTTTCCCCCTTCTTCCAGTATCTTCAGTTCAAATTTGAACTGATTGTGACGAGTGGTTCTTTTTTTCCAGCATTTTGAAAGTGGATCTTTAAGTATAAAGACGCTGTATTTCAAAATGTATAAAAAAATTATTAAATCAGTTTACGATGCACTTTAAAAACTGTATCAAATATTGGTTATTGGTTTCAGTTTTTATTCATTACTAAAAATAACTAACAACTGAGAGCATACAATTTATAGATTTCTCTTATATTTAAAGAAAATAAATACTACCTTATAAAAATAATACTAATTTATTTTTTTTTTACGAATATGATAATCAATGGCTTTCTATTATTATTATTATTATTATTATTATTATTAAATCTTCTCTCAAGAAAATTCTTTTCATTTAGATAAAAAAAATGCTTCTTTAAGAAAACAGATTTCTCATTTTGTCTTTTCCTTTTTCCATCCTTACTTTTCCTATCTTACTTGAATAATAAAAAAAAATCATTCCTTTCATGCAAAAATCTCCGCTTTTATATATTAATTAATTCCTCCTACTTTTCAGATTAAAAATTTACAAAGCTTACTGTAACCAAAACTTCGTGTCTTATGGCTTAGACCAAACATAATGGATTAAACCCATATCAAAAAGGGGAAAAAAATCCCTCTCTCTCTCAAAAAATAAAAATGCTAAAATCCTCACAAATAGAAGAAGACGACGACCTAAACCTAAAATTTCCACACACAACAGGGGGAAAAGTGGAAGGGAAAAAAAAGTCGTCTTTTCCCAAAAGATTCCGGCCTTCCCTCCGCGGATTTCAAAGCCCCGAACAACCCTTTAGTCCGTTGACAACAGTCCCTGGATCGAACGGTAAATCAATAAACGCTGCTTCCATACACTCCCAGGTAAAAGTAAAGTTAGGCCCGCAAAAAAAAGGAAAAATAAATATAAAGGGACCTGGCTTTTAGTTATCCATATTTTGTAGTAAAATGAAAGCTGTCTCGAATATGAATTTGGAATTTTTTTTTTCTTTTTTTTTTACTTTTGCGAAGTAGTACTTTGGAAGTATGAGAGAATGCCTTGAATATAATATGTCACCAAGGCATTATTCAAAGTGCAAAAGGATATTTGCAGGCGAAAACTTCTTGAGGTGTAGTGTAAGAAAAATTGTTGGATTCCCTTTTGGTGGGTTTCTCTCTCTTTGCATTACCATGACGCATAGTAAAATATCCTGAGCCGGGACCTATTCTATTAGAAAATAGTTCTTCAAGACTTGTTTTAGGAGCAAAACAGGACATAAAACTTTTTTTTATCAAAAGTATCTTTATATACTATATATATCTTATTATTTATCTGTGCCCAAAAAGTAAGACCAATTATTTTCTTTTTCAAAAAATTTATTTATTCTTCCAAGTTTATTTCATCGCCTTCAAAGTAATATCCTCCGGACACAATGCACTTATGTCAACTTTTTTCTAATCGTCCATGCATGCTAAAAATTCATTGGCAAGGATGGCCTTCAAAGCGTGCGCCGATTCAGGTTGAATCTCTTCAATCTACTCAAAACGATGTCCCCCGAGTCCCAGAAGTCGCACGGTGTGAATACAGTGGTTGTAAGGCGATATGGGTTCCATTTTTGGCGAAAATGTCACGAAGAATCAATGCAGTGTGGGCTAGCGCATTCAGTGTTTTCGGTACCACTCGAGATTTGACGTGCGTGAGGCCCAAAATGGGATTGAACGAACCTTTTGAAATTCCAACATCATCAGCAAGGTCTCTCATTGTAAATCGACGTCAAGCACCAAATCATTAATTTTTTGGACGTGAGCTCCGTCGATTGAGGTGGATGGTCGACCAGAGGGCTCTTCGCCTTCAACGCGTTCTCTACCTTCTTTGAACTGTTTATGTCTAAACATTTCTTTCCGATACAAGAATGCTCACCGAATGTCTTCTGCAACATTCTATAGGTTTCCAAAAAATACAAACATACCATACAAACAAAATTTCATGCAAGTTCTTTGCTCAATTAATTCAGACATTTCAAAAATCGCCAAAATCAATTTTAGCGTCTCAAAAGCCAAGCGTAACTCAAACATTAATGAATATTGTGACGTTAAATTTCACACAGATGTCAAAGATAGTGACAGCAACCTAAAGAAGTAAAAAAAATTGAAATTCCATAAGCCCCGGGAATTTTAAATTGAAAATTGATTTTACTCTTTGAACACAGTAGTATATATACATATATATATAGTTATGTATATATATATATATATATATACTCATAAATACCAAACCACTGAAGATTGTAAACTGTAAGTAACAATATTCAATATCTATAACTGTATAGGCATACATGGAAGATGCAAAGTGTTAATAATGCAAATTAAATCCGCTATTATTGTTTTCGAATATAAGGCATTTTGATCTGAGATATTCACCTTTGAAACGGCAGAAATGTAAAGGATTCAGAACTATTCAGGGTTACCAAGGGTGGATCTTTTGTACTGCCCTCACATTGTATTTATTACACATGAAGAATTTTAAATGCACACTCTAGAAATAGCTCCTAGAGGTTTGTTTGGTTTGGTTTGTCGCTCTATGGTCATTTTGTGCACACTTTGGGCTAAACAGACCAGGACCTACAGTTTAAAATGGATTCCGAACCACCAATAAACAATCTTACCACTGCTAGGATACGAACTTGGAGCCTGTTCCAAAGGCCAGAGCGCTAGCAAGCTAGGCATCAGGCCGCAGCATCTAGAGGAGAGGATAATAACATAATTATAAGGAAGTGTAAATGCAAATTATTCATATTGTTGCTTTGAAATTCTTATATTTTTGATACTTAGGTATTTAACACTAGAACAGCGGAAATATAACAGATTCAGCATTACCTAGGGTCACCATGGGAGGTTGTTTTATACTACACCCACATTGTACTGCCATACATTTAAACGAACACTCTAAAAAATATCCCCCGGAAGAGATGGTAATAAAAATGTAGTGCTTTGCAATTCGAAAGCAAATAATTAAAACAACGTTTTGATTATGGAATGATATAGAAAATCGGAAAAGAGTGATTCAAGAGCAGATTGAAAACATCGACAATGTTGTTGTTGTTCTAATGCAGCTGACAATACAGAGACAATTATCTTTTATACCATAAGCAAGAGCTGCACAGCTGTTACTCATTTAGCACTACCCAGGGGGCACGTGTAGCTTTGAAGATATGCTAAGTATGCGAGCAACACTACCCTCACAATGCTCTACGATCCTATTAGTCCAGGACCTACGGTTTAAAGTGGATTTCGAACTACTACAAATATTCATGGCACCGCCGGGACTCGAACCCTGTGGTCGCTAGCCACTAGGCGTAGGACTGACAACCGTATCCCATAAAAAGAAATAAATTTTTGTTTCAGATTCTGACAGTAGACAGACGACCTTGATCCCCCATGGGGTGTTGCGCCATTGAAGAAGAAGAGAAGATCTTCCGAAGCTGATGAGATTTAAGCGTGATCATGCGTGTATACCATATGAAATTTTATTTATTTATTTACTTATTTTTATATTATTTTAGCTTATATATCTAATTACAAAACAATCTGCATAATAGTTCTGAGGATATTCAACCAAAAGTGAACAGTTATGGACAGATATTCAACCACCAGTTGAGATTAAATGTATTCTATCGCTCTAAAACAACAACAAAGGTTAGATACAAAAATAGGTTTCAGAAATAAATCAAAATTGAAAGGCTAAACAATATTTCCATACTTAAATATTTTCCTTTTATCAATAAACAAAGCTTACCTTTTGACAAAACAATGTGTTCGATATCAAGAATTTTTATTAAAAAGGCAAATCGTATTCATCACTGCAAACAAACAGAAAGAAGCCTCAGCAATGTGAAATATTTCTCTAAAACAATCTATTCGTCTCTCTTCCCAGCATCCTTGATAGAACACTTCCGCGTGTACAGCGTTCGAACAGAGGAATATTCAGAAAACCGCAGAGAGAATTCGATTCTTTCTGTACCCTGGATATCTCTTTTCTTCCTATTCTTTCTCTTTTCTTCCTATTCTTTAAGACTCTTACGCAAATATCTTTCTCTCTTTCACTCTGTCTTTTCCTACGGGTTAGGCCTTTGCCGACGAAAGAAAGAGAAAAAAAGAAGACAGAAAAGAAGAATGGAAGAAAAAAGAAAGCAGAGAATATTTTTCCTTCTTTTTTTTTTTTTTTTTTTGTAGTAGAACGTTGAAGATGGAACAAAAAAAAGAACGCGTTCCGACTCCCTGAGGGTTCCAACCATGCTTTTCTGATTGTTCTTCTGCCGAGAAACGCTCTAATTATGGTTTGGCTTTTATACGTATACTCACCTCTGTGTGTTTGGGGTTGGCTGGTTGTGCACCACAGTAAAAGATAAAAAAAAATATTTTTAGGAATTTTTTTTAAAGTTTTTATATTAAAAACTGCAAATTTATTTTAAAGTACCCATCTCTCTTGTAATGCTTTTTAAAAAAATTTATTCGGCTATGATCTTTTAGAATGTTTTGAAAACAAATTTTGGAACAAATTTAGATCGAGCATTTTTTTAATAAATATATTTTTGTGGTAAATGACGAAATTTTATTTATGGGTAGTTCTTACAATGTGTTTGATGGTTACGATTTTTTTACAGAAAAAATGATTTCCAAGTTGTTCAACAGTTGTGGCACTGTCAGTAGAAAGCCCATCCACCATGGCAAGGTCATACCAAATTGGACGGAGAAAATCGGTGGAACTTTTTGTTTGGTACTTTTTTTGATGCCATACCATTTCCCCTTTCTTCAAGTATCTTCAGTTCAAATTTGAACTCAATGTGACGAGTGGTCCTTTTTTTCAGCATTTTGAAAGTGGGATTTTAATTATAATCACCATTTATTCAACATATATCTAGTTAGTTATATATGTCTTGCTTACATATGCATCTCCACTTCTATTGTTTTCAAATGTATGTATTGTGTATAGGTTTCTCTATATACATTTCCCAGAGTCATGTTTTTCAACTTATTACACTACTTTGAAATAGTCATAACTTGTGTATTTAGCATACCGGAGGGCATAGGTTTGATTTCGGTTAGTGGCGTTTATTGCAATCACTTCTTTCAGAAACGAGATAACTCTACAGGGATTGTGGCAACGTGTACAAGCGTCCCACACCAAAATTCATGTTGCTTGGGGGTGTTTTCCTAAAAAGGAAGAAACAAGAGGACCGCAAGTATGCAGCAAAAAATCTGAAAGGAGGTTATAGAAATAGAAGAATTATTGCCTTTCTGAAAGCAGTCATTGCAAATAAACCTAAAGTGGGTTCGAGCCTTTTCCCTCTAACCACTAAGTCTATATACGTTACTATTTGACGACAGTAAATATTTAACTGCGGTTAAATATTTAACTATGTAAATCTAGTATATATTTAACTAAATAATTCTATCTCTATAAAAAAAACATTCCAAATATTTTTAACGAAACAGAGTCAATTTGTTTCGCTAATAAAAATTATTAATAATTAAAAATGTTTTATTATAATTATCAAATACCATAAATTATAATGCTTATTTGGTTAAAATCTAGAATCCTGTACCCTTTGTGCCAAACACATTGCCAAGTCGATAAATAAGCATAGAAATGAATGAACCAGTTAGTTGCTCGGTAAAATGATATTACGCCAAAATCCTTCACTGGGTTGCCAAATCGCCATGTAAACAAACAAAATGGTTGCCGAAATTCGGTATCATTGTAAAATGCGATTTCGTCATAATTTATAGCCAAACAGTGCGATTTCGTCAAAATTTATAGCCAAACAGTGCTATTACGCCAACATTAGTAGCCAAATAGCTATTACGTCAAAGTTTATTCCTGAAACGTTTATCGCTTTAACACTAAATATTATCACTATCCTGCCAAAATTTTAATCTTTGAAATGCTTTATAGTCAACATTTATCGCTTTATCGCCAAACTTTTTCACTAACCAAATTTTGTTATTTGAAGTGCTTTTACAGCAAAAGTTAATTCTTTATCGCAACATTTATTGCCAAACTTTTTCAATAAGCGGATATTGTTATATGTGTTTTTACGTCAAAAGTTAATGCTTCATCGACAAATTCTTATCACTAAAAAATTTTATCTCTGGAATATTTTCGCGCCAAATGTTATCGCTTTCACGCCGAAATTTAGCACTATTATGACAAAAAAATTATGTCTAAAGTGCCTTTATCGCCAAAAGTGCGCCGATGTATTTCGCTTTATCGTCAAAATTTTACCACTATTATGGCAAAATCTTAATGTTTTCTTTATATGGAGTTTTATGTTGCTAACGCACAAAAATAATAATCGCTGTTACTATAAAATTTCGCCAAAATTATTCGTTAATTCCCAAGTTGTTGTTTTTTTTAATGTCAAAAAAAAAGTCGGTTTCTTTACTAAGCCAAATTCGAGTTATAAATTAATATTAACAAAAGAGAAAAAAGAAGAAACCAGAGAATAACTTACCTTTTATTGTGTACTTGCATAGCCATAGCAAATGAATATGGAATACTTGACCAACAGCACAAATCCACAGAAAAATTTAAGTTGTAACGTTCTTAAAAATTTAGAAATTATTTTATTATTTTTAATTTATTTTAATTATTAAAAATTTAAATTGTAACGTTAACTAACGTTCTAAAAAGCTATAGCTTCAAATATTCCGTGCGAATTCTAATTACGGTTGCCACAAAATACTAACTAAACAAACATCTTTTAAAAAGAAATTAATTTAAATATAAAAGTAATAATTAATATAATAATTAAATATAATAATTAATTTAAATATATAAGTTATTAATAAATAAAAAAAATCGTTTTTCTTGTTTTTTTCTTATTTTCATGAGTGGCAACATCATAAAAATTGCTTATGTTCTGTATCAGCGACAGACGTACGTTATAAGAATAAGTTCGGAATAATCAATAATTTATCGGAATACTTATTTAAAAGAATATATCTGTTCTTATTTACTGCAAATAAGAATTCTGTAACTAATTATGGAAATAGCAATAAAAGTTAATCAAATAGCAAATCATTATATTATTCGGAAAATGATGCTACGAATTCCTTTAATTACAATATTGCAATCCTAAAGAAACTGACTGAAAATTGGCGAAATATTCAGGGTTGCAAGATTGGCGACCTCCTCAGGGGTAGTATTTCAGATTTTAACCGCTTATTTTTAGTTTATTATAGTATACTTCTGCTTTAACTTTACCTATAATAGTGTTAAAAATTTACACGTTTGTAATACATTTGAAATAAATATAATATTTTTTTTTATTTGAAAAATTTATTATTTTTGTACAGTCAAGTTTTGTACAGACAAGTTGAAAATTGTCAAAATAGTTTATTACAATCAGAAAATAAAAAAGTGCTTTCCATGAATTACATTTGTAATGAGAAAAAATTGCGAATCGCAATTTTGAGACCTATTTTTTATAATGTATCACCTTAAAATACAATCGTTAACTTTTAATAATGTTATGAAATTAAAGGGGTTTTTTTTCCAATGACAAAAAAGATGAAATGATGCGCTACAAGTACTTAACATAAACATCAAAACACATAAGAGTAAATAAAATAAAAAAGTTAAATAAAGCAAATATTAATTAAAAAAATCTCGTTAACTATAATATGTCTCTGCTTCTAAACCAATGCAATGATATTCAGCACATATGTGTTCTATTTTTTTCTTCTTTCTTAATGCAAAGAAAGAAAAAGTAAAAACGGGGCGAATTAAAAACGATAAACAATTATAAGTCGAAAGTCTAGCAACTATAAGTCTTTGAAGGTATCTAAGCAAACTCAATATCTTAAAATTTAACGTAGAACATAATCTAGAAAACTTAAGATGTCTAAAGTGACTATGAGAAGATGTAAGTAAACTGTAATATATATCTGCTGAATCCCTATCTAGAAGACTTTAGTCTGCAAAAAATTTTGCCTAAGATGCTAAGGTCTCTAAAAGAAACTAAGTATTTAATCCAAGACTAAGAACATAATCTCAAGAAATAAGGTGAACTTTAAAATTGGAGTCGGAAACTATAAATCTTTTAGGAGATGTAGGGAAACTTTGTCTGGAAAACTAAGATGTCTAAATGAAACTCAGGATCTAATCCATCATTGCCTGAAGTGATTAGGCCTAAGGAAACTTTAAGAAAATACATAAAATGGCAGATTATCAATTATCGATCGGCAGCTATTTATGGTTGATTTTCTGTATTGCATATCTTCTAAATCCATTTCAGAAAAGTATTTTTCTCATCAGATCATCATCTCATAGTTTCAAATGTGTGTAACTAAACCGATTTGTCATATGCAAGGGTGGCCAATACATTTTTCAGACCCGTGAGATTTTTTCACACTTTTACAAAATATATTTATTTTAAGATGGGCAAAGTAGTGAAAACCAATGAGTTAAATGTGTTTTATGTGTGCATCCGTATATTCAAAAATGAACTATCGAAATTATGAGAAAGAAATTGTCTCTGAATTTAAAATAATATTCTTGCGAATATAGGTCAGATACTGCCTGTTTTATTTATGAGTTTACAGTTATGAGTTGCTGAGTAATTAAATTATATTCTGTGAACTCATGAGGTGCTCGCATCTTCGAACATCTAATATGACAGGTTCTATGTTTCATTTTAAGACCTCAGTAACGGAGTGATTATCCCTAGAAACGCACAGTTGATGGTTGATAATAGAACAAATCAGAATCTTAGTTAAAGTTGTTAGCGCTTTGGGTTCAACTTACAGCTACGTATTGTTCTAAAATGAAATTGACCCAATAGAGAGTTTTTGCATACCGTATTTTGGATATCTGTTATTTTTCCCCCCTAGCGCGCTTGCTCATAGGAAACATTATTGCAGATACGCATGCGCAATTTCCTATGAGCATGAGCGCTAGGCGTGGGAAATAACGGACGTCCAAAATACGGTATGCAAAAACTCTCTAATATCCTCAAACGTAACGTACGCTAACCTGAACAACCCACTACGATGTGCAAATACCGAAATTGAGATCGATTTGCAAAAGCTAAATAGAAGAGTAGAAATTCAAATACCGCCCTAGTAAAATAAATATTTTTCAATGTTTTCATTTTTTTTTTTATTTCCTTTATATTTATATATTTCTTTATTTCATTTTTAATGTTATATATCTCTTTACAATGCGTGTTTAGTATCATCATTATTGTATTATCTATGTTTACATGCAAGAATAATTGTAAAGACAAAAATAATAATTCCTTATGTTTCAATTTTTCACTCCAAAAAATTTCTATAGTAGTTCTTAATCTAATATGGGGAAATATAATTTTATAAGCAGCCCCTCGGAGTTTTGATGTATTTCTAAAGTAGCCGCAAGGTCATTTGGATTGGCCACCCCTTATGTACCTCCTATGACAACGTTCACAAATGCATAGAAAAAAACAGTAGCGTCAAAATAAACGTATAGAGTTGCCTATTCCTAATTCAATAATACTAGACTGTATAAATGGTACTCAAGTGACAAAACATGAAAAAATGTTTAAATCTTGTTATAAAACTCCATAAAATATCAAGAGAAGGGTATATAAGGAATGGCGGCAAAGAAGTAAAATTGTTCACAAGCGCTTTAAAAAGCCTTTCAGTGCAATAACCGCACAGTTATGGCACAAAGGAAGCATTTGGGTGATTTTTTACGTGGTAGAATTATCGGACGACTTGAATGTGGACGTACCCAGCTGGAAGTATACGAGGGACTTGGAATCGCCCAGAGTGTCACCTCCAGGCTTTGGCAACAATTCCAAGATGATGGTAATGTGAGTAGATGCTACAGCACAGGTCGCCCCCGAGTTACAACGCCGAATGAGGACCGGTATTTAGCAGTTACTGCCAAAAGAAACAGACGGAGCACAGCATCAGACCTGTCTCGTCAGCTCTCTTCAGCTACCGGTACGACAGTTTCAAGGCAGACCGTGTAGAGATGCTTTGGGCACATTGGTCTATAGGCTCGTAGGCCTGTCAGATGTGTTCCACTTACCGCAACTCACTGTCGCCTGCGATTAACCTGGAGTAGAGAGCATGCATTGTGGACACCGCAACAGTGGTCTTGTGTGATGTTTTCCGACGAGTCCAGGTTTAGTTTGCAGTCTGATTCTCGCCAGACTTTCATATGGAGAGTGCCAGGTACCCGTTACCACCAAGAGAACACCATTGAACGACACCGTTACGGTGGTGCAGGATGGCTCGTTTGGGGAGGAATTATTCTTGGTTCCAGAACTGACCTGCATGTTCAGAGTGTAACGATGACAGGCCACATCTATCGGGATGTCATTCTGGAACCACATATACGTTTGTTTCGGGGCGCCATGGGTGATGAATTTCTGTTTATGTATGACAACGCCCGTCCTCACCGTGCAAACATTGTAGACGAATGCCTTCAATTGGAGGATATCACCCGTATGGATTGGCCGGCATATTCACCGGACTTGAATGCAATAGAGCATGTGTGGGATATACTTGGCCGAAGAATTGCAGCCCGTCAACCCCCTCCCACCTGTCAACCGGAACTTCGGAGGGCATTGCTTGATGAGTGGTGTAATATTCCCCAAGATCAGATTGATAATTTGCCTAGGCTTTGCAAGGCCTGTATTGCATCGTCCGGGAGATATACTCCATATTAACCATTATACTAACCATGTTATACTGTTTTTTGTAAATAGGTTCTTTTATGAAATTTGCTCCACGGAGTAAAAATCGCAATTTTTATTAATTATGCCAAACATATAGCATCTTTTTTGCTCTTTACCTTTTGTTTAATAAATAGACTTTACAAATAAGTCAAATTTGTTTTGCTTCTGTCTCTTTCTTTGCCTGAACTTCATTATCCTTAATTTATGGACATGAGTGTACATGCAATTAGAGTTTTGTACTAATGAGTACAACCTGTCACTCAAATCTGATAGCAGATATTCGGTATCATGTACAATGAGACTCAGGAAATTAACGAATATCTGTGCGACCTTCACAGATTGAAACAACTAAAGATTAAATATGAACTTTACCATGAATTGTTCCAACGTGATGGGTAATAGAACACGAACTGAGAAACGTTTACTCCGATGAGAAGTAATGGAAGCTGACCCCCCTCTGGTCGGATTGTCTTATAAAGAGGATTTTGGTGAAGAAGCGAGAGCATTTTGCCAAAAGTGTTGTTTTTCTCTGAAGTGACTGAATAGATTATATTAAAAATAATCTAGTTCGTTCAATAAGATTATATTAAAAATAGAACAAATAAATAATAATGTCATTCCCTTATTTTGATTTCTATCTAATTACACACTCTCTACTTTTATTCCTTCATAGGAAAACTATGCCAAGTAACCAATTTATTATTAATTCTTCTTCATAAATTATTCGTTTTACTACAACTAAAGTATTTCGTATACAAATGATGCATCTTATCGCGCATTTTCGATTCATGAAAATGTACATGAGACAAAATGTTTAATAGTTCAGAAGCTGAAAGAAGATAGTATAAATGCGTTTTGACTTTATATTAGTTTAATTTCTCTTCTCATGTTTAATACGTAGAGAATTCTTTATAACACGTGATTAATCCATCTGGGGTTGCATTTATTTTTTAAAGGTAAAAAATTTCAACTCGTACTCTTTTCAATTTCTATGCAGCATAAATATATCTCTCGAAGTTTTATTCGATCTTTAGAATGCGGGAAAAGCCATTGTCTTTGCAAATGCATTTTTCAGCGTCTCAATGAATAAATACCACAAAAGATATAAAAGTTTGTATTCTTTATTCATGCATAAGAAATGCACAATGAGGGATTTGCGTAACGATAGCATGAAAACAATGAAAAGATACTACAAGGATCATTTTAAAAGTCAGTAATTAATTACACTCTCGTCATTGTGACGTGCTATCCGCGCCATCTGATGGTTTCCTGTAATTTGCATATTCTTCTTCAAGATGTGTGTGATAATTCTACAGTTGAAAATTTTATTGTAGAGTTCAATTTCTGTGTGATTCTGAATTATCCTTAATTTATGGACATGAGTGTATTATAACTATCCATAATAAATCTCGTCTGCTATTAAATTTGAGTGATGGCTTTATTATATACTTGTCAAATAACATACATTCCTCTCTGCTGGGAATGAAATGTCAAAACTCTTCCAGTGAGAAAAAAAAAAATGCTACAACAGCAATCTGCTTCATAGAAATAGTTAGACAAATAAGAACGCATGCAATGAATGTGAATAAAATAATTTTAATAGAAATTTAATTACAATTTTAAAAAAATTCTAATTCAATTACATTATAATTAACTAAAAATTCTAATTCAATTACTTTATAATTAACCAAAAATTCCAATTCAATTGCATTATAATTTACTAAAAATTCTAATTCAATTACATTATAATTTACTAAAAATTCTAATTCAATTACATTACAATTAAATAAAAATTCTAATTCAATTATATTATAATTAACTAAAATTTAAAAATACTAATATAAACCAAATGTACGAAATTTTTTCTTAGTTAATTAGAAATACGACAAAATGTTTAATATAATTTTTCTTGCAATAATCTAATATCTGTTTTTATTTACATCATACCGTTTATTATGAGACTTGAAGTTAAGGATTTCACAAAATAATGTCTTAAAAGTAACTTGAAAAGCATTTTTGATCGTGGCAAAAGCATTATTAAAAGAAAAGTCATTAGACGATTTAGTTTTGACATGTTTTTTTTTTTTTCATTCTGTTGACAGTTTTGTCTTTTTCTGTTTACGAATTAAAGAAAAAAAAAGTTTTTTTTCTTACGATACCTAAACCATGTTGTCATCAGATCTTGGTCTGTAATTCGTCGGCTATTTCTTTTTCTTCTTCACACAGTTTTTTATGTTGAATCTTTTTTTTTATAAAGAGAGATGAATGAAATAAATTAACGATTTTGCTTCCATTTTTTTTCTTTATTAAGTGAGCGAATATTTTCTAAGGAAGAAAAAGTAATCACGCCACGGAATTGTTAATTACTAATTATTACAAATCATTTACAAATAAATGAAAAACGGTGGCATATTTAACGTAAAAATGGTACTTGCTATGTTAAACTAAAAAAATTGGTTATAGCATAATTGTTTTGTATATTAACAATGCTCTTTTGAATTAAAATTCAATTAATTATTGACTCATTTTAAATTAGGTTTACTACTGTGTCCAAAAAGAAAAAACTATTATTTTTTGTTGCAAAAAGTCTTTATTTATTCTTCCAAATTTATTTCATCGCCTTCAAAGTAATCCCCTCCGAACACAATGCACTTATGCCAACTTTTTTTCCAATCCTCAATCATGTTAAAAAGTCATCGGCAGGGATGGCCTTCAAAGCGCCACTTCAAGCGATTCACACTTGATCTCTTCAATCAACTCAAAACGGCGCCCCCGGAGTGGTCCTTTGAGTTTAGGGAATAGCCAAAAGTCGCACGGTGTGAATACGATGGTTGTGGAACGATATGGGTTTCATTTTTGGCGAAAAGTCCCAAAGAATTAATGCAGTGTGAGCTGACGCATTCAGTGTTTTCGGTACTAATCAAGATTTGACGCGTTTGATTCCCAAAACATCTTCCAAAATGGAATTTTGAAATTCCAACATCAGCAGCAAGATCTCTAATTGTAAATCGATGTTTGCAAGCAACAAATCTTTCATTTTTTGGATGTGAGCTTTGTCGGTTGAGGTTGAGGTTCGACCCGAGGGCTCTTCGTCCTCAACGTGTTCTTTGTCTTCTTTGAACTGTTTATACCCCTTCTAAACATTTCTTTTCGATATAGGAATGCTCACCGAATGCCTTCTGCGACATTATATACGTTTCCGCAAACAAACGTTAATGCAAATTCATTGCTCAATTAATTCTGACATTTCAAATTTCGCGGGAATCACTTTTAGCGTCTCACAAAGCCAAGCATAACTCAAACACTAATGAATATTTTGACGACAAATTTCACACAAGGACAGTGCTAGCAACTTAAAAAGGAAAAAGATTGAAGTTCTATAAGTCCCGGGAATTTTAAATTGAAAATGGGTCTTACTTTTTGGACACAGTAGTACTTGTCCTTGTTACTTGTACTTGTTAAACTAAAGAAATTTGGTTATAGGATAATAATTGTCTTGCATATTAATAATGTTCTTTAAAATTAAAATGCAATTAATTATTGACACATTTTAACGTTGATTTTTCTAATTGTTATCAGTAGTTATTTAATAATGATTAAGAATTTTTAAAAATTCCTGCTAAAATTTATAATCTAAAGTGTTTTTGTTCAAAAAAGCAAAATAAAAGCATCGTAACATGTTTTGCTATGTAGATAAATACATGATTTTTTTTTTATTTCAATAGAATGTCTATTATTTAGCTGTCTTAGGATTACTTAATCATTTTATAATATGATGCCCATTTCTAAATCACTTAATAATATTAATTCATCTTTAATTATTTAAATCATCCTTTTTATATAATCACTTTGCATGAAAATATATCCAAGAATTCTGATTCGTAAGAAGTTTTTATTTTACTTTAATTATATTTATTGCAATTATTATAATTTATATTTCTATATTTCTACTTAATTTTATTTTTAGAAAAAATATATTAAGCATTATTATAAATATATTATATTCATTTAATAATTCCAAAAATTGCAAAAAAATAATATAATTAAAATGTATATATTAAATTTCAGAATCTTTAATTTAGATTTTGTCACTGAATAAATTTAAGTTTTATAACACCACCAATAGTTATTTAAAATATTAATTAATAATCATTGCTGAATTTATACTCAACTAAATTATATAACAATAACTTTTTTTTATTTTAAAAACTATATTCTTCGTTGATTAAATCTAATTAAATAATATTATTGCTGTTTTCATTAATTATTTTTCTACGATTCAATTTCCTGAAATTTCATTTTGGTCTTTTGGGCATTCATGCATGGTTTTGTTTTATGATACATTTCAGCTTATGACCTTAATTTATTTCATTACTTGTGAAAGTTTAATTTCATTTAACTTTATTTTCCCTTATTTGCAATGCATAATTTAATTTCAGTTGTCGCAAACGTAAGACAATTCCAGAAATTAATGAAGATATCTTGTTAGATGCAGAATTTTCAAAGGTTAATATTTTAAATAAAATAATGCGAACCAAAAATTATTGCGTAATTTCTTTTCAAAACAGGAAATTAGAAGGAATCCTCTTTCTGTGTCAGTACTGAGAATCAATTATCAGATAAGAATCTTTACCGAAAATTAGATATGTTTAAAAATATCTTTATTGAAGCTTTCACTGCATAAGGACTCAACAGACAAGGAAACAAGATTTACAGAGGGAGGAAAAATAGCTACCGGAAACTGTTCATTTCGGTTATGGATTTGATAATATACAGGGTGATTATAGTTAAAGTCCCACTTTCAAACTGCTGTAAAAAAAAAAAAGACACTCGTCACAATAAGTTCAATTTTGTACTGAAGGTACTTGAAGAAGGTGGAAATGATACGGCATTAAAAAAAGTTCCAAAGTGTATTAATAGATGGCGCTGTAAGCGGCATAAAGAAAGTGAATTCGGCTGCCAGTGATATTTTGAATCGAAATGACAACTTATTTGGCATGAGTTGCACATTAAACCAACTGTAGTGTTCGATGGGCATGATTTGTTCGGTTTTTTGACGGAAAAAATGACTTCCCAATCGTGCAACAGTTGTGACACTGTCCGTGGAAAACCCATCCATCATGGCAAGGTCATACCCAATTAGATTGGAAAATCGGTGGAACTTTTTTTTTGATTCCATACCGTCTCCCTTTCTTCAGTTCAAATTTGAGCTCATTGTAACGAGTGTTTCTTTTTTTTATAGCATTTTGAAAATGGGACTTTAATTATATTCACCCTGTATTTTGCGACAAATTTAGAAAATTGTTCAAAACTATTATTTAAAATTATTGCTACTTGTTGCAGAAAGTTCAAGAAGTATTATTTTTGTGAAAAGCAAAGGGTTATTTTTAAAAGTTCATCATATTTCCCGTATTCATTCACCAAAACCAAAAGAAAAAGTTTGAGTAAAAAAAAGAACTAATTAATTTAATATTTATTATACAAATGAATTTAGGATTTACGTTATCAAATAATTTTTTAAGTTGTTTTTGTGTGATTGAGAATTTATTGATATTAATTAGAAATACAAAGAAAAATTATTTTATTTACTCCATAAAACATTTTCTTGTCATTTTATTATTTTCTAGTTAAGTAAAAATTAAAATTTTAATATCCTATTCAATAAAAATTCTTACCAGTAATTCAGACTGATATAAAAAATTAATGAAATTTTGATATTATGGAATGAGTTTTTTCTTATTAATTAAAAAATACTTACTTAATACAGATTCTACCTTATGTAGATGCCTTATTCTTTCTTAAGGATGCTGTAAAAATGTATCGGAATTCTCATTCAAATTTCAAAACTTAATTTTAAGGAATGAATAAAAATTAAAGTTAATATTAAACATTTTTATTTTAAAAACAAATTATTTTAAAATAAATTTATTTATTTTATTAAAAAATTATTAAAAAATATTAAATTAGTTAATTATTAAAAAAATTAATTATTATTTTTTAATTAATTATTTATTAAAAATAAAAATTTTAAAAATTAATCATTTTTTTAAAATTAATTATTTATTAAATTTAAAAACTAAAATAATGATTTTTTATTTTTTATATTTTTTAATTAATTTTTTTTAGTATCGTTGAAGAAATGATCAATTTTGGGCAAAAACATATGCTTGATCGAATATTTCAAAAATATTATTGAAATCATCCAGCTAAGAGATGATTCCTATAGGAGCGTCGTGATGAATTCTGGCAATATTTCACGCATTTTGTAGCCAAACTTTGTCGCGAGTCTGAATTTATCACTGAAAAGTTTCTCTTACAAAGTACTTGGGAAAAAATTATGTCCCAAGGATCGGGAATAGAATCTTTCATTCTTGCTCCAGGGCATTATGAAGGATTTTTGGCATGAAAAATATTAGATAAATTCAGAAAGATTTTTCCCTTTCAAAACTTTTTCAAAGAACCACATCTTTTTTTTTATAATAAAAGATAAGAATACTCGTAATTTTATTCGTATAGACCCCAAGATTTACGTTCACCGTAGTAAAATGACATAGCTTTAAATAGAATATCGTAAGAATTATTATGTAAAAAATTGGAGGACATTTTGTAAAAAGTTTGGTATTTTATTTTTGATCCCTTATTGATTCAAGGTTTGGTTTGTGGCTCTACGGTCATCTTGTGCACACAAGGGCTAAACAGTATTGATTCAAGGATTCAAGAAGGATTTGATGAATTATTTAATAAGTAATCTACGCCTAATTTGTAGCCTTGGACTTTATTATCTCACTCCCATAATAAGTACAGCTGCTTATTATGGGAGTTAGATAATAAAGGCCAAGGCTTACAGAAACAATGGCTTGTTATGATATATAGAGAAGTATGTATTATAATATGATATTATAGAGGAGTATGTATAAAATCCAACAGAAGGAGAGTCAGAAAAACACCTACAACAATTCTTGTACATAAAACATGGTTTAATGTTTATTTTAAGTAAGCCATGAACAAGAATAAATCATCCTTCAATTATTTAAATGACAAGTCGAATTAAAGCAGATAATTTTCATTTGTCCACAGATCAGTGAGCTCTTTAAGAATACAAATTTTGACAGAATGTTCCAGCAAAGAGGAGAAAGAAGCTCGGCGTGGTTTTGATCTTGCGTCAAAGAATTTCTTAGGAAATGGGAATTCAAATGACTACAAGAAATCAATGATGGACTTGTTATCTGCATACAAGCAGAAAATTCCTACAACTATTCTTGTACATATAACATGGATCAATGTATATTTTGTGTAAGCTAAATCTCACATTTTGTAAAAGTCATGGACAAGAGTGGATGAGCCATCGACTATTTAAATAACAAGTTCAATTGAAACAGATAATTTTCATTTGTCCACAGATCAGTGAGTTCTTTAAGAATACAAATTTTGACAGCATGTTCCAGCAAGATGAGAAAGAATTCTGGAGTGGTTTTAGCCTTAAGTCAACAAATTTCTTAGGAATGTGTAGTCGAATGACTACAGGAAATCAATGATGGACTTGTTGAGCATACAAGTAAAAAATTCCTACAACTATTCTTGTACATAAACTTCGATACATGGCTTAATGTATGTTTTGTGTAAGTCATAGCTTACATTTTGTGTAAGCCATAGCTTACATTTTGTGTAAGCCATAGCTTACATTTTGTGTAAGCCATAGCTTACATTTTGTGTAAGCCATAGCTTACATTTTGTGTAAGCCATAGCTTACATTTTGTGTTAAATTTGTATTGTCCTATTCTGTTCGGCAACCTAAAATTAGTAATAAATGACTATTTTAATCTCAGAGAAACAAATTTCCTCGAAATTATGTGTGTGTTATTTAATTATTAGCATTATATTCATTAGTATATGTTATTTGCATTAGCTATATATGTGTTATTAATTATTAGCATTATATTCCTTAGTATATGTTATTAGCATTAGCTATATATGTGTTATTAATTATTAGCATTATATTTATCAGTATATGTTATTAGCATTAGCTATATACAGTGTTATTAAATATTATCATTATATTTATCAATATATATTATTAGCATTAGCTATATACAGTGTTATTAAATATTAGAATTCTATTAGTATATGTAATTAATTATTAGCATTATAATTTTTAGTGCATGTTATTAGAGTTAGCTATATATGTGTTATTAATTATTAGCATTATATTTATTAGTATTGATTTAAATTTTCTAAACAATTGTAAACATCTAAGTTTTAAAATTATTTAACAATTTAATTTAATATTTTTTGGTTTTTAAGATTCATTGCTTCTGCTTTATAAATGTGGTGAAAAAAATAATTTATTGGTTAAAAAAACTGATAAATTATAACTGTAAAATATAATTGATATCAAATAATATAAAGACCAAATCAACAAACGTCTGAAAAAAATTATCATAATTAAGAAAATGTCACTTTCTAAAATTTCAATATTTGTTAAGAATTATTATCAGAATTTATTTATTTTTTTAGTAACAAATATGCAAACATAAGAAGTTTTTTTTCATAATTCTTATGGCATACAATAGAATTACAAAAAAATTCCGTTACCGTCTTAGTAATTAAATTATGAGTTTAATTAATATAATTTTAATAGGATATTTTCCTTCTCAAAATATTTCGAACCTTAATTAAATGTAGTTTTTTTTTTCTTTCTTTTTTTATTCTTCTGTTCTGAGATTTTTGATTTCAAATTAGTGCGTGCTATAAAGTGAACTAAAATAAACTAATTAGAATATTCGAATTTTAAAAACTCATAATTAAATGGAAAAACAAAGTTTCTTCAGTATACTTCGTTTATTTTAAAAAGAAAAAATTTTTTTTCATTATTCTAGTTGACAATGCCTTACATAAAACGAAAAATATTAGTTATAAATTTACAAAAAAAAATGAAAGTACATACTTTTTGCGACAGCTAAAAAAATGCATTTTTAATTATTGTATCCACTAATAATTTAAAGTAATTTTATTTCAGAAAACAAAGGCTTTTTTTCTAATTTTAGCGAAATTGAGTCAATTGAAATATGCTTATTGAGATTAAATTTATTTTCAGTACATATCGTTAATTTTTAAAATAGTTTTTAAAAGTAATTAATACAAATATAGCAAATTAAAATTTTACGTTCTTATTTTGCACATTTAAGCATTGACATTATACATAATTTTGTACATTTAAACATTGATATTTTATATAATTTTGTACATTTAACTGTTGACATTTTATATATGTTTGTACATCAATAATAAAAACAAATACTAGACATATCACATTACACAAATTAATATTAAAGGAAAACATCTCTTACCTTTTTTTTTATTGATTTTGTCTACTATCACCAATTCATCTTTAACTGAGAAATAATCATTATTTTTTTCCACGGGTTTCGGGTTCGATTCTCGGAGGTGCCATGAATGTTTTTAGTGGTTTGGAATACACTTTAAAATGTAGGTCCCGGTCCCAAGATGGCCGTAGAGCGGCAATACTACCCTATCTGAGAAATAATCATTATTATTTTCCATGCTTACATTTTTCACATGCACCTAACCAATTTAGGACATACTACTATTACTACTACTACACCACACCACACTACTGTGTCTACAGCTCAGTTGTCCCTTTACAATTTGCGAATTATTTGGGTGAGTGAAGCCTGACTGGGCTCTGTGACGCTCATATGAGACCGGAACCTACGGCCTAAAGTGGATTCCGAACAACTACAAACATCCAGGCCACAACCGGGATTCGTACCCGAAACCTGCGGTACCGAGCTCCAGAGCACTAGCCACTTGGCCATCAGGTCCCAATTTCGGACATAGAATAGCCTGTTTAAAATTCAACAAATGATAACAAACCAAAAGCTTCCATTCTTATGGAAGGGGGTGCGGGATAAATATGTAGACCAGAATATCTTTCCATTATGGTATAGCAGTTGGGTAGGAGTGTGCTACTCTTCGGCTCTTAGGCTACTCAAGGTATTAAATTGAAATTGTGATAAAATTGAATCCACTGATGGCAACCATTGCAGTCACTACTTTCACAAACGACGAGATCCGATGGCGATTAGATGTGACTTGCGCATCATGATGCCGAACGCAAGTTTCCCCGGAAGTTGCAATATCTTCGAGTTAAAAGTGAGATCTATCGCCATAGCACTACCACTCGGCCACCAGGCCCCTCAATTAAGTTATTATTATTGTTATTTTAACTTTTATTAAACACTCTGGCGCTCAGTACCACAAGTTTCGGGTTCGAGTCCCGGTGGTGCCATGGATGATTGTAGCGGTTCGGAATCCACTTTAAACCGTAGTTTCCGGTCTAACAAGCTCGTAGAGCGTTGCGGGGGTACTGTTAACCCGCGTCCGTAGCTTATCTTCAAGCTACACGCACTTGATGGGTAGTGCTAAGTGAGTAACGTCGGTGTGGCGTTTGCCTTAAGGCATAAAAGACAACTGTCTAAGTGTTTGCCAGCTGCATTAAAACTACAACAACAAAAAAAACTTTTATTAAACAAATAATTTGAAATCATTAAATGTTTTCAAAATATTTAATTATTTCGCCAGTTTCTTTCAAAACATTAAATTTTATATAAATGATAAAATGAAATTTCAAAATATATATTACTACAAAATTCCGCCTACATTTTGAATTCAAATTCAAATGTACCTTTTAGATACAGTAGCTCCAATTCAAAATGTAAAATCTTTTCTTTCTTTAAGCATCAAAATAACAATTACATTTCTATAGTTTTAAACTAAGCCTTTATGCATTTTAGCGCACTTTTTTAGCAAATTGGATTTTAAATCCTACATTATTCGTTTTCGAAAGCTAAAATAGAGCAGCAATTCAGAATTATACAATTTCTAGCAAATTTACTCTCTCTCCCGGAATATTTTGATCAAATAAAAAAGAAACACATTATTCTCTCTGTTATTCACAGCAAATTAATGCACTACCTACGCTAAATCGCATTTCAAAAGCTTCCAGATAAGAACATGATTTAATCTTTTTGACTCATCTGAGATTCAAATTGACTTGAAGTGAAATGGTGTAG
Organism: Caerostris darwini; assembly: GCA_021605075.1. Taxonomy (NCBI): domain Eukaryota; kingdom Metazoa; phylum Arthropoda; class Arachnida; order Araneae; family Araneidae; genus Caerostris; species Caerostris darwini. The sequence goes on from BPLQ01005177.1 coordinate 67,899, forward strand.
CAGTTTCTCTTTCAGCGCTGATCTTCATTCTAAAAAACTGATTTTGCATTTTTTTTTACTACGGAAAAAGTAAAAAAAATGGCAACACAGAATGAAAATAAGTAGAATGGAATAAAAAAAAAAAGAGAGAAATAAAAGAACTGCAATTTTTTCACGGAAACGTTAACAAAGATTCAACCAAGGCGAACGAAATTCGAAAGCAATTTACGGCGGGAATGTATGTATATGTATGTTCTTCTGGCTTTAACTCTCTTCTTTTATCATTCCTCGGGTAACTTATTTGTATTCTTGTCTCATTCGCTGGCTGGTGCAGTTTTTTTTTTTTTTTTTTTCATCCTGCAAGTCTGGAAGATCTTTTTTTTTTATCTTTCTCTCAGACTCGAAATCCTCCTCTTCTACCAAATCAAGCCATTGGACGTCTCATTTCGCATTCACGTCATCATTTAGCGCCCTCTTTTTTTGCGGTCAGCGAATTTCAAATAGCGTGGCGGTAATTAAAGACTGCAGCAACGAATGGCCGGGATAAAAACCGCCGAATTACCGCATCTTACTTCAAATGGGGCGATTTTGCGACAGGAGGTTTTGATCGAGACTCGTTTCAGAAGTTCAGAAGGTTATTAACAACTTGACTTTGGTCACAAAAATCAGTGGTTTTTAAGCTTCCTTTCTTTGTAATTGGTAATTTCCTTTTCTGATTAGAATTTTAAGTTGGACTATAGTTGATACAGACACAAAGTCTACTGATATCCATTGCATAAATTAATCAATTGACATCATCATTGTGTCAGTTGATATCCCAACATCATTACATTAATTGATCAATTGACATCATCACATCATTGCATCAATTTATCAATTGATATTATTCTATCATTGCACCAATTGATCAATTGACAACATCACATCTTTGAATCAATTGACATTATCTTATCATTGCATCAAATGGCATCATTACTTCATTGTATCAATTGATATCATCCCATTATTGCATCAATCGATCAATTTACATCACCCCATCATTACATCAATTGATCAATTGACATCATCACATCATTGCATCAATTTATCAATTGATATTATTCTATCATTGCACCAATTGATCAATTGACAACATCACATCTTTGAATCAATTGACATTATCTTATCATTGCATCAAATGGCATCATTACTTCATTGTATCAATTGATATCATCCCATTATTGCATCAATCGATCAATTTACATCACCCCATCATTACATCAATTGATCAATTGACATCATCACATCATTGCATCAATTTATCAATTGATATTATTCTATCATTGCACCAATTGATCAATTGACAACATCACATCTTTGAATCAATTGACATTATCTTATCATTGCATCAAATGGCATCATTACTTCATTGTATCAATTGATATCATCCCATTATTGCATCAATCGATCAATTTACATCACCCCATCATTACATCAATTGATCAATTGACATCATCACATCATTGCATCAATTTATCAATTGATATTATTCTATCATTGCACCAATTGATCAATTGACAACATCACATCTTTGAATCAATTGACATTATCTTATCATTGCATCAAATGGCATCATTACTTCATTGTATCAATTGATATCATCCCATTATTGCATCAATCGATCAATTTACATCACCCCATCATTACATCAATTGATCAATTGACATCATCACATCATTGCATCAATTTATCAATTGATATTATTCTATCATTGCACCAATTGATAAATTGACAACATCACATCTTTGAATCAATTGACATTATCTTATCATTGCATCAAATGGCATCATTACTTCATTGTATCAATTGATATCATCCCATTATTGCATCAATCGATCAATTTACATCACCCCATCATTACATCAATTGATCAATTGACATCATCACATCATTGCATCAATTTATCAATTGATATTATTCTATCATTGCACCAATTGATCAATTGACAACATCACATCTTTGAATCAATTGACATTATCTCATCATTGCATCAAATGGCATCATTACTTCATTGTATCAATTGATATCATCCCATTATTGCATCAATCGATCAATTTACATCACCTCATCATTACATCAATTTATCAATTGGCATCATCCCATCATTGCATCAATGGATCTATCGACATCATCACATCATTCCATCAATTGATCAATTGACATCATCACATCATTCCATCAATTGATCAATTGACATCATCACATCGTTGCATCAATTGATCAATTGACATCATCGCATCAATTGGCATCATCATATCATTGCATCAGTTGATCCATTGTCATCAGCACATCATTGCATCAATTGATCAATTTACATCATCATTTCATTGCACCAATTGATCAATTGACATCATCATATCATTGCATGAATTGATAGTGGATGTACTATTGATGTTTGCCACAGTGAAAACGATTTGTGCGATGAGACTTGTTACAAATGATGAATTTAATATGATGCCCACAAGATAAAATAAAAAATCCAACAAATCTGAAGGTTCAAGCATCATGTTGAATCTACTTTGTTATTTACTTGTTTATGACTATAGTTCTGTCTATTTGTATGTCCTATGTATTAATTTATGACTATAGTTCTGTCCATTTATATGTCCTGAACATCATTTTATGACTATAGTTCTATCCACTATAGTTTTGTCCATAGTCCTATCCCTTCATTTAAAACAAAAGTATACCTTGCTAAAAATACAACCTTGCTAAAAATACGTTTTTTTAATCATCAAAATAGCCATCATTCTTTACAACGTCATCTTCCTATTAGCTTTCCAATGCCCTTTTTATTAAATTCATTTGGTTGGAAATTGCTGTTGTTTGTTTTGAAAAAGAATAGGAATCTGGCTTCCTTTCAAACTCGTGAAGTCAGCCCAAATCTTGCAAAAGGATTCTGCAAGCTTCAGGAATTGATGGCAATCTGTTGGAATGTGGTGTAAAGAACGGGATAAGGGAAACATAATTTCAACCACCAAATTGTTCTATGAGACTCACTTTTGAATCGTGGAATTTAGCATTGCCTTGCTGCACAGCAGTTCTTTTGTTTATCGAGGGAGTCCTTTCCAGCAAAAATACTTTTGAGTATCTTAGTTGCTAACAATAAACTTCAGATGTTATTATTCATCAACCAATAGCTCATAATGAACAATTCTTTCTTATTCTACCCTACTCTGAAAAGAATCTTCTTTGGATGCAGAGAAATTTGAGGCTGTTGTATAAGCCTCTAGTGATAACAAAGCCAATTGTCTTTTGAGCAATATTATTGTTGAGAATCTAATAATTTATGATAGATAAGTTTGGAAATTGAATCCTTGTCATCGTGTGTTATAATTGACCTTCAAAAAAATCAGAGAACCTTTTCTATCCCGAGATGATTTAAAAATTTGAATACTAGTATAAAATATGATAATGTAAAATCATATTCATTATATTATATCTAAATAGTAGGAAATAAGTTTAAAAATAGCAAAAAGTCAATTGCTGGTGAGAAATAAGTAAATTTAGTTTTTCTCCACGAATTGGCTTACAATTAGCTTATCATGGATTGGCTAACCATTAACTAATTGTGGTTTGGCTGACTATTAGCTAATTGTAGATGGGCTAATCATTAACTTTTGTATTGGTTGATAATAACTTTACCATGGATTGACTGAATTTTAGCTTACCATCGATTGGCTGATCATTCGTTTATTATGGACTGACTGACTAATTGTGATTTGATTGACTATTAGCTAATTGTAGGTGGGTTGTTCATTAACTTATGTATTGGTTGATCATAAGCTTATCATGGATTGACGAACTTTTAGCTTATCATCGATTGACTGATCATTAGTTTATCATGAATTGGCTTATCATTAGTTTATCATGAATTGGCTTATCATTAGTTTATCATGAATTGGCTTATTACTTTATCATGTAATTTCTTATCATTAATTTAGCATGGTTTTGCTTATTATTAGCTTTAAATGGATTAGCTTATCATGGATTGGCTGATCATTAACTAGTTGCGGTGTGGCTGATTATTAGCTAGTTGTAGATTAATTGATGCTAATGGTAGATTAGCTTATCATGTATTGGCTGACTATTAACTAATTGTGGTTTGACTGACTATTAGCTAGTTGTAGATTAATTGTTGCTAATGGTAGTTTAACTTATCATGTATTGGCTGACCATTAACTAATTGTGGTTTGACTGACTATTAGCTAATTGTAGATTAATTGTTGCTAATGGTAGATTAGCTTATAATGGATTGGCTGATCATTAACTAATATATTAGTTGATCAGAAGCTTATGATGGATTGACTGACTTTTAGCTTATCGTCGATTGACTGATCATTAGTTTATCATGGACTGGCTTACCATTTTTATCATGGCTTTGCTTATGGATAGCTTATCATGGATTGACTGACTTTTAGCTTATCGTCGATTGGATGATCATTAGTTTATCAAGGATTGGCTTATCATTAGTTTTAACACGACTTTGCTTAAAATTAGTTTTAAATGGATTAGCTTATCATTAGCAGATCATGGATTAGATATAAATCTTTAATGACTTGGGAAAAAAGAAATTCAATATCTTTTCAAGACTAAATCATAAATATTGATGATTTTTATTTTGCTTCAACAATCAAACGGAACTTGAAATTTCTGTAAGAAATCTCTTTAAAATCTCTCTTAAGCAATCTTTCTTAAGCAATCAATACTTTCAAGAATTTCACATGAATTGAACAATATATATATATATATATACTTTAATATTTAAATATTTAAATAAATATCAACATCATAGATTAAAAATACATAGAAAAAAATTACCCATTTATCATTGATACATCACTTTCAGAATTAAATCATGAAACGATATTTCCACAGTCATTAAATAAAGAAAAAAAGAAAAATTATTGATTAAAAAACGATAAAGTTTACCATTTTTAAAATAAGAAATCCGACACGTGACTTTGACTTTGAGAAGCCTATCGCCAGGACTTTCATTAATTCCTGTACACACAACGTTTTTTACCGTGCCAGCGAGCCATTTTTCATTCAGGAAACGCAGTGTCTTTGTTCCTTTATAAATGGAGGTAGGTTAAAATTCAATTGAAATTGACTGCCTTGATCTCGGTGCTGGATCATAAATCCTCTCCTTTCTGGATTTATTTTTGCGATGCAGAGTTTTTCATTAGAATACCTTACTTTATCTTAAAAACGTCTCGCCGTTACCATGAACTGGAAACCATTCTTCCAGCCATTTTTGTCTGAGAAAAACATGAAAAATGTAACTTTTATTTCTTTATTGATCTTGGAAGTTTTAAATGTTCCGGGAAAATAAGTCAACCGTTTTAAATTTGGGAATTGTTTTGCCGAAACTTTTGATCTAGCCATACGGTGATTTTTTTCTTATTAGATTTAAAGTGAAGGAAGATCATAAGATTATTTTCGTAAATTTATAAAGAGTTAACATTTCACGTAGCACAAATTCTGTGTTTATAATCTTTATTCTTTTTGAAAGTAGTATCTTTTTTTAAGCACTTTCTTTCCAATAAATTTAACGGTAAAAAAAAAAATCGTGAATTCGATATTTTTTGTTGTTAAAGAGAAATCTGATTATTTCTTTTCAATTCATAAAAAAAGTATCACAAATTACTGGGTGATTATAATTAAAGACCCCCTTTCAAAATGCTATAAAAAAAGAACCGCTCGTCCCAAGAGTTCAAATTTGAACTGAAGATACTTTAAGAAGGGCAGCATTGTACGGCATCAAAAAAAAGCTCAAAGTGTATTAATAAATGCCGCTGCAAGAGTCATCAAGAAAGTGAATTCGGCTGCAAGTGATATTTTGAATTGAATTTACAGAGTATTTGGCACGAGTTTCACATAAAACTTCAATGTGCTTGATTGTTTCGATTTTTCGACAGAAAAAATGACTTGCAAGTCATTCAACATTTGTGAATCTGTTAGTGGAAAGCCCATCCACCACTCAAGGTCATACCTGATTGGATGGGAAAAATCGGTGGAACTCTTTTTGGAACTTTTTTTGATGCCTTACCGTTCTCCCCTTCTTCGCGTATTTTCAGTTCAAATTTGAACTCAATATGACAAGTGGTTCTTTTTTTACAGCATTTTGAAAGTGGGACTTTAATTACAATCACCCTGAATATACACTGGTGTCCAAAAGTTAAGCATAATTGATAATTATGTGAATAAAGAAGAAACTGTAAATCAGAATGGCGGGAAACGTGATATGCGAGTGTAAAATGGTTATAAAATAAGAAAGCAAATCAAAAGAACGATAATAATTAATTTTATTATCCGAAGTAGCTGTTTGAAAGAAAACTGAGCTTAGCAAGGGTTCACACTTTAAATAAAAAATGAAAGAAAACATTAAATAAAATACTGATGCTGCAGTTTAATAAGGCATGTGGTCACCTCTGACAGCCAGGCACGCTGCACAGTGATTTACCATACTTGCTATGAGATGATGAATGAGTAGTGGGCTTAAACGGTTCCCAGCTTCTTTGAAAGCTCTCTTCAGTTCTGTAACGGAGCTTGGTGGGTGCGAAAGGGCTGCAATTTGTCTCCCGAGCATATCCCATACATGCTCGATAGGATTTAAATCAGGGGAGTTCGCAGGCCATGTATCTTTGTATTCTGTATCTTTGACCAGTCACAGACCCCGTGTCAAAGAAAGGGAGGTCTGTGCGGCCGTCCATCATGATGCCTGCCCATACCATTACTCCCCTAGATGGAAAATGATGTCTTTCCGTTATGTTTCTTGGTTCAAAACGTGTTCCACGTTTTCACCACATCGTTACCCGACGAAAATCACTACTCAGACTACACCGGGACTCGTCACTGAACATCACATTGGCCAATGTTGATGTTTCAAACTCCAGTTCAAACGAGCGCGTTTATGCGCAGACGTGAGGGGAATGCATACTGCTGGTCTTCTGCCATACAGGTCAGCATGATTGAGTCTCCTCTAAACAGTTTGTCTCGAAATTCGTATTCCTGTGGCGACTGTGAGCGCCGAACCCAGTGCTCTGGCAGTACTGCCCCTCTGACGTCGCGCACTTATTACCAGATATCGGTCTTGGCTAGGGGTTGTGACTCTTGGTCGACCTGATACGGGTTGTCGGGTAGCATCTCCCGTTCTTTGAAACCTCTGCCACAGTCTTGAGATCACAGACTGGTCCACATTCAAAATTCGAGACACTTCGGTTTGTTATCGTCCGGATTCCAGCATTCCAACGATTCTTCCTTTCGCAAACATGTCCAATTGGCGTCTTTGTGCCATCATTCACCTTGTTTGATGGTTAACAACATTCCTTTGCACGAAACTTATCTGAACTGCCTATGCTGGGTGAATCGGTTTCTCTGTGTTGCAATAAAGATCCGCAAGAAATTTGGAATAATTTTACGAATATTTACTCCATCTTTTTCGTATGTTACGATTTATGCTTAACTTTTGGACACCAGTGTATACTTTAAATATTTCAATATATAAATAAAAATCATAATCATTCGTTAAAAATACATACAAATAAATTCGCCTTTTATCATTTATACATCACTTTCAGAGTTGAAAACTGAATCGATATTTCCACAGTCATTAAATACAAAAAAGGTAAGAATTACTGATTAAAAAACGCTAAAGTATCAAAGCGTATTAATAAATGGGCTGTAAGCGGCATAAAAATAGTGAATTCGACTGCCAGGGATATTTTGAATCAAAATAACGACGTATTTGGCATGAGCTACACATTACACCAACTGTAATGTTGAAGTGCTAGATTGTTTCGGTTATTTGACGGGAAAAATTACTTCAAAGTCATCCAACAGTTTTGACACTGTTAGTGGAACGCCCATCCACCAGATCAAGGTCATACCAAATTGGATTGGATAAATTGGTGGAATTTTTTTTGATGACGTACCATTTCCCCTTTCTTCAAGTATCCTCAGTTCAAATTTGAACTCATTGGAACGAGTGGTTCTGTTTAACAGCAAAAGTAAATCTCCTTTTGAAAGTGTGACAATAATTATAATCACCCTGCATGTACTTTAAATATGTCAATAATTAAATAAATATCAAAAACATATTTTAAAAATACATAGAAAAATTTACACTTTTATCATTTATCTATCATTTTCAAAATTGAATCATAAATCGATTTTTCCACAGTCATTAAATAAATAAAAAAAAAGAACTATTGATTAAAAAACGGTAAAGTTTAGCATTTGTAAAATAAGATATCCGACTCGTGACTTTGACTTTGAGAAGCCTATCGCCAGGACTTTCATTAATTCCTGTACACACATCATTTTTTATCGGGCCAGAGAGCCATTTTCCATTCGGGAAAAGCAGTGTCTTTGTTCCTTTATGAATGGAAGTAGGTTAAAATTCAATTCAAAATGACTGCCTTGATCTCGCTGCCGGATCATAAATCCTCTCCTTTCTGGATTTATTTTTGCGATGCAAAGTTTTTCATTCGAATACCTTACTTTATCCTAAAAACGTCTCGTCGTTACCGGAATTGGAAGCCATTCTTCTTTGAAGAAAACACGAAAAATGTAATTTTATTTCCTTATTGAGCTTGGAAAGTTTAAATGTTCCGGGAAAATAAGTCAGCTATTTTAAATTTGGAAATTGTTTGCGAATTGTTTTTGATCTAGCCATACGGTGATTTTTTTTTCTAAAATAATTAAATTAAAATGATGGAAGATCGGAAGATTCTTTTCATAAATGTATAAAGAGTTAACATTTCATGTAGCACGTTTTCTCTGTTTATAAACTTTATTCCTTTTGAAAGTAGTTTGTTTTTTTTCAGCCACTTTTTTCAAATAAATATGAAGATAAAAAAATAAAATTGTGAATTCGATATTTTTTGTTGTTAAAGAGAGAAATTTGGTTATTTCTTTTCAATTTGTTAAAAAAAAGTATCAGAAAGTACAGAGCGATTGTGATTAAAGTTCCACTTTCGAAATGCTGTAAAAAAAGAACCCCTCATCACAATGAGCTCAAATTTGAACTGAAGATACTTGAAGAAAAGGAAAATGGTACGGCATCAAAAGCGGTTCCAAAGTGACGTAATAGATGGTGCTGTAAGGATCTTAATGAAAATGAATTCTACTGCAAATGATATTTTGAATCTCACATACTTCTGATACTTTTTTCAACAAATTGAAAAGAAATAACCAAATTTCTCTTTAACAACCAAAAAAATCGAAATCACGATTTTATTTTTTATTTTTTAAATTTATTGAAAGAAATTGACTAAAAAAAGATACTACTTTCAAAAGGAATAAATATCATAAACACAGAAATAGTGCTGCGTGAAATGTTAACTCTTTATACATTTATGAAAAGAATCTTCCCATCTTCCATCAATTTAATCTAATTATATAAGAAAAAAATCACCGTATGGCTAGATCAAAGGTTTCACAAAACAATTCCCAAATTTAAAATAGCTGGCTTATTTTCCCAGAACATTTAAACTTTCCAAGATCAATAAAGAAATAAAATTACATTTTTCGTGTTTTCTTCAAAGAAGAATGGCTTCCAGTTCATGGTAACGGCAAGACGTTTTTAAGATAAAGTAAGGTATTCTAATGAAAAACCTTGCATCACAAAAATAAATCCAGAAAGGAGAGGATTCATGATCCAACAGCAAGATCAAGGCAGTCATTTTGAATTGAATTTTAACCTACCTCCATTTATAAGGGAACAAAGACACTGCTTTTCCTGAATGAAAAATGGCTTGCTGGCACGATAAAAAATGATGTGTGTACAGAAATTGATGAAAGTGTTGGCGATAGGCTTTTGAAAGTCAAAGTTACGAGTCGGATTTCTTATTTTAAAATTGGTAAACTTTACAGTTTTTTATTTAATAATTCTTTTTTTTTTTTTGTATTTAATGACTGTGGAAATATATCGATTCATGATTCAACTATGAAAGTGATGTATAAATGATAAAAGGGTAATTTTTCTATGTACTTTTAAAATATTGTTTTGATATTTATTTAAATACTCAAATGTGTTTGTTCAATGCATTTGATATTGTGTAGTGCAATTGATATTTTTGAAAGCTTTGATTGCTTAAGTAATTCCTCTATTTTTAAGAATAAAAAGATTTTGATAAAGGACTTATGGAAGTAAACTGCTTTTTTTTGTTTCACGAAGAGCAAATCTATAAAAATTGTCTAGAATGAAATTTAGAAAATTCATTTCTGATTCATTGTTGAAGCATAATAAAAATCATCAATTTTTATGATTTATTCATGAAAAGGTTTTGAATTTCTTTTTTCCCGAGTCTTTAACGATTTATATCTAATCCTTGGTCAGCTAATAAGCTAATTCATTTAAAGTAAATATAAGCAAATCCATGTTAAACTAATACTAAGCCGGACATGATAAACTAATGGTCAATCCGACGATAAGCTAAAAGTCTGTCAATCCATGATAAGCTAATAGTAAGCCAATCCATGATAAGATAATAGTAATTGTAAGCCAGTCCTTCTTCATGCATCTTCACTTCCAATTTGAGCTCATTGTGATGAGTGGTTCTTTTTTTAAACCATTTTGAAATTGGGACCATGTACTTTGGGATATTCTTTTCATAAATTGAAAAGAAATAAGCAAATTTCTCTTTAACAGCAAAAAAATATCGAATTCACGAATTTTATTTTTTATCTTTAAATTTATTGAAAGAAAGTGACTGAAAAAACGATACTACTTTCAAAAGGAATTATGATTATAAATGCAGAAATCGTGCTACGTGAAATGTTAACTCTTTATACATTTATGAAAAGAATCTTCGAATCTTCCATCACTTTAATCTAAATATCTAAGAAAAAATTCACCATATGGCTATATCAAAAGTTTCGCCAAAAAAATTCCCAAATTTAAAACGACTGACTTATTTCCACAGAACATTTAAACCTTAAAGAAATAAAATTACATTTTTCATGTTTTCTTCAAAGAAGATTGACTTCTAATTCCGGTAACGGCAAGTCGTTTTTAGGATAAAGTAAGGTATTCTAATGAAAAACCTTGCATCGCAAAAATAAATCTAGAAAGGAGAGGATTTATGATCCAGCAGCAAGATCAAGGCAGTCATTTTGAATTGAATTTTAACCTACCTCCATTTATAAGGGAACAAAGACACTGCTTTTCCTGAATGAAAAATTGCTGGCTGGCAGGGTAAAAAATGATGTGTGTACTAGAATTAATGAAATTCCTGGCGGTAGGCTTTTTAAAGTCAGAGCCGTATTTCTTATTTTAAAAATGGTAAACTTTACCGGTTTTTAATCAATAATTATTACTTTTTTTTTTATTTAGTGACTGTGGCGATATCGATACACGATTCAATTCTGAAAGTGATATATAAATGATAAAAGGGTAGTTTTTAATTTATGATTTTGATATTTATTTAAATATTGAAATATTTAAAGTATATAAAGGGTGATTATAATTAAAGTCACACTTTCAAAGTGCTGTAAAAAAAGAACTACTCGTCACAATGAATTTAAATTTGAAATGATGATACTTAAAGAAGTGGGCAACGATGCGGCATCAAAATAATTCCAATTAGTATTAATGGATGGCACTGTAAGCGGCATAAAGAAAGTGAATTCGGCTGCCAGTGATATTTTGAACAAAAATGACACTATATTTGGCATGAATAGCACATTAAATCAACTACAGTGATGGTTTCGGTCTTTTGACGGAAATAATGGCTTCCAAGTCATTCAAGAAGTATAACACTGTGTGGAAAGGGCATCCACCACGGCAAGGTCATACTGAATCGGATGGGAAAAATCGTTGACAATTTTTGGAACTTTCTTTTAATGCCATACCGTTTCACCTTTTTCTATGTATCGTTAGCTCAAATTTGAGCTCATTGTGACGAGTGGTCCTTTTTACAGCATTTTGAAAGGGGGACTTTTATTATAATCACCCTGTATATACACTGAAGTGACAAAAGTCATGGGATACCTCTTAATATCGTGTCGGCCCTCCTTTCGCCCGGCGAAGTGCAGCAACTCGACGTGGCATGGACTCAACAAGTCGTTGGAAGTCTTCTGCAGGAATATTGAGCCATGCTGTCTCGATAGACGTCCATAATTGTGAAAGCGTTGATGGTGCAGGATTTTGGGCACGAACAGACCTCTCGATGATGTGCCATAAATGCTCGATGGGATTCATGTCAGGCGATCTAGGTGGCCAGATCATTCGTTGGAATTGTCCAGAATGTTCTTCAAACCAATCGCGAACAGTTGTGGCCCGGTGACATGGCGCATTGTCATCCATAAAAATCCCATCGTTGTTTGGGTACATGAAGTCCATGAATGGCTGCAAGTGATCTCCAAGTAGCTGAACATAAGCATTTCCAGTCAATGTTCGGTCCAGTCGCACCAGAGGACCAAGTCCATGCCATGAAAAAACAGCCCACACCATTACGGAGCCACCACCAACTTGAACAGTGACTTGCTGACAGTTTGGGTCCATGGCTTCGTGGGGTTTGCGCCACACTCGAACCATCAGCTCTTACCAACTGAAATCGTGACTCATCGGACCAGGTCACGGTTTTCCATTCATCTAGGGACCAACCGATATGCTCACGTGCCTCACGTGTCGTTCTGTCAGTAAAGGCACTCGAGTCGGTCTTCTGCTGGAATAGCCCAAGAAAGCCAAATTTCTCCGCACATTTCTAACAGACAAGTCCCTTGTACGTCCCACATTGATTTCTGCGGTTATTTGACGCAGTGTTGCTTGTCTGTTAGAATTTACGACTCTTTGCAGACGTCGCCGGTCTCGGTCGTTAAGTGCAGGCGGTCGACCACTGCGTTGTCCATGGTGGGATGTTATGCCTGAAATCTCGGCACACTCTTGACACAGTGGATCTGGGAATGTCGAATTCCCTAACGATTTCCGAAATGGCATGACCCATGCGTCTAGCTCCAACTAACATTCCGCGTTCAAAGTCTGTTAATTCCCGTCGTGCGGTCATCATCACGTCAAAACCTCTTCACATGAATAACTTGAACACAAATGAAAGCTCTGCGAAAGCACTGCGCATTTATACCTGTTCTACGCGATGCTACTGCCATCTGAAAATTTGCATGTTACTATCCCATGACTTTTGTCACTTCAGTGTATAAATTAGAATTACGAAAAACGCTGAACCATTCAATATAACTTAATTACTTATAACGGAAATCCAATCATCGTCATATTTTCAATTTGGTATGATCTTGCCGTGGTGGATAGGCGTTCCGCTAATAGTGTCACAACTGCTGAATGACTTGGATGTCAGTTTTCCGACAAAAAAAAACCGAAACAAGCAAGCACATTGAACACTACAGTTGGTTTATTGTGCAACTCATAGGAAATACGTTGTAATTTCGACTCACAAGATCACTGGTAGCCAAATTCACTTTCTTTATGCCGGTTACATCGCCATCTGTTAATACTCTTTGAAACCTTTTTGATACCGTACCATTTCTGCCTTCTTCCAGTATCTTCAGTTTAAATTTGAACACATTGTGGACGGGTGGTTCTTTTTTTAAAGCATTTTGAAAGTGGAACTCTCATTATAATCGCCCTGTACTTTGTGATACGTTTTTTTACATATTGAAAAGAAATAACCGGGGCGAGTGGCCGAGTGGCTAGCGCTCGGGCGCGCGGTACCACAGGTTTCGGGTTCGAGTCCCGGCGGTGCCATGGATGTTTGTAGTTGTTCGGAATTCACTTTAAACCGTAGTTCCCGGTCCTAATAGGATCGTAGAGCGTTGCGGGGGCATTGTTACTCCGCGTACGTGGCTTATCTTCAAGTTACACGCGCCCCCTGGGTAATGCAAAGTGAGTAACGTCTGTGCAGCGCTTGCCTTAAGGCATCAAAGACCAAGCTGTCTAGGTGCCAGCTCCATTAGAAATAAAAAGAAATAACCAAATTTCTCTTTAACAACAACAAAGAATATCAAATTCCATATTCTATTTTTTATTCTTTAAATTTATTGAAAGAAAGTTGCTAAAAAGGATCTTAATGAAAATGAATTCGACTGCAAATGATATTTTGAATCGCACACTCTTCTGATACTTTTTTAAACAAATTGAAAAGAAATAACCAAATTTCTCTTTAACAACCAAAAAAATCAAATTCACGATTTTATTTTTTATTTTTTAAATTTATTGAAAGAAATTGACTAAAAAAAGATACTACTTTCAAAAGCAATAAAGATTATGAACACAGAAATCGTACTACGTGAAATGTTAACTCTTTATACATTTATGAAAAAAATCTTCCCATATTCCATCAGTTTAATCTAATTATTTAAGAAAAAAATCCCCGTATGGCTAGATCAAAAGTTTCGGCAAAACAATTCCCAAATTTAAAATAACTGACTTATTTTCCCGGAACATTTAAACTTTCCGAGGTCAATAATAAAATAAAATTACATTTTTGGTGTTTTCTTCAACGAAGAATGGCTTCCGATTCATAGTAACGGAAAGACGTTTTCAAGATAAAGTAAGGTATTCTAATGAAAAACCTTGCATCGCAAAAATAAATCTGGAAAGGAGAGGATTTATGATCCAGCACCGAGATCAAGGCAGTCAATTTCAATTGAATTTTAACCTACCTCCATTTATAAAGGAACAAAGACACTGCTTTTCCCGGATGAAAAATTGCTCGCTGGCACGGTAAAAAATGATGTGTGTATAGGAATTAATGAAAGTCTTGTCGATAGGCTTTCCAAAGTCAAAGTCACGAGTCGGATTTCTTATTTTAAAAACGGTAAACTTTACCGTTTTTAATCAATAATTCTTCTTTTTTTTTCTTTTTTTTGTATTGAATGACTGTGGAAATATATCGATTCACGATAGTATTCTGAAAGTGATATATAAATGATAAAAAGTTAATTTGTTCTATGTATTTTTTAAATATTGTTTGTTATTTCGAAATGTTTTTCTTGAATTCAGTTGAAATTCTTGAAATTTTCAAAAGCTTTGATTGCTTAAGTAATACCTCTATTTTTAAGAATAAAAAGATTGTGACAAAGGTAACTAATTCCTTTTTATGATTTATGAAGAGAAAATCTAGAAAAATTGTCTAGAAGGAAATCTAGAAAGAAACCTAGAACATTCGAGTTCCGTTTGATTGTTGTAGCATAATAAAAATCATCAATTTCCATGTCTTCTTCATAAAAAGTTATTGAATATTCTTTTTCCCAAATCATTAATAATTTATATCTAATTCGTGATCTGCTAAAGATAAGGTAATCTATGATAAGCTAATAAGCTATTCCATGAAAAGATAATTATAAGCAAATCCATGATTAACTAATGATTAGCCACTCCATGATAAACTAATGATCAGTTACTACACGATAAGCTAATTGTCAGTTAATTCATTATAAACTTATGATCAACCAATACAAAAGTTAATGATCAGCCCCTCTAAAATTAGCTAATAGTCAGTCAAACCACAATTAGTTAATAGTCAGCCAATCTATGATACTCTAATGGTCAGCCAATCTATGGTAAAATGATTATCAGTCAATTGATGATATGCTAATAATCATCCAATCCATGATAAGTTAATATTAAGCCAATTCACGGAGAAAAAAATTCATTTGCTTATTTCTCACCAGCTATTTACTCATTACTGTTTTTAAACTTATTTCCTACTAGTTAGACATACTATAAGGAATATGATTTTACATTTTTTTTATACTGGTATTCAGATTTTTAACTCATCTGGGGGGGGCGTAATAAAGGTCCTGTCTGATTTTTTTGAAGGTCAATTATAACACACGATGGCAAGGATTCAATTTCCAAGCTTATCTATGATAAATTATTAGATTTTCAATAATAACGTTGTGCAAAAGACAATTGGCTTTGCTATCACTCAAGCCGTATCCAACAGCTTCAAATTGGTCTGCATCCAAGGATGATTCTTTTCACAGTAGGGTAGAATAAGAAAGAGTTGTACAAGCTGTTGGTTGATGAATAATAACCGTTGAAGTTTATTGTCAGCAACTAAGACACTCAAAAGTATTTTTGTAGAAAAGGCCTTCGCAGATAAACAAATGAACTGCCTTGCAGCAAGGCAGTGCTAAATTCCACGATTCAAAAGTGAGTCTCATAGAATAATTTGGTGGTTGAAATTATGCTTCCCTTATCCTGTTCTATCAACCGCATTCCGACAGATTACCATCAATTCCTGAAGCTTCCAGAATCCTTTTGCAAGACTTGGGCTGACTTCGAGAGAAGTGTTTGAAAGGAAGCCAGATTCTTTTTATATTTCAAGTCAAAACAAAATGAATTTAATAAAAAAGGCATTGAAAAGCTAATAGGAAGATGTCGTTGTTAGAATAATTTTTCATTTAATTATTTAATTATATAATTATTAGCTCGTGAAAGCAATTTAAATAAGATTAATCATAAAAAGCCGTGAAGGAAATTTAAATAAACTAATATGAATAGCTAGTGAAAGAAATTTAAAAAAAAATAAACCAGTAATAAACGAAGAACGAAACTTGGTCAAGGAATGGTCACAAAGAATGGCCACAAGCGATCAAGGAAACGAAAAACTGATGAAAAATACACAAAAAGTGATCAAAGAAACGACAAACCCAGCTACCGAAAACAATAATCATAATTTCATAGGTAATAAGTTATTTTTTACTCTTGATTTTATTAACTTAAACATATTAATATTAAAAATTGTTTCTTTATATAGTCATGAAACATGTACAATTCTTGTATTTAATAATGCAAATGATGTAAATTGATCAATTGATGAAATAATGTGATGTAATAATGTCTATTGATCAATTAATGCAATGATGTGATAATGCTAAATGATCACTTGATGCAATGATGTGATAATGCCAATGTATGAATTAATGCAATACTGTGATGATGTCAATAGATGCAATGATGTGAGGATGTCAGTCGATGCAAAACACAAATGTCAATTGATCAATTAATGCAACACAAATGTGCTGATGTCAATTGATCAATTAATGCAACGATGTCATGTTGTCAATTGATCATTTAAGGCAATAATGTGATGACGTCAATTGACCAATTGATGCAATGATGTGACTATGTCAATTGATCATTTGATGCAATGATGTCAGAATGTCAATTGATCAATTGATGCAACGATGTGATGTTGTCAATTGATTATTTAAGGCAATAATGTGATGATGTCAATTGATCAATTGATGCAATGATGTGACCATGTCAATTGATCATTTGATACCAATGATGTGAAAATGTCAATTGATCAATTGATGCAATGATATGATGCCAATTGATCCATTGATGCAATGATGTGATGATGTCAATTGATCGATGTTAAGATGTGATGATACCAGTTGATCAATTGATGCAATGGTGTGATGATGTCAATTAATAAATTAATGGAAGGATGTGATGCTATAATGCCAATTGATCAATTAATGCAATGATGCTATAAAGTAAAGGACGTTGATTTATCTAGCAATGATGTGATGCAATGATATGAGGATGTTGATTTATCTAATTGATGTCAACCGATTTTGTGTCTTGCATCCAATTTGAGACCATAACCTAACAACTTAAAATTCCAACCAGAAAAATAAATGTCCAATTACAGCGAAATCCGCAAATGAAGGTTAAAAGCCAATGAGTTTTGTGACCAAAGTCAAGTTGCTGATAACTTCCCGAACTTCTCCAACGAGCTCGATCAAAACCCAGTCTCAAAATCGCCCCATCTGAAGTAAGATGCGGTAATTCGGCGGTTTTTATCCCGGCCATTCGTTGCTGCAGTCTTTAATTACCGCCACGCTATTTGAAATTCGCTGACCGTAAAAAAAGAGAGCGCTAAATGATGACGTGAATGCGAAATGAGACATCCGATGGCTTGATTTGCTAGAAGAGGAGGATTTCGAGTCTGAGAGAAAGATAAAAAAAAAAAAAAGATCTTCCAGACTTGCAGGATGAAAAAAAAAAAAAAAAAACTGCACCAGCCAGCGAATGGGACAAGAATACAAATAAGTTACCCGAGGAATGGTAAAAGAAGAGAGTTAAAGCCAGAAGAACATACATATACATACATTCCCGCCGTAAATTGCTTTCGAATTTCGTTCGCCTTGGTTGAATCTTTGTTAACGTTTCCGTGAAAAAATTGCAGTTCTTTTATTTCTCTCTTTTTTTTTTAATTCCATTCTACTTATTTTCATTCTGTGTTGCCCTTTTTTTTTACTTTTTCCGTAGTAAAAAGAAATGCAAAATCGGTTTTTTAGAATGAAGATCAGCGTTGAAAGAGAAACTGCTACACCATTTCACTTCAAGTCAATTTGAATCTCGGATGAGTCAAAAAGATTAAATCATGTTTTTAGCTGGAAGCTTTTGAAATGCGATTTAGCGTAGGTAGTGCATTAATTTGCTGAGAATAACAGAGAGAATAATGTGTTTCTTTTTTTATTTGATCAAAATATTCCGGGAGAGAGAATAAATTTGCTAGAAATTGTATAATTCTGAATTGCTGTTCTATTTTAGTTTTCGAAAACGAATAATGTAGGATTTAAAATCCAAGTTGCTAAAAAAGTGCGCTAAAATGCATAAAGGCTTAGTTTAAAAATAGAGAAATGTAATTGTTATTTTGATGCTTAAAGAAAAAAAAGATTTTACAGTTTGAATGGGAGTTGCTGTATCTAAAAGGTGCATTTGAATTTGAAATCAAAATGTAGGCTGAATTTGGTAGTCAAATATTTTGCAGTTTTGTCTTTATGATTTATATAAAACTTGATATTTTGAAAAAACTAATAAAAAATTTAAATATTTTCAAACCATTTAATGATTTCAAATTATTTGTTTAATAAGATTTAAAAAAACAATAACAACATTTGAATTGAGGGCCTGATGGCCGAGTGGCTAGCACTCGGTACCACAGGTTTCAGGTTTGAATCCCGACGGACGGAGGCATGGATGTTTGAGAGTCGTTCGGAATTCACTTTAAAATGTAGGTCCCGGTCTATTTAGTTATATTTATTAATGCAACTGATGTCAATTGATATAATGATGTGATAATGTCAAATGATCAATTTTGTCAATTGATGCAATGATGTGATGATACCAATTTGATCAATTGATGTAATGATGTCAATTGATCAATTGATGCAATGATGTGATGTTGGCAATTGATCAATTGATACAAATGATGTCAACCGACTTTGTCGCTTGCATAAAATTTGCAACTATAGTCCAAAAACTTAAAATTCCAACCAGAAAAATAAATGTCAATTACAACGAAATGCGTAAAGGAAGCTTAAAAGCCAGTGAGTTTTGTGACCAAAGTCAAGTTGTTAATAACCTTCTGAACTTCTGAAACGAGTCTCGATCAAAACCTCCCGTCTCAAAAATCGCCCCATTTGAAGTAAGATGCGGTAATTCGGCGGTTTTTATCCCGGCCATTCGTTGCTGCAGTCTTTAATTACCGCCACGCTATTTGAAATTCGCTGACCGTAAGAAAAGAGGGCGCTAAATGATGACGTGAATGCGAAATGAGACGTCCAATGGCTTCATTTGGTGGAAGAGGAGGATTTCGAGTCTGAGGGAAAGATAAAAAAAAACATCTTCCATACTCGTAGGATGAAAAAAAAAACTGCACCAGCCAGCGAATGGGACAAGAATACAAATAAGTTACCCGAGGAATGATAAAAGAAGAGAGTTAAAGCCAGAAGAACATACATATACATACATTCCCGCCGTAAATTGCTTTCGAATTTCGTTCGCCTTGGTTGAATCTTTGTTAACGTTTCCGTGAAAAAATTGCAGTTCTTTTATTTCTCTCTTTTTTTTTTTATTCCATTCTACTTATTTTCATTCTGTGTTGCCATTTTTTTTTTTTACTTTTTCCGTAGTAAAAAGAAATACAAAATCGGTTTTTTAGAATGAAGATCAGCGCTGAAAGAGAAACTGCTACACCATTTCACTTCAAGTCAATTTGAATCTCAGATGAGTCAAAAAGATTAAATCATGTTCTTATCTGGAAGCTTTTGAAATGCGATTTAGCGTAGGTAGTGCATTAATTTGCTGTGAATAACAGGGAGAATAATGTGTTTCTTTTTTATTTGATCAAAATATTCCGGGAGAGAGAGAGTAAATTTGCTAGAAATTGTATAATTCTGAATTGCTGCTCTATTTTAGCTTTCGAAAACGACTAATGTAGGATTTAAAATCCAATTTGCTAAAAAAGTGAGCTAAAATGCATAAAGGTTTAGTTTAAAAATAGAGAAATGTAATTGTTATTTTGATGCTTAAAGAAAGAAAAGATTTTACATTTTGAATGGGAGCTACTGTATCTAAAAGGTACATTTGAATTTGAATTCAAAATGTAGGCTGAATTTTGTAGTAAAATATTTTGCAATTTCATTTCATCATTTATATAAAATTTAGTGTTTTGAAGAAACTGATGAAAAATTTAAATATTTTCAAATCCTTTAATGAATTCAAATTATTTGTTTAACAAGAGTTTTATATATATATGTGCCTGCAAAAAAAGGCGCATATTTTTTCTTAATTCTGTTTTAATTAAATAAAAATTAACATTTGGCTCTATCTGGTGGCTTGAATTAGAACTGTTACTTAATTTAAAGTAATTTGTTAAAAAGGAATAAAATAGGAGAGTATTTTTCATAGAAAATCATTTAGTTCAAAAATTTTTCCTCAAACTGGATTTCCTCTTAAATAAAGGGATTATATTTACGTGGGGTCAGTGTGGCAGGTATTCTTTTTTCGATAAGCTAGTAGAAGCTAATGATATCATCAGTTGGCCCCAGAGTACCTAAACGATCTGATTCGATTGGATTACCACCACACTGCCTTTTACTTAACATTGACATTTTACTATGCAACTTCTATCCAACAAATATTTGCAATGGCACAAGATTGTAGATGATTCTAAGCAATGTTATTGTTGTACTAATACTTTCAATACAGATACATAATCTTTATTCCATTATATCGCTGTTACTCACTAAGCACTACCATGGAGGGGCATATGGCTTGAAGATATGCTGCGAACGCGAGTAACACTACCCATCCAACCCTCTACGATCCCATTAGACAGGAACCTACGGCTTAAAGTGGATTCCGAACTACTACAAACATCCATGGCACCGCCCGGACCCGAGTTCCAGAGTACTAGCCACTTGGTAATCAGGCCTAATCAATGTGATTGAAGCGACTATATTAACAGGAAAGAAAAAGAGTGAAGCAGTTTTATTCTACGGATACACCTCATTCCGATGGATCTCAATTTTAACTCGAAGAGATTGCAGTTTCCAGTGAGTTTTGCGTTCTTCATCATGATCAGCAAGTCACGTATAATCACCATCGGATCGCCTCGTTTATGAAAGTAGGGACTGCAATGGTTGCCATCAGTGGAATCGATTTTATCATAATTTCGAATTAATAGAGAGAGAGCTAAGAGTAGCGAATTAACTAATTAACTAAGTTTTCGAATTAACTAAGAGTAGCACGCTCCTCCTCAACTCCTATGTCATGATGGAAAGATATTCTGGCCATATTTATCGTTGTTCTAATGCAGCTGGAAATAAGAGACACTTAATATGTATGCCATACTGTTACTCATTTAGCACTTCCCAGGGGGACGTGTAGCTTGAAGATATGCTACAGATACGAGTAACACTAACCCACAATTCTCTAATTCACAATGTTAGACCGGGACTTACTGTTTAAAGTGGATTCTGAACGTCTACAAACAATCCAATTGCACCGCCGGGATTCGAACCCGAAACCTGTGGTACCGAGCGCCAGAGCGTTAGCCACTCTGCCATCAGGCCCCTATATATTTTTCGTGCTCATCCCGAGCATAAGAATGTAAGCTTTTGGTTCGTTATGGTTTATCGAATTTTAAACCAGGCTATTCTATGTCTTAAATTGGGACCTGATGGTTGAGTGTCTTGCGCTCTGGAGCTCGGTACCACAGGTTTCGGGTTCAAATTCCAGCTGTGCCATGGATGTTTGCAGTAGTTCAGAATCCACTTTAGGCCGCAGGTTTCGGTCTCATATGAGTGTCACAGAGTCCAGTCAGGTTTCTCCCACCCACATCTTTCCCAAACTGTAAAGGGGCAACTCAGCTCTAGGCACAATGACGTGGTGTGGTGTGGTGTAGTAGTAGTAGTATGTCCTAAATTGGTTAGGCGCATGTGAAAAATTTAAGCATGTAAAAGAATAATGATTATTTCTGAGATAAACATGAATTGGTGATAGTATACAAAAGCAATAATACGAGCTAAAAGGTTTTCCTCTAATATTAATTTGAGTAAGCTGATATGTGTGGTGTTCCTTTTAATTATTGATGTACAAACATATATAAAATATCAATATTTAAATGTACAAAATTATATAAAATATCAATGTTTAAATGTACAAAATATGAATGTAAAATGTTTGCTAAATTTGCATTACTTATTAAAAAAATTCTTTTAAGAATTAACTATATGTGCTGAAAATAAATTTAATCTAAATGTGCATCTTTCAGTTGACTGAATTTCGCTAAAATTAGAAAAAACTTTTGTCTTATAAAAGAAAATTACTTTAAATTATTAGTGGATACAATAATTAGAAATGCTTTTTTTTTAACTGTCGCAAAAAATATGCATTTTCATTTTTTTTCGTAAATTTATAACTATTATTTTTCGTTTTATGTAAGGCATTGTCAACTAGAATAATGAAAAAAATGAAGTATACTTAAGAAACTTTGATCTTTTCATTTAATTATGAGTTTTTAAAATTCGAATATTCTAATTAGTTTATTTTTGTTCACTTTACAGCACGGATTATTTTGATATCAGGAATCTCAGAACAAAAACAAAGAATAGAAAGAAAAAAAAACTGCACTTAATTAAGGTTCGAAATATTTTGAGAAAGAAACTGTCCTATTAAAGTTATATTAATTAAATTCATAATTTAATTACTAAGATGGTAACGGAATTTTTTCTCTTTATTTAGTAATTCTATTGTATACTATAATAATTATGAAAAAGAAAAAGATTCTTAAATTTGCATCTTTGTTAATAAAAAAAAAAAATTTAACTTGGATAATAATATTTAAAAATATTATAATTTTAGAAAGTAACATTTTTTAAAATTATTATTATTTTTTTAGTCACTTGTTGTTTTGGTTGTTATATCATTTGATAACACTCATATTTTGCAGTTACTATTTATCAATTTTTTGAACGAAACATTTATTTTTTCATCCTATTTATAATAAAAATAAATGAATTTGAAAACAAATTAATAAATTGAACTGTTAAATTAATTTAATTTCTAGATGATTATAGCTGATTTAAAAAAATTAAATCAATGCTAATAAATATAACGCTAATAGTTAATAACACATATATAGCTAATGCTAATACTATATACTAAAAAATATAATGCTAATAATTGAATGACACAAAACAGCAAATTTCGATGAAATTTGTTGTCTTGTGCTGAAATGAAATAAATCCAAATTTATTTCATCTCTTTCAAAGTAATCCCCTCCGGACACAATGCACTTATGCCAACTTATTTTCCAATCTTCGATACATGCTAAAAAGTCATCGGCAGCGATGGCCTTCAAAGAGAGCCGCGATTCACGTTGAATTTCTTCAATCGAGTCAAAACGGTGTCCCCGGAGGGGTTTTTTGAGTTTAGGAAATAGCCAGAAGTCACACGATGTGAGTACGGTGGTTGTGGAACGATATGGGTTTCATTTTTGACGAAATAGTCACGAAGAATCAATGCAGTGTGAGCTGGCGCATTCAGTGTTTTCGGTACCCATCGAGATTTGACGCGTTTGAGGCCCAAAAGGGATCCTTTTCAAATTCTAACAATCTTTATCTAGGTCTCTAATAGTAAATTGACGAATCTTTAATTTTTTGGACGTAAGCTTCGTCGATTGGGGTTGATGATCGACCAGAGGGCTCTTCGTCTTCAACGTGTTCTCTGTCTTCTTTGAACTGTTTATACCACTTGTAAACATTTCTTTCAATTATAGGAATGCTCATCGAATGCCTTCTGCACCATTCTATACGTTTCCGCAAACAAATTCTAATGCAAGTTCTTTGCTCAATTAATTCAGACATTTCAAAAATCGCCGGAATCAGTTTTTGCGTCACTTGTTATTTAGCATAAACTTGTTATCTAAATAGTTCAAGGATGATCCACTCTTTTTCATGGCTTACATAAAAGAAACATTAAGCCATTTTATATGTGCAAGAATAGTTGTAGGAGTTTTTCTGGTGGGTTTTGTACATACTTCTCTATAATGTCATACTTTTTTATAGCAAGCCATTGTAAGCCTTGGCCTTTATTATCTCTCTCTCATAATAATCAGTTTCGTCAAATAATTCATCAAATCCTTCTTGAATAATTGAATCAATAAGGGATCAATAATAAAAATACCAAACTTTTTACATACTGTCCTCAAATTTTTTACATAATGTTAATTACTAACTTTTAGTATCTTTAAAGTATCTTTTGATAATTTTCGTGCTATACCTCATTGTGCATTTTTTATGCATGCATAAAAAGTACAACAATTCTCTTATATCTTTTGTGGTATTTATTCATTGTA
This sequence comes from Caerostris darwini, assembly GCA_021605075.1. Classification (NCBI taxonomy): domain Eukaryota; kingdom Metazoa; phylum Arthropoda; class Arachnida; order Araneae; family Araneidae; genus Caerostris; species Caerostris darwini. The sequence continues at coordinate 92,564 of BPLQ01005177.1, forward strand.
ACACTGAAAAAGGTATTTGAAAAGACAATGGCTTTTTCCACATTGTAAAGATCGAATACAACTTTCACAAATACATTTATGTTGCATAGAAATTGAAAAGAGAACGAGTTGAAATTTTTTAACCCTTAAAAAATAAATGTAACCCCAGATGGATTAGTCACGTGTTATAAAGAACTATCTACAGATTAAACATGAGAAGAGAAATAAAACTAATGTAAAGTCAAAACGCTTTTACACTGACTACTTCATTGATCTTCTGCACTGATAAACAGTTTATCTCATGTTCATTTTCTTGAATATAAAATACACTGTAAAATATATTATTTGTATAAAAAATACTTTAGTTGTAATCAAACAAGGAATTTAAGTAGGAGAATTAATAATAAATAGATTACTTGGCATAGTTTTTATGTAATGGAATAAAAGTTGAATCTGTGGAAGTAGATTGAAATCAAAACAAGGAAGTGACATTATTTTTTTATTGCCCTGTAATTCATAGAGAGTCATATTCAACAAATTACAAAAGTTTAACTTTTATTTTATACACTGATAAGATATTCTTTCTATACGCAAAATTATTGTAAAAAATTGCTCCTTTTCTATGATCGAATGATGTATTCCTATGACAATAGAAGTGGAGACGCATATGTAAGCCAGACATATGTAAGTAAACAAGATATATGTTGAATACAGGGTGATTATAGTTAAAGTCCCACTTTCAAAATGCTGTAAAAAAGAACCACTGTTCATAATAAATTAAAGTTTGAACTGAAGATACTTGAAGAAGGGGGAAACGGTATAACATCAAGAAAAAGGTTCCACCGAATTTTTCCCATCCACTTTGATATGACCTTGCCGTGGTGGATGGGCTTTCCACTAACAGTGTCACAAAACACATTAAAAAGAAAACTTGGGTCTTTTCAGAAACACAATGAATTTGTATAATGAAGCCATAATAACATTCTCTATCAATAAAAAAAGATTTATGAAAAACAGAAATATGTGTGAAGGGTGAGAATGAATAAAATCATGAGAAATAAATGAACGAGAAGATCCGAAGTGAGCATAAGTTACAGAGATGAAACTGATGAGATCACTTTGGAAAACAACTCTAAACTCCTGCCTATTCAAGCGCTTCAGAGAAAAACAACACCCCTGGTCGACTCGTCACAAAACTTTCTCTCTTCTTTACCAAAACTCTCTTTTTAAGAGTATCCGTCAAGTGGGGGGTCAGCTTCTCTCACTTCTTATTGGAGTAGACATTTTTCAGCTTGTGGTCTATCACCAATTACGATGGAATAACTCATAGTATCGTACATATTCTATCCGTAGTTGTTTCGACCTGTGAGGGTTGCGCAGACATTCGCTAATTTCGCTTGAGTCTCATTATGCATGACACCGAATATCTGCTTTCAGATTTGAGTGGCAGATTGTTCTCATTAGTACAAAACACTAATTTCATGTAATGTAATTATCCACAATAAAGCTTGTCTACTGTCAGATTTGAGTGATAGCTTATTTTATTCTTGTCAAATAACATACATTCCTCTTTCTCCCAGAAATGAAATGTCAAAAGTCTTCCAGTGAGAAAAAAAATGCTACAACAGCAATCTGCTTCAAAAAATAGTTAGACAAATAAAAATGTATGTAATGAAAAGGTGAATAAAATAATTTAAATAGAAATTGAATTATAATTAACTAAAAATTTTAATTTAATTAAATTATAATTAACTAAAAATTTTAACTTAATTAAATTATAATTAACTAAAAATTTTAAATTAATTAAATTTTAATTAACTAAAAATTATAATTTAATTAATTTAAAATTTTTAGTTAATTATAATTTAATTAAATTAAAATTAACTAAAAATTCTAATTTAATTAAATTACAATTAACTAAAAATTCTAATTTTATTAAATTATAATTAACTAAAAATTCTAATTTAATTAAATTATAATTAACTAAAAATTGAAGAAATACGGCTTATATAAGTATACATACTTTTGGCTTATATAAGCCAAATGTATGAAATTTTTTCTTAGTCAATTAGAAAAACGACATTATACAAACATTAATAAAATATTCAATACAATTTTTATTGCAATATTCTAATATATGCTTTTATTTGTGTCATAAGATTTATTACGAGACATGAGGTTAAGGATTTCATAAAATAATGCGAAAGTAATTCGAAACGCACTTTTGCTCGTGGTAAAAGCATTATTAAAAGAAAAATCATTAGATGATTTAGTTTTGACATGTTTTTTTTTTTATTATTTTCATTCAGTTGACAGTTTAGTCTTTTTCTGTTTACGAATTAAAGAAAAAAAAGTTTTTTTTCCTTGCGATAGCTAAACCATGTTGTCATCAGATCTTGGTCTGTAATTCGTCGGCCATTTCTTTTTCGTCTTCACACAGTTTTTTATGTTGAATTCTTTTTTTTATAAAGGGAAAAGAATGAAATAAATTAACGATTTTGCTTCCATTTTTTTCTTTATTCCATGTGCGAATATTTTCTAAGGAAGGAAAATTAATCAAGCCACGGAATTGTTAATTACTAATTAATACAAATCATTTACAAAATAAATGAAAAAAGGTGGCATATTTAACGTAAAAACTGCACTTGCTATGTTAAACTAAAGAAGTTTGGTTATAGGATAATAAATGTTTTGTATAATGATCTTTAAAATTAAAATTCAATTAATTATTTACTTATTTTAACGTTGATTTATCTAACTATTATCAGTAGTTATTTGATATGGAACTTGAGTGACAGAGTGGCTAGCGCACAGGCGATCGGTACCACATGTTTCGGGTTCAAGTCCCGGTGGTGCCATGGATGTTTGTAGTGGTTATTCAACCAATTTTTATAATAACGAATTTAAGTTAAAAACTATATTCTTCTTCGAATTAAATAAATTTAATTAAATAACATTATTTAAGAAATTTAATTATATTTCAACCATTCAATTTGATGAAATTTCATTTTGATCTTCTGGGAATTGAAAATTCCTGCATGATTCTGTTTTTCTGACATATTTTAGCTTATGTCCTTAATTTATTTCATTACTTGTGAAAGTTTAATTTCATTTGACTTTATCTTTCCTTATTTGCTATGCATAATTGAATTTCAGATTTCGCAAACGTAAGACGATTCCAGAAATTAATAAAGATATCTTATTAGTTGTAGAATTTTCAAAGGTTAATATTTTAAATAAAATAATGCGAACCAGCAATTATTGTGTACTTCCTTTACGAAACAGGAAATTAAAAGGAATCCTCTTTCTGTTTCATTACTGAGAATCAATTATCAGATAAGACTCTTTACCGAAAATTAGATAATATTCAAAAATGTCTTTATTGAAGGTTTCACTGCATAAAGACTCAACAGACAGGTAAACAAGATTTACAGAGGGAGGCAAATACACTCATGTCCATAAATTAAGGATAATTCAGAATCACACAGAAATTGAACTCTAAAATAAAAATTTCACCTGTAGAATTATCACACACATCTTGAAGAAGAATAAGCAAATTACAAGAAACCACCAGATGGCGCGGATAGTACGTCACAATGACGAGAGTGTAAGAGAGGGGTATATAAGGAATGGTGGCAAAGAAGTAAAATTGTTCACAAGCGCTTTAAAAGCCTTTCAGTGCAATAACCGCATAGTTATGGCACAAAGGAAGCATTTGGATGATTTTTTACTTGGTAGAATTATCGGACGACTGGAATGTGAAAGTACCCAGCTGGAAGTATCCGAGGAACTTGGAATCGCCCAGAATGTCATCTCCAGGTACGACAATTTCAAGGCGGACCGTGTACAGACGTTTAGGGCACATTGTTCTATATGCTCGTAGGCCTGTCAGATGTGTTCCACTTACCGAAACTCACTGTCGCCTGCGATTAACCTGGAGTAGAGAGCATGCATTGTGGACACCGCAACAGTGGTCTTGTGTGATGTTTTCCGACGAGTCCAGTTTAATTTGCAGTCTGATTCTCGCCGGACTTTCATATGGAGAGCGCCCGGTACCCGTTACCACCAAGAGAACACCATTCAACGGCATCGTTACGGTGGTGCAGGATGGCTCTTTTGGGGAGGAATTATTATTGATTCCAGAACTGACCTGCATGTTCAGAGTGTAACGAGTCTATCGGGATGTCATTCTGGAACAACATGTACGTTTGTTTCGGGGCGCCATGGGTGCTGAATTTCTGTTTATGGATGACAACGCCCGTCCTCACTGGGGAAACATTGTAGACGAATGCCTTCAATTGGAGGATATCACCCGTATGGATTGGCCAGCCTACTCACCGGACTTGAATCCAATAGAGCATGTGTGGGATATGCTTGGCCGATGAATTGCAGCCCGTCAACCCCCTCCCACCTGTCAACCGGAACTTCGGAGGGCATTACTTGATGAGTGGTGTAATATTCCCCAAGATCAGATTGATCGTCGCTCCAGGCCATCAAGAAGTTTTTCAATAAAAACAAACTCGTACAAAGAATCAGAAACGAAATTCAAGAAATACGGCCAAAACTATTAACAATAGAATGGATTAAAGCTCATTCAGGAATAGTAGGCAATGAAAGAGCCGACTATTTAGCAAAAGACGCAACAACAAACCCAAACACATTATCTGAAAGCCTACCCACTCCAAAAAGCTTCATCAAACACCAACTAAAACAACTTCTCATACAACAATGGCAAGAGGAATGGGATACAGCCACCACCGGCAGAACACACAATTTCTTACCAAAAGTGTCACATAACATGTCTACAAATTTATTAATTACATATTTCGTAACAGGCAACGGTCCATTCCCAACCTACCTACACAGATTCTGTATAACAGACAACGATACATGCTTGTGCGGAGAATCAGGATCACCAGACCACTATCTATTCTCATGTCCATTAACCGACCTCAACCATGAAGAAGAACCACCACCAGCATCATATCATGAATGGGCCATCAAAGCATCTAAATGCAAGAAATTAAAGGAAAAAATAATCAAAATAATGACATTCTTAGTTGAGAACATTGATTATATAACCAGCACAACATAATAAAACTAACAGTCAACCAAATAATCAAAAGAACAATAGAAAAATCAACCAAACTTAGACTCAAAAAACAGTGATAAAGATTAATAAGAAGATTTGTACTTCCCAGCACTAGAAACTATGTATGCACATAGTCGACTGTAAAACTAAATATTTATCTTATTTTCCATTATCATAAGTATCTAATTATTTGTTAAACAGTAAATACACTAAATACTCAACTATTTCTATTTATATAGTAACATAAACATTTCTATTGAAAAAGCTCCAACATGTTTATACTTTTAATAACATAGTACAGAACAGTCGTGTGACGTTCTTACTACTAATTCATTTTATTACATTTTTTATTTTTTTTAATTGTAATTATTTACTAGTTTTTCATAATTTTCTTTTTAATTTTTAATAATTTTTGTCTTTTTTTAAATTTTCCCTATCTATCTTTCCCCTCTTAGTTTTATATAAGCCAAAAACAAGAGCCTGCACAGGCTCCTCACGTATTGATTTGGAAAGCTCGGTTGGTTAGTATCAACCGGGATCCAACCAAATCGTACAAACCTGTGGTACCTAACAAGGCATCCGGCTGTGCAAAGCCGTCACGGCCATTGGTGGCTACAATCCTCCCTTTCCGCAGGTGTGTACTAAAACCACTGTAGCGTCACCTTGTGTGATGGGGTCAGGGGCACGCCTGCGGCGTCCAAGTCCAAGATCAGATTGATAATTTGCTACTCAGCATGCCTAGGCTTTGCAAGGCCTGTATTGCATCGTCCGGGAGACATACTCCATATTAACCATCATACTAACCATGTTATACTGTTTTTTGTAAATAGGTTCTTTTTTGAAATTTGCTCCAGGGAGTAAAAATCGCAATTTTTATTAATTATGTCAAACATATAGCATCTTTTTGCTCTTTACCTTTTGTTTAATAAATAGACTTTACAAATAAGTCAAATTTGTTTTGCTTCTGTCTCTTTCTTCGCCTGAAATTCATTATCCTTAATTTATGGACATGAGTGTAGTTACCGGAATCAGTTCAGATCCGTTATGGATTTGGTAATATACAGGGTGATTATAAGTAAAGTCCCACTTTCAAACTGCCGTAAAAAAATAACCACTCGTCACAATGAGTTCAAATTGGAACTGAAGATACTTGAAGAAGGTTGAATACATCACAAAAGTTCTAAAGTATATTAATCGGCTAATGTAAGCGGCTTAAAGAAAGTGAATTTGGCTACCAGTGATATTTTGAACCGAAATGACAACGTATTTGGCATGAGTTGCACATTAGTGTTCAATATTCTTGATTATTTCGGTTTTTTGATGGAAATAATTACTTTCAAGTAATTCATTCATTGTTTTAGTGGAAAGTCCATCCACCACGCAAGGTCCTACCAAATTGGATGGGAAAAATCGATGGAACTTTTTTTTGATGCTGTACGATTTCCATCTGTTTCAAGTATCTTCTGTTCAAATTTGAACTCATTGGGACGAGTGTTTCTTTTTTACAACATTTTGAAAGTGGGACTTTAATTATAATCACCCTATGTAAAAAGAAAGTTTGAGTCTTTAAAAAAGCTAATTAATTCAATTTTTATTATACAAAGGTTTAGGATTTGCCTTATCAAATAATTTTGTAAAGATGTTTTTGTGCTATCGCGAATTTATTGATATTAATTATAATTTTATTTACTCCATTAAACATTCGTAATTATTTTGAGAACATTTCCCTTCAAGTAAAAAAAATATTGGACAGTAATATATATTAATTAAAATAACTAAATTAGTACTAACATGATTTAGAATTAAGTAGAAAAAATGAAAATTTATCCTTTTTTTATATAGCCCTTAAATATTTCAGAGGATGTTCAATTATCTGTTCTGATATCTTATTCTTTTCTAGTAAAACAAAAATAAAAATTCTAGCATCATATACAATTAAAATTCCAGTAATACAGGGTGATATAAAAATTCATCAAATTTTCTTGATTATATGGAATAAGTTTTTTCTTATTAATTAAAAAAAAGACTTATTTAATGCAGATTATACCTTATGTAGATGCTTTATTCTTTCTAAAGGATAGCATCAATGCTATAAAAATTATAGGGATTCTCGTTCAAATTTCAAAACTTAATTTTAAGGAACAAATATAAATTAAAATTAATATTAAAAGTTTTTATTGTAAAAATAAATTTTTCTTATGTTGGAATTTTCTTCAAATTTCATCCTATTTGAATGTGAATCATCAAATGAGAAGTTTTCATTGCCAAGTACGTGGGAGCTAGCAATATTCTGCCCTTTTATAAACCCAAGACTTAAACTTCTGAACGAATGCAATTTCAATATAGAATGTGACAGAAGTGGCAAAATCTAAACTTCAAATAATTGTATCAGAAAATTTGATGGAAGATTAAATACAACAATGGCAAAACTAACCTCTGAACTTCGATAACATTATCAGAAAATGGAAGAATAAATACAAAAAAAGGTAAGAAACAAACTAATAGTTTTATCAGAGATTAATTTAATTGGAGATGAATCAGATAATTTTAATTAGAGATTTTTAATAAATTTATATGAGTTTTATCATCATAACTTCCGGATAAAATTAAATGTAAAAAAAACTCTGCCAAAATTAATCAACATTTTTGTTTTTGAAATACAATATTTTTTCGGAGAATGCTGGCTAGAAGAATGCTGCAGAATTTTGAATAAAACAATGACAAAAAGAACACCTGAACTACGATTATTTTATCAGAGAATAGAATAGTGAACAATAAAATAAACTTTATATATATAGGGCGATTATAATTAAAGTACCACATTCAAAATGCTGTAAAAATAGAACTACTCGTCACAATGAGTTCAAATCTGAATTGAAGATACTTGAAGAGGAAAACGGTATGGCATCAAAAAAAGAGTTCCACCGATTTTTCGCATCAAATTTGGTGTGACCTTGCTGTGGTGGATGGGCTTTCCACTGACAGTGTCACAAATGTCGAATGACTTGGAAGTCATTTTTTTCCGTCAAAAAAACGAAACAATCAAGCACATTGAACACTGTAGTTGGTTTAATGTGCAACTCGTGCCAGATACGTTGTCATTTCGATTCAAAATATCACTGGCAGCCGAGTTCACTTTCTTCATGGCTATTACAGCGCCATCTATTAATTCACTTTGGAACAGTTTTTGATGCCTTGGCGATTTTTCCTTTTTCAAGTATTTTCATTCAACTGATATATTCAACTTCAATTCATTCAACTCAATCAACAATTTGATTCAACTGATATATATATATATATATATATATATATCAGTTATAAATCATAAGATTTTGTAATATTAGTATTATTTTCGATGAACCTACGTGAATGCATACATATATAACATCTTTTTGACTTCAATGAAGTAATGAATGAATTTATAAACTGAGCAAAAATTACATGGAAATTCATTCATATAAAATTATGAATAAAATTAAATTCTTAAATTTTTAAAATATTTTACAATAAATATATCTAAAAATAACTGAAGAAATGATCAATTTTATTCAAAAAAAAAAAAGCTTGATCGAATATTTCAAAAAAAAAATTATTAAAAGCATCTAGCTAAAAGATGATTCCTATAGGAACGTCGTGATGAATTCTAGAAATATTTCACGCATTTTGCAGCCAAACTTTGTCGCGAGTCTGAATTTATCACTGAAAAGTTTCTCTTACAAAGTACTTGGGAAAAAATTATGTCCCAAGGATCGGGAATAGATTCGCCATTCTTGCTCCAGGGCATTATGAAGGATTTTTGGCATGAAAAATATTAGATAAATTCTGAAAGATTTCTCCTTTCAAAACTTTTTCAAAGAACTGCATTTTTTTTTATAATAAAAGATAAGAATGCTCGTAATTTTATTCGTAGAGATCCCAAGATTTACGTTCAACGTAGTAAAATGACATAGCTTTGAATGGAATATCGTAAAAATTTCTTGATATTTTACGGAGTTTTATAACAAGATTAAAACATTCTTTCATGGCTTTGCACTTGGATACCATTTATACACTCTAGTAGTAGTATTGAATTAGGTATAGGCAACTCTATACATCTATCGTAAAGCTACTGCTTATTTTTTTTTTCTGCATTTGTGGACATTGTTGCAGGATGTCTACAACAGGGGTGGCAAACCTAAATGATATTGCTGGCCAATTTGGAAATGCTTCAAAACTCTGCTGGTCGCATATAAAATTATATATCCCCATATTAGATTAAAACCTACATATAGACATTTTTTTGGAGTGAAAAACTGAAACATAATGAGTTATTAATTTTCTGTTTACTATTATTCTAGCAGGTAAACATAGGTAATATAATAATAATGATGATACTAAACGCCCATTGTAACGAAATACATAACACTAAAAATGAAATATAAAAAAATATGTAAATATAAACGAAATTAAAAAAATAAAATATTTAAAAAAGATTTATTTTACTAGTGCGATATTTGCTTCTCCACTCTTTCACTTAGCTTTTGTAAATCGATCTCAATTTTGGTATTTACACACATCGTAATGTGTTGCAGGTTAGCATCCGTTATGTTTGAGGGTGTTTTGTGTTCGGTAAATTTCATTTTAGAACGATTCGCAGGTGTAAGTTGAAATAAAAGCACTAAAACTTTGAACTAATAGTGTGGTTTGTTCTGCTATCAACAATCATTTTTGCGTATCTAGGGATGATCACTGCGTTACTGAGGTCACTTAAAGTGAAACATCGAACCTGTTTTATTAGATGTTCCAAGATGCGCCCTTCATGAGTTTGCAAAATATTATTTAATTATTCTTCGAACTCATAAATAAAACAGGCAGTGTCTGCCATATATTCGCAAGAATATTATTTTAAATTCAAAGTTAACTTTTTCTCATCATTTCAACAGTTCATTTTAGAATATGTGGATGCACAAATACTGTATATTTTTAATCCATTTGTTTTGACCGACTTTGCCCATCTTAAAATAAATATATTTTGTAAAAGTGTGAAAAATCTAACGGGTCGGAAAAATGTTGGCTGCAGGGTGGCCGCTGGTTGACCACCCTTGCATTTGACAAATCTGTTTAGTTGCACATATTGGAAACTATGAGATGATAACCTGATGAGAAGAATACTTTTCTAAAATGGATTTAGAACATACACGATACAGAAAATCTACCATAGATAGCTGCCGATCGATAATTGATAATCTGCCGGTTTATGAATTTTCTTAAAGTTTCCTTAGACTTAACCGAAATATCCTCCAAAGGGCTATAGATTGGCTCCTCAGGTAATGATGGATTAGATCCGAAGTTTCCTTTAAACCTATTACTTTCCTTTAAATATCTTAGTTTTCTGGACAAAGTTTCCCGAGATCCCCTAACAAATTTATAATTGCTGACTCCTATTTTAAACTTCACCTAAGTTTTCGATGTTATGCCCTTAGTCTTGGATTAAAGACTAGAGTAGCTTAGAAGAGTAGCTTAGAGTAGCTTACTCGAGAGCTTAGTAGCCTACTCAAAGTCGTTTAGAGTTCTTTGCAGACTTATGTCTTCTAGATATGGATTCATCAGATATAATATGAAACAAACATGAACATATAATATAGATTATAGTTGACTTATATCTTCTCACAGTCACCTTAGACTTAATCTCAAGTTTTCTAGGTTAGGTTCTACATTAAATTCTAAGATATTAAGTTTCCTTAGATATCCTCAAAGACTTATAGTTGATGGACTTTCGACTTCTAGTTGACATGGTTCTTCTGCAGATAGGCATTATCGTTTTTACTTGCCCAAATGTCTTTCTTTGCTTTAAAAAAGAAGAATGGTTCTTCTGCAGATAAGCATTATCGTTTTTACTGTCCAAAATTTCTTTCTTTGCATTAAAAAAGAAGAATGGTTCTTCTGCAGATAAGCATTATCGTTTTTACTGTCCAAAATTTCTTTCTTTGCATTAAAAAAGAAGAATGGTTCTTCTGTAGATAGGCATTATCGTTTTTACTTGCCCAAATTTCTTTCTTTGCATTAAAAAGAAGGAGAAAAAAATTGAATATATATGCGTTCAATATCATTGCATTACTTTAGAAGTGGAGATATATTATAGGTAATGAAATTTTATTATTTGGCTTCTGATTTATTTAGTATTTTATTCTTTACTTTTATATGTTTTGATGTTTTTGTAATAGAGAGTTCTTGCATAAAGTTTTTTATATATATAACATATTATTTGTTAAAATGTTTAGTGAAATTAGAACAAAATGTTTATTAAGAAGAACAATTAAATATTTTATGGAAAGGAGGAAAATCTGATGACAAGTCTGTATAATAAATATCTACAGGGTGATAATAATTAAAGTTCCCTTTTCAAAACTCTGTAAAAAAAGGACCACTAGTCACAATGAGTTCAAATCTGAACTGAAGATACTTGAAGAAGGAGGAAACGGTACGGCATCCAAAAAAGGCTTCACCGATTTTTCTCATTCAATTTGGTATGACCTTGCCGTGGTGGATGGGCTTACCGTCGCAACTATTGAATGACTTGGAAGTCATTTTTTCCATCAAAAAATTGAAACAATCAAGCACATTGAACACTACAGTGGGTTGAATGTGCAACTCATGCCAAATACGTTATCATTTCGATTCAAAATATCACTGGAAGCTTTTTTATGCCGCTTGCAGCACCATGTATTAAGACAGTTTGGAACATTTTTGATGTCGTATCGTTTCTCCCTTCTTTAAGTATCTTCAGTTCAAATTTGAACTCATTGGGACGAGTGGCTCTTTTTTACCGCATTTTGAAACCTGGACTTTAATTATAATCATTCTGTATTTTAATTTTTTTAACAAGATTTGTTAATATGAAACTGTTTACAATTATTTACATTTGTATCCTTTCAGATTCATAAATTTACTAACCAACTAATATAAATTTCATACAGCTAAATAAGAAATGACATTTAATATGTTACAGAAAAGTCAACAAGAGAAACATTTATAAAGATTTGTTTATCAAAGCCTTTTATTCTTTCAATTTATTAGATTAGAATCCCGAAATAAATAAAGGACACCCTCCACAAAATTAACTGCCCATTTCATCAGACTTAGCAGAATACAAGATAAAATAAAGACAAAAGGCAATTTTTATAAGCAGGTCTTCTTTACTCTGGAGCAAAACAAACAGATATTAAATTTCAGAGACAAGGAAACAAAAAGGTTTTTTTTTTTATTGAGAATAAAAGTAAAAAGAAAAGAAACTTGTCGAGGAAAAGGACAGGATAATCTAAAGAATTTCTCAAGATTTTATTTATCATTTATCAAGTTATCTGCTAAAAACACTGTACTAAGAAAGTCAAATATCATTATATCTAGTGTTACACAAAGACAGCAATGATAAATTAATGCTCAATTAATGAGAATTTATTAACATTCTATGTTATAAATATATTTAAATTTTCATTGCAAATTTATTACAATTATCATACTTTATTACAAAGCTTATATTACAGTTTAAAAAAAGTTTTCAAATTACAGGCATAATAATCTTTTTTTTCTTTTTCTCACACCCCACCCCTTGTGAATAGGCCTGCGTAGCCACTATCAGTTAAAAAGGTTAATGTAAGCATCACGTATGTCAAGAACTGTCTACTGTCGAATGTTGGAGGGTGGTCATTGCCCATCAGAAGGACTTTTAGAAGTAACTGCCCCGCATTTGCGTGTCCTGAGGCGCGCGCATCTTGGTACATTTAGTATAACAGGTTCTATGTTTCACTTAAGTAATCTCAGTGACGCAGGGACGATCTCTAGATACGCACAGTTGATTTTTGATAGCAGAGCAAACCAGATTCTTAGTTGAAGTTGTTAGTGCTTTTGGTTCAAATTACACCTTCGAATTCGTTTTTTTTTTTCGAAAATGAATTTGACCAAACACAAAACACGCTCAAACATAATGGAATGTAACATCCATTACTATGTGCCAATACCCAAATTGAGATCGATTTACAAAAGCTAAGTGAAAGAACACTAGACAAATAAATATTTTTTAATGATTTCATTTTTTTTATTTCATTTATTATTTCTTTTATTTCATTTCCAGTGTTATACATTTCTTCACAATGTGTGTTTAGTATCATCATTGTTATACGATCTATGTTTACGTGTAAGAATAATAATAAACTCAAAAATAATACCTCATTATGTTTTACTTTTTCACTTAAAAAAAATGTCTATAGTGGGTTTCAATCTAATTTTGGGATATATAATTTTATATGCGGCCAACGGAATTAGGATGCATTTCTAAAATGGGCAGCAAGATCATTTAGGTTGGCCACCCCTGATTTAGAATATGATATATTTATAACTATTCATAAATGAAATTACGTCATTTACCACTAAATTTATTCCAACAAATTTTCGATCTAAATTTGTCCAAAATATATAAGTTTCCTAAATATGCTAAAAAAATCATATCTGAATAAATTTTTTAAAAAGCATTACAAGAGAGATGCGTACTTCAAAATAAATTTGCAGTTTTTAATATAAAAACTTTAAAAAAAATTGTAAATTTTTTTTTTTTTATATTTTGCTGTAGTGCACAACCAGCCAACCCCAAACACACAGAGGTGTGTATGCGTATAAAAGCCAGACCATAATTAGAACGTTTCTCGGCAGTAGAACAATCAGAAGAGCATGGCGGAACCCTCAGGGAGACAGGACGCGTTCTTTTTTTTTGTTCCATCTCCAACGTTCTACTACAAAAAAAGAATGAAGGAAAAATATTCTCTACTTTCTTTTTTCTTCCATTCTTCTTTCTGTCTTTTTTTTTTCTCTCTCTCTTTCTTTCGTCGGCAAAGGCCTAACCCGTAGGAAAAGACAGAGTGAAAGAGAAAAAAGAAAAAGATATTTTCGTAAGAGTCTTAAAGAATGGGAAAGAAAAGAAATATCCAGGGTACAGAAAGAATCGAATTCTCTGTGGTTTTCTGAATATTCCTCTGTTCGAACACCGTACACGCGGAAATGTTCTATCAAGGATGCTGGGAAGAGAGATGAATAGATTGTTTGAGAGAAATATTTCACAATTCTGATGCTTCTTTCTGTTTGTTTGCGGTGATGAATACGATTTGCCTTTCTAATACAAATTTTTGATATCGTCTACATTGTTTTGTCGAAAGGTAAACTTTATCTATTGATTGTTTAAAAGGAAAATATTTAACTGTGGAAATATTGTTTAGCTTTTCAATTTTGATTTATTTCTAAAACCTATTTTTGTAACTAGGCTTTGCTGTTGTTGTTTTAGAGAGACTACACGATATAATACATTTATTAACAATTGGGGAGTAGCAATGTTTAAAGAATGGAAATTCGAATGGTTGGGGTATGTGGTATAATGTTGGTATTCGTTAACATACATTGGTGATCAAAATTAGTGTTCAATTTTGGTTGAATGCGCTCAGAAGTACTTGACAGATTGTATTGAAATTAGATACATAAGCTAATATAATATGTAAATAAATAAATAAAATATTCCCACATTTCTTATGGTACACCAGCCTGATGGCACTTAAAATTCAACAGCCCAATGGTCTGCGTACTGACAGAATCCGTAACGAGATGTTTTCTTTTTAAGGAATAGGATTGTTAGCCCTACGGCCAACGTTCTACAGTCATACGCTTAACAGGGACCTACGGTTTAAAGTGTGACTAATCCTCAGTATTCAGGAGAGAGGGACGGATAACCCATCAGTGATTACATGGATGGAGGGAAAGGTGACAGCTTCTGTTGTGATGGGGAACTCGTAGGTAGAAGTCTGAATTGGCTCCGTGACACATATGACACATATGAGAGTCATATGAGACCGGGACCTACGTTTAAAGTGGATTCCGTACCACTAGAAACATCCATGGAACGCCCGGGATTCGAACCCGAAACCTGTGGCACCAGCGCCAGAGCGCTATTCACTCGGCCATTAAACCCCTCTAAAGAAATCATAGCCGAATAACTTTTTTTAAAAGCATTGCAAGAGAGATGCGTACTTTAAAATAAATTTGCAGTTTTTAATATAAAACTTGAAAAAAATTTCTAAAAATATTATTTTTTATTTTATTTATTTATTTTCTGCGGTGCACAACCAGCCAATCCAAAACTCACAGAGGTGTGTATACGTATAAAAGCTAAACCATAATTAGAGCGTTTCTCGGCAGAAGAACAATCAGAAAAGCACGGCGAAACCCTCAGGGAGTCAGAACGCGTTCTTTTTTTTTGTTCCATCTTCAACGTTCTACTACAAAAAAAAGAAAAAGGAATAACATTCTCCACTTTTTTTTTTCTTCCATTCTTCTTTCTGTCTTCTTTTTTTTCTCTTTCTTTCGTCGGCAAAGGCCTAACCCGTAGGAAAAGACAGAGTGAAAGAGAAAAAAGAAAAAGATATTTGCGTAAGAGCCTTAAAGAATAGGAAGAAAAGAAATATCCAGGGTACAGAAAGAATCGAATTCTCTGTGGTTTTCTGAATATTCCTCTGTTCGAACACTGTACACGCAGAAATGTTCTATCAAGGATGCCGGGAAGAGAGATGAATAGATTGTTTTAGAGAAATATTTCACATTGCTGATGCTTCTTTCTGTTTGTTTGCAGTGATGAATACGATTTGCCTTTCTAATACAAATTTTTGATATCGTCTACACATTGTTTTGTCGAAAGGTAAACTTTATCTATTGATTGTTTAAAAGGAAAATATTTAACTGTGGAAATATTGTTTAGCTTTTCAATTTTGATTTATTTCTAAAACCTATTTTTGTAACTAGGCTTTGCTGTTGTTGTTTTAGAGAGACTACACGATATAATACATTTATTAACAATTGGGGAGTAGCAATGTTTAAAGAATGGAAATTCGAATGGTTGGGGTATGTGGTATAATGTTGGTATTCGTTAACATACATTGGTGATCAAAATTAGTGTTCAATTTTGGTTGAATGCGCTCAGAAGTACTTGACAGATTGTATTGAAATTAGATACATAAGCTAATATAATATGTAAATAAATAAATAAAATATTCCCACATTTCTTATGGTACACCAGCCTGATGGCACTTAAAATTCAACAGCCCAATGGTCTGCGTACTGACAGAATCCGTAACGAGATGTTTTCTTTTTTAAGGAATAGGATTGTTAGCCCTACGGCCAACGTTCTACAGTCATACGCTTAACAGGGACCTACGGTTTAAAGTGTGACTAATCCTCAGTATTCAGGAGAGAGGGACGGATAACCCATCAGTGATTACATGGATGGAGGGAAAGGTGACAGCTTCTGTTGTGATGGGGAACTCGTAGGTAGAAGTCTGAATTGGCTCCGTGACACATATGACACATATGAGAGTCATATGAGACCGGGACCTACGTTTAAAGTGGATTCCGTACCACTAGAAACATCCATGGAACGCCCGGGATTCGAACCCGAAACCTGTGGCACCAGCGCCAGAGCGCTATTCACTCGGCCATTAAACCCCTCTAAAGAAATCATAGCCGAATAACTTTTTTTAAAAGCATTGCAAGAGAGATGCGTACTTTAAAATAAATTTGCAGTTTTTAATATAAAACTTGAAAAAAATTTCTAAAAATATTATTTTTTATTTTATTTATTTATTTTCTGCGGTGCACAACCAGCCAATCCAAAACTCACAGAGGTGTGTATACGTATAAAAGCTAAACCATAATTAGAGCGTTTCTCGGCAGAAGAACAATCAGAAAAGCACGGCGAAACCCTCAGGGAGTCAGAACGCGTTCTTTTTTTTGTTCCATCTTCAACGTTCTACTACAAAAAAAAAAAGAAAAAAGGAATAACATTCTCCACTTTTTTTTTTTCTCTTCCATTCTTCTTTCTGTCTTCTTTTTTTTTTTTTCTCTTTCTTTCGTCGGCAAAGGCCTAACCCGTAGGAAAAGACAGAGTGAAAGAGAAAAAAAGAAAAGATATTTGCGTAAGAGCCTTAAAGAATAGGAAGAAAAGAAATATCCAGGGTACAGAAAGAATCGAATTCTCTGTGGTTTTCTGAATATTCCTCTGTTCGAACACTGTACACGCAGAAATGTTCTATCAAGGATGCCGGGAAGAGAGATGAATAGATTGTTTTAGAGAAATATTTCACATTGCTGATGCTTCTTTCTGTTTGTTTGCAGTGATGAATACGATTTGCCTTTCTAATACAAATTTTTGATATCGTCTACACATTGTTTTGTCGAAAGGTAAACTTTATCTATTGATTGTTTAAAAGGAAAATATTTAACTATGGAAATAGTGTTTAACCTTTCTGTTGTTGTTTTAGAGTGATAGAATATATGATAGAATGCAGTTATTTTCAATTGAGTTGCAATGTGTAAAGAATGGAAATTCGAATTTTAAAATTATATAATGTTGGTATTCAGTAGCATACATTGGTGTTCAAAATTAAGAGAATGTTTACTTTTAGTTGAATATCCTTATAATACTAGACAAATGACATTGAAATTTGATAAACCAGCTAATATAATATAAGCAGCAAATTATGTAGAAATAAATAAAATATTCCCACATTACTAATGGTACACACACAAGATCGTGCTTAAGATTCATCAGCGTCGGAAGGTCTTCTCCTCTTCAATGGCGCAACAGCAACATGGTCTGCCTTCTGGTAGAATCCCAAACAAGAGATGTTTATTTTTATGAGATAGGGTTAGTAGCAATACGCCCAACACCCTATAGACATACGCTCGACAGGAACCTACAGTTTAAAGTGCGATTAATCCGCAGTGTTCTGGAGAACGGAACAGACAACCCATAAGTGATCTACATGGATGTAGGGAAAGGGGGCTGCTTCTTGTGTGAAGGAGCGTCCATAGGTAGAAGTCTGACTTGGTTCTGCGACTCTCTTACAGTTATATGAGACTGGGACCTACGGTTTAACGTGGATTCCGTAAAACCATAAACATCCGTGAAACCTCCGGGACTCGAATCCGAAAACTGTGGTACCGTGAGCCAAAGCGCTAACCACTCGGCCATCAAGCTCCTGTAAAAAAAAATCATAAACGAATAAAAAAATTTTTAAATCATTACAAGAGATACTCGTATTTTAAAATAAATTTGAAGTTTTTAATATAAAACTTGAAAGAAAAAAAGTCTAAAAACCTTTTTTATATTTATTTTTTAAGCTGTGGTGTACAAGCAGCCAACCAGAAACACACAGAGGTGCGTATACGTATAAAAGCCAAACCATAATTAGAGCGTTTCTCGGCAGAAGAACAATCGGAGAAGCACGGCGGAACCCTCAGGGAGTCAGAAGGCGTTCTTTTTTTTTTGTTCCGTCTTCAACGTTCTACTACAACAAAAAAGAAGGAAAAATATTCTCTACTTTTTTTTTTCTTCCATTCTTCTTTCTGTCTTTTTTTTTTTTTTTTTTCTCTCTCTCTCTCTCTTTCTTTCGTCGGCAAAGGCCTAACCCGTAGGAAAAGACAGAGTGAAAGAGAAAAAAGAAAAAGATATTTGCGTAAGAGTCTTAAAGAATGGGAAAGAAAAGAAATATCCAGGGTACAGAAAGAATCGAATTCTCTGTGGTTTTCTGAATATTCCTCTGTTCGAACACCATACGCGCGGAAATGTTCTATCAAGGATGCTGGGAAAAGAGATGAATATATTGTTTTAGAGAAATATTTCACATTTTCTGATGCTTCCTTCTGTTTGTTTGCAGTTTGATGAATAAGATTTGCCTTTTTAATAAAACTTTTTGATATCGACACATTGTTTTGTCGAAAGGTAAACTTTGTCTAGTGATTATTTAGAAGGAAAATATTTAACTATGGAAATAGTGTTTGGGCTTTCAATCTTGATTTATTTCTATAACCTATTTCTGTAACTTTGTGGTTGTTGTTTTAGAACGACTACACAATAGAATAAATTATTCTCAACTGGTGAGTGGCAATGTGAAAAGAATGGAAATTCGAATGGTTGGGATATGATGTATAACAGGGGTGGTCAACCCAAATGATCTTGCGGATCGCTTTGGAAATGCATCCTAACTCCGAGGGCTGCATATAAAATTGTGTATCCCCCCCATTAGATTTAGAAACCCTGGAGACATTTTTTGGGGTGAAAAAATTGAAACATAATGAGTTATTATTATTGTGTTAATGTACCTAAGGTCAAAATTCCCAGAATTTCAATCCAACAGTGTGTATAATTTGTATTTAAGCTTCTTCATAATTATTTTTATTATCATCTCCTCCAGATGCTATTTATTGAGTGTGCATTTAAAAATTCTCACGTGTTGTACAATGTGAGTGCAGTATAAAAATACCTCCCGTGGTGACTCTGAATAATTCGAATTCATTTCATGGAGTCTTATGGCCGAGTGGTTAACGCTCTGGAGCTCGGTGCCACGGGTTTCGGGTTCAAATCTCAGTGATATCATATATATTTGTAGTGCTTCGTAATTCACTTTAACCCGTATGTCCCGGTCTAATAGGATCGTAGAGCGTTGCGGGGGGTAGTGTTACTCAATGTCCGTAGCTTATTTTCAAGCTACACACACTCCCTGGATAGTGTGCTAAGTGAACAATGTCGGTGCAGCCCTTGCATGACATAAAAGATAACTGTCTAAGTAACTGCCAGCTGCATTAGAGAGAAAAAATTGAATCCATTACATTTCTGCCGTTTCAATGGTGAATACCTCTGACCAAAATGTACATTATTCGAAAATAATAATAACAGATTTATTTTGTATTATTAACTCTTTGGGTCTTTTTTCTTGTACGTTTGTAATTGTACATAACAATATTCCAACCTCTATTAAGGAGTTGAAATATTGTTACTTACAATTTACAATTTTCAGTGGTTTGGTATTTATGAGAAATATATATAGATATATATATATAAAGACACTCATGATTTTGAAAAAAAAAATGTTTTATACCCTTTTCTGCTCCTAAAACAAATCTTGAAGAACTATTTCCTAATAGAATATTTTTTACTATTTCCTATAGGATATTTTACCATGAATTATGGTAATGCAAAGAGAGAGAATCACACCAAAGGGGAATCCGGCAATTTTTCTTACACTACACCTCAAGAAGTTTTCGCCTGCAAATATCCTTTTGCACTTTGAATAATGCCTTGGTGACATATTATATTCAAAACATTCTCTCATACTTCCAAAGTACTACTTCGCAAAAGTAAAAAAAAAAGTTCATATTCGAGACAGCTTTCATTTTACTGCAAAATATGGATAACTAAAAGCCAGGCCCCTTTATATTTATTTTTCCTTTTTTTGCGGGCCTAACTTTACTTTTACCTAGGAGTGTATGGAAGCAGCGTTTATTGATTTACCGTTCGATCCAGGGACTGTTGTCAACGGACTAAAGGGTTGTTCGGGGCTTTGAAATCCGCGGAGGGAAGGCCGGAATCTTTTGGGAAAAGACGACTTTTTTTTCCCTTCCACTTTTCCCCCTGTTGTGTGTGGAAGTTTTAGGTTTAGGTCGTCGTCTTCTTCTATTTGTGAGGATTTTAGCTTTTTTATTTTTTGAGAGAGAGAGGGATTTTTTTTCTCCTTTTTGATATGGGTTTAATCCATTATGTTTGGTCTAAGCCATACGACACGAAGTTTTGGTTACGGCGAGCTTTGTAAATTTTTAATCTGAAAAGTAGGAGGAATTAATTAATATATAAAAGCGGAGATTTTTGCATGAAAGGAATGATTTTTTTTTCATTCAAGTAAGATAGGAAAAGTAAAGATAGAAAAAGGAAAAGACAGAATGAGAAATCTGTTTTCTTAAAGAAGCATTTTTTATCTAAATGAAAAGAATTTTCTTCAGCGAAGATTTAGTAATAATAATAATAATAGAAAACCATTGATTAAGTTATTGCATTCGTAAAAAATAATAAATTAGTATTCTTTTTATAATATATTATTTATTTTCTTTAAATATAACAGATATTTACAATTTTTCTTTTTCTTTGTTACTAGCTTGTTTAGCAAGAAATAAAAACTAAAACCAATAACCAATATTTGATACAGTTTTTAAAAAATATCATAAGCTGATTTAATAATTTTTAGACATTTTGAAATATATTAACAACAGAAGGTTAATGAGCATATAATGAAAAAACTAGCCTGTGTTGCAAAATGATACATGTTGTTGTTTTTTTTTTTGTAGGTGTTTTTTTGACAGAAAGGAAAATACTAAGTTCGTAGTAATAATACTAATTAACTTCGTAATTTAAATAAATCTGTGAATCTTTTTAGTTATTTAACGATACTAGATAAAGCTTATTTATAAAATAATAAGTTAATAAGTTCCCCGTCTAAGTGTTTTAATTTCTTTATTATATATATATATTTCCATCAGCTTAATATTGTTTTAGATACTGATTAATAAACAGAAAAGATTTCAGTAGTTTGTTATATTTGCTCAAAAATGTATATTTGTGTAAAGTTGTTATTTGAGTGCATATAGTTCTCTTTTAAGTTTTTCATTGACTAAATTTTAAAAGTCAGAAGGAAATTCAATTCATGCCTCTTTTGTCAATTAATCAATTTATATATACTTCAAAATCAGTTAATGCACAAATTGGCCAGATTTGGCGATTTTCGAAGCTGAGCCAAAAATATGTTAAGTAACATTTTCACCCAAAATAATAGGCTGGCTGAATCTTTAAAAAAATTGTATTCACAATAAAACCTTAGTTTGTATTTTTGTTATAAATATAAACAATTAATATAATATTATTTTTTAAATATGTACTGCTCAGACTTTCATGAAAAAAAATGTGCTATTTGTTTAAAAATCACATAATCAACCTATAAATAACAGTTTTTTACCTTTTTATATTTTTTAATTTTTTCATATTTTTTAATATTTAGTTATATTTTTTTTCTGGTAAAGTTGGAAGCGGTTCGTATATGTATAATTTTTTTCAGATAGTGGCGCTAGTTCCAGAAAGGTTGGCCACTCCTGCTCTATAGAGTCAAATGGCAAAGGTCAAAGTTACTAATGATGAAAGCAACAGGTTTTAAAAAGTAGAAAAATTTTGTCGTATAAATTCAGTTATAAAACTAACAAAAATATATAAGAGCTTTTTGACATATGCAAAATTTAACCTCGAATTTAGATTACTGATAACCATTATCTGGTATGTAATTCCCTACAGTATAAGTAGTACTTATGGTATGTAATTTTCTATATTGGTTTCATTCAATGTAACTCTGATTATGGCAATCAAAGTTTCATCTTCCATTCAATTTGGTATTTTATTTTAAGAAAAATTTTCTGTAGATATTTTTGTGACGAATTTCCACTAAGTGATGAAATTCAATTCCCCAAAATCTGTGTTTTCCTACAATATATCTGCGTTTCGTCATTATTGCAAAAAAAAAAAAAAAATTCGTATTTTTCGCAACTTAAAATTACAAATACGTTTAATTTAAAAAGTAAAATAAATCTGCTGTTCATAATTGTTACTATAAAATAAAGTGAATTTAACATTTTTATTATTTTCATATTTAATCATAAAATTAATATTATATCAAGGGTAGCCAACCCAAATGATCTTTTGCGGGCATCTTTGGAAAAGCATCATAACTCCTAGGGCTGCATATCAAATTATATATCCCCATATCAGATTTAGACCCACTATAGACCATTTTTGGAGTGAAAAATTGAAGCACAATGAGTTATTATTTTTGTCTTTACTGCTAAAAAATATTTATTTTACTAGTGTGATATTTGTTTCTCCACTCTTTCACTTACCTTTTGCAACTCGATCTCAATTTGGGTATTTGCACATATTAATAAGTGTTGCAGGTTAGCGTCCGTTGTGTTTGAGCGTGTTTTGTGTTTGTTCAATTTTATTTTCGAAAAAAAAAAACGATTCGCAGGTGTAATTTGAACCAAAAGCGCTAACAACTTGAACTAAGAGTCTGGTTTGCTCTGCTATCAACAACAAACTGTGTTTATCTAGGGAGGTTCACTGAGATCACTTTAAGTGCAACATAAAGCCTGTTATATTAGATGTTCCAAGATACGCCTGCATCATGAGTTCGCAGAATAATTAAATTATAAACTCATAAATTAAGCAGGCAATATATGTCCTATATTCGCAACAATATCATTTTAAAATCAAAGTTAATTTCGACTAATTTTTTATAATTTCGACATTTAATTTTTGAATACATGGATGCACATATAATGTATTTTTTTAATACACTGGTTTTCCCTCCTTTGACCATTATAAAATATATTTTGTAAAAGCGTCATAAATCGCACGGGCCGGAAAAATATTCAAAGCGGGCCGCGCGTTGGCCACGCCTGCATTATATGATCAAAATAGTTTCTCTTATTAGAGAAGAGAATTTTGAACATTCAAAATTATAGAAATATATGTATTATATTTTATTTCAAATATAACACCCATACAAGAAATACAAAACACCGTGTTCCATATCTTTTTTTTCTCACCAGAAACGTCCGAAACATTGCCCGACAGAGCAAAACTCCTGTCCGAAGCGCCTGTCATGAAATTTCGATATTTTCAATAAGAATTTCTCTCCCAAAAATTCTCTATCAGAATGAAGTTTTTATCAACACGATTCTTTCGTATTCCGATTTATCTCTACAGAGAAATATTCGGTCCGAACGAATTGGAAAGAATGAATAAAATAAAAAATAAATAAAATCGCAAATCAGATACACGGTAACACGTTTCTTTCCGGTGACATTGCATCTCTTTTTTTCTGATACATATTTTCACAAAGTCCGAGCAAGGAACTATATATATATATTTTTCGTTCTTCTTCGAAACTCCGTTTTGAATATACACTTCTTTTCTTTTTCTTTTTCACGCTCCCCTGTCCCAATATGGGGACGCGAGAGGTGGTGACAGTTTAATTCTGAGAAGAAATTCAGGGAGGAACTCCATCACTTAGTGTGATACTTTTTCTTCTTTCTTTCTCTATCTGCCGGTAGACATTTCTTCGGAGCTTTTCTGGAAAATACAATATTCAGTGTTGTTCGCAAGGGGAAAATATTTTTGAAGAAAGCTAATGAAAGGTATTTCAATCGAAATAGAATGAAATACAAAAAAATTTAAACACGTCTTGAAAATTTCTTAGATCCTTTTGATATTGTACTTGTATTGTACCAAGAACAGCTCTGAAAAATGCTTAGCCAAATATTGAAATATCACATTCAACAATATGACAGCTGTTGTTCTAATGCAGCTGGTAATACAGAGACAGTTCATCTTTATGCCATAAGCAAACACTGCACCGCTGTTATTTATTTAGCACTACCCAGGGGGGCACGTGTAGCTTGAAGATAGGTTACGAACAAGAGTAAGACTACCCCCAGAACGATCTACGTTCCTATTAGGCCAGGGCCTACTGTTTAAAATGGATTCCGAGCCACTACAAACATCCATGACACCGCCAGGATTTAAATCCGAAACCTATGATACACAGCGCCAGAACGCCAGCCACTCGGCCATTCAAGCCCCAGAGTATACTTTGAAGTGTATATAAGCTATACATGTATACCATGCCATACTAAGCCCTATATATATGATGATACATTGTATCCTCAGTGCTAAAAACCTTAGTAAAAGTTTTATCAAGGAAATTCGCAATAAAGTATGTATAAGTTAAACATGTATATTGTGCTATACTAAGCCATATGTGTATGTATATATATATTAACTTCATAGTACATTAATTTACATTTACTTTTTATTTTATATTGTTATACATTTAATAAGACCAGGTATAATTTAATAATCACGAAGGACAACTCTGAAAAATGCATAGCCAAATATTGAAAATATTGAAATACCACATTCATTATCTCTTACATTAAATTTGTTTGTTTTTTAATTCAACTTGCCTCTTATTTCCTATTTAATTAATTTTACGGTTGATATCTAGAATCTTAGACCTGAAGTAGGCGCCAATCTTGCAAACCGGAATATTTCGCCAATTTCTGTAGGGTTGTAATAGTTTAATTAGAGGAATTGGTTACTTCTTCAGTTTTTCAAACTATATAATGACAATTTTAATGTTCAATTTTTATTGTTATTTGCAGAAATATTTTTAAGAAAATAGGAACAAAAATATATATTTTTTAAATAATTATTCCGAGATATTATATATTATTATTATTATAACGTTATTCTTGGAGTATTATTCTTCGGAGCTTTTCTTACCATTGATACATAATATAAACAACTGTTATGATGTTGCCACTTATGAAAATTTTAAAAGAGAACTACGATTTTTTTTTGCTTTATTGATAACTTATGTTGGATAATTAAATAATTATTTTTTAAATAGTTAAAGTTTTGTGGCCCCTGTTATTTCGATTCACGTGAAAATTTGTTTTAATTTACTTTTAGAATAGTTAGTTGGCATATGATTAATTTGGCATATGATATGGCATTAAAAATTTTCTTAAATTTTCCTGTTGTTTTTTTGACGTTGGCCACATTTTCTTTATTCCTTTGAGATGACCGTGCGAGAACAGGAACTGATGATAGGTGGAGGGGATGGTTGGAATATTTCATCTTTGAGAATTCAAAATTATTGAGAAATTATAGTAGGTTTTAATAAAATCAAAATCAGCGCATTCTATTTGGAAACGAATATTTATCTAATTCAAATATAGCACCAGCACAAGAAATACCAAAATACGGTGTTTTACGTCATTTTTTTCACCAGAAAGGTCAGAAATATTGCACAACAGAGTAAAAATCCTGTCCTGATGAAATTTCCATATTTTCAATAAGAATTTCTCTTCGAACAATTCGTAGTCAGAACGAAATTTTTATCAACACAATTCTTTTGTATTCAGATGTTTCTCTATAAAGAGAAATATTCGGTCCGAACTAAATCGAAAGAAGGAGTAAAATAAAATAAAAAATAAATAAAATCAGATGCACGGTAACACGTTTCTTTCCGGTTACACTGCATTTTTTTTTTCTGAGACATATTTTCGCAAAGTCCGAGCGCCGAGTTATATATATTTTTTTTCTTCTACGAAACTCCGTTTTGAATAGACACTTCTTTTTTTTTCTCTCTCTCACTCCCCTGTCCCAATATGGGGACGCAAGAGGTAGTGACAGTTTAATTCTGAGAAGAAATTCAAGACGGAACCCCATCACTTACGATATTTTTCTTCCTTCTATATCTGCCGGTAGACATTTCTTCGGAGCTTTTCTGGGAAATACAATATTCAGCGTTGTTCGCACGGGGAAGATATTTTCGCTAGGTATGAACTGGAGAAATCGAATGAATGGTACCTCAATCGAGATAGAATAAGATAAAAAACAAATTAGATACGTCTTGGAAGATTTCTTAGATTATTTGTATTCACCTAGAACAACTATGAAAAATGCATAGCCAAATATTGAAATACCAGAATCATTATCACTTTACGTAAGTTTATTTGTTGTTTAATTAAATGTGCTTCTTATTTGTTATTCAATTAAATTAATGGTTGATATCTAAAATCGTGTACCCCTGAAGAAGTCGCCAAACTTGCAAATCCGAAATGTTTCGCAAATTTCTTTATGGTTGCTATAGTTTCATTAGAGAAATTGGTTCAGTCTTCTTTTTTCAATGAAAGTTTCTAATGACAGTTGTTGTAATACAGCTGGCAATACACTGACAGTTAACCTTTATGCCATAAGCAAGGGTTACACTGCCGTTACTCATTTAGCACTACCCAGGGAGCACGTGTAGCTTGAAGATAGGATACGGACGCGAGTAGCACTACACGCAATATGTTCTACGATTATATTAGACCAGGACCTACTGTTTTAAGTGGATTCCGAACCACTATAAACATCCCTGCCACAGCTGCGATTCGAACCTAAAACCTGTAGTACCGAACACCAGAGTGCTAGCCAGTCGGCCATCTTAAATTTATTTTTCATTTAAAAACACGTTTCATTGGCTAAACCAATTAAATAAAAATAATTTGACAAAATTAGCTGCATATTTATACTCAAAAAAATCTTTTTTTTTTCTTATTTGTTATCGTTTTTATTATATCTATAATATTAATTAGTAAATTTCTATTTAGTTTTGTAGTTCCTTCCATGACTTTAGCCAGATTGAATACCTCTTGAAGGTCGCCACCAATTCATGCATGGTACGCCGCTAAATATCCTGGTATGTCCATGCAGTGCTCCTGTCCTAGACCTGCTCAAACGGCTTTAGCTAGACTAAGGACTGGCCACATTAAGAGTTTGACCTTCAATGGAGACGAGAAGACATATGCCCTTTGTCATTGTTCGACCATCGCGTCTCCCTCTCATCTCATAGATTGTATTGGTGCCTCTGTGAGGCAACTGTTCAATGAGGGGAGGACAGTTTACGATCTATTGATGCAGCATGATCTACAGGTCTTGGTTTAGGATTCTAAATCAAGGGGATAAGCAACAACAACAACAACAACAGATATTTTGATGAATTCCACTGAGTAATAAAATTCAAATCGCCAAAATCTCTTTTTTTGTAGACTTCATTTATATCTCCTCATTTTTGCGTAAAACAAATTCGTATTTTACGCAACTTAATATTACAAATACGTTCATTTTAAAAAGTAAAATACATCTGATATTCATAGTTGTTAATATTAAACAAAGCGAATTTAACATTATCATTATTTTGATAATTATAAAATATGTATGTGATAAAAATATATTACCTAATTAAAGAGGATAATTTGCAAAATTCAGAACAATGGAAAATTACAGCAGGTTTTAATAAAATCATAACCAATGTTCTATTTCGAAACGAGTTTTTCTCTAATTCAACTATAACACCAGCACAAGAAATACCAAAATGCGGTGTTTCGCATCTTCTTTTTTCTTTCACCAGAAGCGTCAGAAATATTGCACGACAGAGTAAAAATCCTGTCCGAAGCGATGATGGCATTTCCATATTTTCAGTAAGAGTTTCTCTCCCAACACTTCTCGGTCAGAACGAAATTTTTATCAACGCAATTCTTTCCCATTCAGGTTTTACTCTATAGAGAAATATTCGGTCCGAACGAAATCGAAAGAATGAATAAAATAAATAAATAAATACAATCACACATCAGACACACGGCAACAGGTTTATTTCCGGTTACGTTGCATCCCTTTTTTCTGATACATATTTTCACAAAGTCCGAGCGCACAGCTATATACATATTTTTTCTACCTCCTTGAAACTCCGTTTTTGATATACACTTCTTTTTTTTATTTCTCGCTCCCCTGTCCCAATAATGCGACGCAAGAGGTGGTGACAGTTTAGTTCTGAGAAGAAATTCCGGACGGAACTCCATCGCCTATTGTGATGTTTTTTCTTCTTGTATATCTGCCGGTAGACATTTCTTCAAATAGTTTCTGGGGAAATGGGTTGTTCGCACGGGGAAGATATTTTCGCCATGCATGAACTTTAGAAAGAGAATGAAAGGGGCTTCACTCGACATAGAATAAGAAAGAATAAAATAAAAAAAATTAGGTAAGTCTTGAAAATCTAGATACATCTTTTATTCTTAGATTATTTATATTCACCAAGAACAACTGTGAAAAAGACATAGCCAAATACTGAAACGTCACATTCATTATTACTTAAGATAAGTTTGTTTGTTGCTTAAATAAATTTGCCTCTTATTTGCTATTTAATTAAATTTACGGTTGATAACTTTCGCCCCCCCATCAAACAGTAGCGATATCCGCCATAAGAATTCTAGCAGGCCAATAAAATTTAGCCTTGGTAGAGTTGTCAAAATTAAAAGTCATAAAATCATGTGCAGTGCATGTTGTCAAATGTAAATAGTCCATGGCCAGAGGACAGACATCATGAGTAGCCACACCCATGCGGTGCAAGTGCGTATTAAGAAAATCGTGTCCTGTCGAGTGTCGTGAATTTGCTGTGAACACTGCACGAGGCAAGTCCATTGGGATGGGTGATGAAACAAATACATTCCACGTTTTATCAGTTGAAAGGAGTTTGTAAGTTTGTTTTAAAGGTATGTTCCTTTTCTTCTTTACCTGAGAACTAAATGGATGAAAGGATAAAGGCTATGGTAATTTACAACCATTTTTGGCCAAGAGGTCGGCGTTTTCAATTTATATCGGGTTGCCCTGATGAACGCTGTTACGTATGCTACGAACGCGAGTAACATTATTTCCCCCTCCTCTTATTGTTGATATCTAAAGTCCTGTACACCTGATGTGGTCGACAATCTTGTAACCCGGAAAGTTTCGCCAATTTGTTTAGGGTTGTAATAGTTTAATTAGAGGAATTAGTTACTTCTTCATTATTTCAAACAATATTATGACAGTTTTAATGCTAATTTCATTGTTACTTCCAGAATTTTTTTCAAGGAAATAGGAACAGAAATATATGTTTTCTTAAAATGATTATTCCGAGATATTCCATATTATTCCAAGTTTTTTCTTAGAGCGGTATGTTGGACATCGATACATTATATAAACAATTGTTATGATGTTATCACTAATTAAAATATTAAAAAAAATTACTTTTTACTTTATTGCTATCTTATATTGGATTATCAAATAATTAATTTCTTTTTAATACTTTTTAATACTTGTTGGCGCAACCTGGGCAAAGTTCTTATAATAGCAAAATGATCTACAGCTTCTAGCAGTTCTTTCTTCAACATGCTTTCTTTCTTAGTTCTTTCTTCACGTCTTTATTGTCATTTTTGTCGCCACTTTCGCCAAGTCACGGATGTTGGCCTTAGTGTTCTACAATGGAAAGCTGATGGTTTGTCTCAACCAAACAGAATTGAACTAAAGTCAAAGAGTTGGAGAGCTGAAGATCTTTTAACAATACCCAGCAATCCGCTACAACATGTATGCTGTCGCCCAGTTGCGTCTTCTGACCGGCCATGACTGCCTAGCAGAACGTTTCCATCGCATTAAAATCTTTTATAACCTTGGCTACCGATTATGTAATTCAGCAGTTCCAATGAACAGAGACCGCCTCCAACGATGGAGACAGATCTTTACTGTCGTGCGAGAGAACTCTTAAAGCAATGATTT
Source organism: Caerostris darwini (assembly GCA_021605075.1). Classification (NCBI taxonomy): domain Eukaryota; kingdom Metazoa; phylum Arthropoda; class Arachnida; order Araneae; family Araneidae; genus Caerostris; species Caerostris darwini. The sequence goes on from BPLQ01005177.1 coordinate 122,716, forward strand.
CGGTCATCTTTTCTATTTTTTGGATGTTTATTCTTTTGTATTTATTTTTTACCTTGTTATTTTTTTACTTGTACGTACCTTGCCGTAGGAAAAAAAATTAATACTGTAGATATAGTTAAGGTTTTATGGAAACCGTAATTTGATTTCTCACGAAAAATCGTTACTATTTATTCAATTCCTTTTATTAGCTCATACTCTCCCTATATATATCTTGTTCAAATTTCTAATTGTTAATAAAATACATTTTATTCATCCACTCAAGTTCAAATACATTTTTTGAACTTGTAGTGGATGACACTGGATGTTAGTACAGTTTTTTCAAATATTAATTCAGTAATTAAATTTAATTAATTAATTTTAGTTTTTTTTAGATTTAATGCATATATTTACCAATAGATGGCGCCAGATAAACTTTAAAAAAATTAATGAAAATTATTTATAAAGGACTTTCTGAAATAAAGTGAAAAAAAAGTAAGAATTGACATTAAATTTTTTTTTTATATTACTTGTTTATAGAATGGTAAGGTGACTTACGAAATTTTATTCAATTTTCCTGTTGTTTTCTTGCCGTTGTCCACATTTTCTTTTTTCATTTGAGATGGTCGTGCGAGAACAGGAACGGGTGATATGTGACTGGAATGTTGTGCGTCATTGTAAGCCACAGCAGAATGGGTGAAAGGGTCTCTGAATTCTTTTTTTTCTCAATTGGATGTAAATGCAGTGCTTAAGTATTGTATTGAAAGTGGATTGATTTCTAATAAGTATGAATTCCCAATGTGTAATAGCAATACATTTCGGCGCATTAGTGAGTAATTTTTGCATAATAGTGATTCATTTCAGAGTTACAGAGATAATATTTTGGTGTCATAGCAAAAAAAAAAATCCATAAAATTTGGCGTTAAAGTGATATAATTTGGCATTAAAATGACAAAATTTGGCCTAAAGGCAAATTATCAAAATAGCGATTTAGCGATCAATGTTGGCATAATAGCGATATTTGTCTATGGGATTTGGCGTAATAGAGTTTTATTACGAAAACTAACTGCCTCAGCCATATTTGTTTACTTTGCGATTTGGAATTTTGGCGATGGGTTTGGTACAAGGAGTATAAGATTATAGATTAATAATACACTTTAAACTTTAGATACCGGTCTAATATGACTGTAGAAAGTTGGGTGTAGGGGTGCGACAAACCTACCCCATAAAAAGAAAAACAACATATCATGTTTCAGAATCTGCCACTAGGTAGAAGACCTTGGCCCACCATGGGGCTGTCGCGCCATTAAATCTATAATCATGACGGTGTAAGTATAAATAAATATTTTTTCTACTAATATATCAATTATTAAGGAACACTTCTACGGGGTACACCGAGAGTCCCAGTGGTTAGCGCTCCTTCCCGCAGGTATCGGTTTCGAATCCCAGTGGTGCCATAGATGTTTGTAGTGGTTCTGAATCCACTTTAAGCCGTAGGTCCCGGTCTCATGTGACCGTAGAGAGCCACAGAGCCCAATCAGACTTCTTCTCACCCACATCGTTCCCAAACTGTAAAAGGGCAACTCAGCTCTAGGCACAGTGATGTGGTGTGGTGGGGCGTAGTAGTAGTAGTGGGTACTTTAGAATAATTCTCATCCCCTTCTCTAGATTTCCCAACCTAGAGATTTAACATACCATTACTTATCATAAACACATGAACTTTTGTCAATTGTCAATCTAAATTTGTTAAGAAAATCCCCCACGTTAATTAATTGCAGATTATTCCAGACCTCTATAGTCCCAAATAATGGAGAATAAGAAAATATTTTAAAATTAAGTACAAAGTAGATAAGTTCCTTTCCTTTCATTTCTGGCTACTGTTTCATTTAAAAATGGCAATAAAATTTTTTTTCTAATGCAGCTGGCCTTGAAAAAAACGCTGCACAGACGTTACTCACTTAAGACTAACCAGGAGGTGCGTGTAGCTTGAAGATAAACTTGCCACGCGGAATAACAATACATCCGTAACGCTCTACGATCATGTTAGACCCCCGGTTTAAAGTAGATGGAACTGCAAACCACTACAAACATCCATGGCACCGCCGGGACTCGAACCCGAAACCTGTGGTACCGAGCGCTAGCCACTCGGCCTTTCAATCCCAATACCAATAAAATACATAGCAGAAAAATATTTTTTTAAATAATTTTTTAATGAAACATATTTCCACTTTTCATTCAAAATATTTGAAGAAATTTTTCCATAAAAAATAAATAAATAAACAAGTAGAACTTCAAACAATTTTGTCATACTTCGTTGCTAAAGATAAATAAAACACTACTAGAACGACCTGCTTTACAACATTTTTTAAATTGCTTTAGATATAGAAAAAAAGCATTAAATAAAATATTTTATCTGAATGTTTTGATAAATGACCGAGAGAGAGCATTTAAAGCAATAATCAATGATTCTTTTATAAATGTTCTGTCTTAATAAAATATGCTTTGGGAAAAGAAGTCTGCAAGATAATCATCTCGGATGATATAAAGCCACATGAATCAGACGCACTATTGGTGAAGATAAATGATTCAAAGGTACACCATATATTTTGTTGTATGTCTGTTCCAACGAAACATTGGGCTTTTGGATAGTAGAATGTGACTTTTATAAAGTATTCTTGATAGAAATGTAAAATAATCACAGTTTTGGATTTTTTTCCCTGTTGCTGAAGTTAAATTAAATTTTGTTTTACTATTGACTTAAGCATCTTTAAATAAAACACAAATAAACCATATTTATTATTTTTTATTGTGTATTTGTATGAGCGAAGCATTGGGATTTGAAATAGGAAATATGATTTTTTAAAATAAATGTAAACTGTAAAAATATATAGAAATAAAAAATATTAATTTATTTCCTATAAATTTAATATTTTTTTTTTTGTTAAGAGTGTTATACATTTATAAGGATTTTTAATACAGGGTGATTATAATAAAATCCCCACTTTCAAAATGCTGTCAAAAAATAACCACTCATAACAAAAAGCTCAAATTTGAACTGAAGATACTTGAAGAAGAGGGAAACGGTATGGTATCAAAAAATGTTCCAAGGTGTATTGATAGATGGCGCTATAAGCGGCATAAAGAAAGTCAATTCAGCCGCCAGTGATATTTTGAATTGAAATGACGACGTATTTGACATGAGTTGCACATTAAATCAACTGCAGTGTTCTATGTGCTTGATTGTTTCGGTATTTTGACGGAAAAAATGACTTCCGAGTTATTCAACAGTTGTGTCACTGTTAGTGGAAACCCCATCCCCCCCGGCAAGGTCATACCAAATAGGATGAAAAAAATTGGTGGAAATTGTTTAATGCCATACCGTTTCCCCCTTCTTCTAATATCTTCACTTCAAATTTGAACTCATTGTGAAAGTGGTTATTTTTTTTACATCATTTCGAAATCATCATTTACATCATTTTCATACATTCATTTTTAATTATGATCACCCTGTGTATTATAATGAATGCCATAATAAAAGCTATAAAAGCTGAACTTTAGTACATTTGTAAATGACATAGAATCAATATCAATCCTCTTTATATAAGCATTTCAATTACTTTAGGCTTAATTATGATAATTTATCTTTCTCTTTCAAGTGGCTAGATTCAGTTTGTTAAATTTATTGCTCAATTTTAAAATAGTATTAAAAAACTTCTAGTTTCTTGATATGGGAAAAAAAAGAAAGTAAGAAATACTTAGAAATTTCAAGCTGTTTAATTATATTAACTATATGTCAGCTAACTCGTGGCTCAGTGCGTCATTGAATAGCATTAGGTCTGAGGTTCAATACGCTGGCGGCATTGTTGTAGACACTGGATGGCGTTTGTGATCTTGCCTCGTGAATCGGGCTACCTAGTGGGAGCTTTCCTTGTTTTTTCCCAAACGATACGCAAATACTGTGTAGTTCCAGTGAAAAGTCCTCCCGGCAGGTACTGTTCTCCTTCTTCAGTAATAAGGAGCCATCCCTCCATCCATGAGTAGATTACTCATGGAATGTCCGTCCAGCACTGTAGGACACTGAGGATAAGACACAACAACGACTGCTTTCTTTTTTTCCAAAAGGCTGACAGTTTAACTTAAATTTAATTTGTTTAAAGACATCAGTAATTGAAAAATTCAAATTTAATGAATGGCATCAAAAAACCGCGTCCGTGGCTTATCTTCAAGCTACACGCGCCACCTGGGTAATGCAAAGTGAGTAACGTCCGTGCAGCGCTTGCCTTAAGGCATCCAAGACGTCCATGTCTGTTTGCCAGCTGATTTTAGCTGATAATATATTTAGACCCACTGTAGACATTTTTTGGAGTGAAAAATTGAAACATCACGAGTTATTATTTTCCAGTTTACTATTATTCTTACATTGATAATATAATAATAATGATACAAAAAACGCACATTGTAAAGAACATTACACTAAAAATGAAATGTAAAAAATATATAAAAAAAATGAAATAATTAAAAATATTTATTTCACTAGTGCGATATTTGTTTCTCCGTTCTTTCACTTAACTTTTGCAAATCGGTCTCAATTTGGGCATTTGCGCATCGTAATGGGTGTTGCAGGTTAGTTAACCGTTATGTTTGATCAACTTCATTTTAGAAAAAAAAACGACTTTGCCGACGTAAGTAGAACCAAAATAACTTCAAATAAGAGTCTGGTTTCCTCTGCTATTAAAACTCAAATGTGCGCATCTAGGATTAGTCACTGAGGTCACTTAAAGTGAAAAGTAGAACTCACTACATTAGATGTTCCAAGATGCGCACTTCATGAATTCGCAGAACATAATTTGATTATTCTGAGAACTCATAAGTGTAAATTCATGAATAAAACAGGCAGTATCTGTCTTATATTCGCAAGAATATCATTTTAAAATCAAAGTTCATTTTTTCTTATCATTTCGGCAGTTCATTTTTGAATATAGGAATGCACTCATAATGTATTTTTTAATACATTGGGTTTCACTACTTTGTCCCTTATAAAATAAATATATCTTGTAAAGGTGGGATACATCTCACGGGCCGTAAAAATATTCAAGGCGGGTCGAGGGTTGGCCACTCTTGGTTTAAGATTGAAGATTATTTATAGCTAAGATTTTATTTCTACTTTTAATTCTACTTTTTAAACGACTGGTCACGATTTGTGTTTGGTAACGACTGGTAACGATTTGAGTTTATTTTATTATTTAAAAATGGATTAAAAAACTTCTTTGGACTTTTCCTTTCGATTTTATAACTATTTCTTTTTTTAATTTTATCTATTTACAAGGATTGAGGTATTAATGAGTTTTTTTTAATTAGTAAACATTATACAACCGCTTTACCAAACACCATTTTAAAATAAAAGTAAAGAGCCTTTTTATTGATTTACAACTACTACACACAGTTCTGTGAGCAGCCAACAGAACTTCCCTTATCTCGTTTCGAAAAGTACGTCTTCTTTCAAGCGTGCCTGCAGAAGCAATGCCATTGTTCGTTGTAGGCAAGTCCAAACTCGCCGAGTGCTGTTCGGGCAATAAAAGTGCGTCGTAAAGTAAAAGGCTAAACATAGCAATCTTGCAGTGTTTTTTTTTCCTTCTTCTTTGGCCGTTGCAAGCGGTCGTAAACGACGAAGAGTTTAAAACCCGAGTGGGCCTCGTGCTGAATTCGTGGGCGAGGTAATTAAAGTTCGGGAGCGCCATGTCAGCTAGTTGCTCTGATGGTTTTTATGGTTCCCCCGCCTGTGTTTAATGGCGCCAAAGTGAGCTGCCTCCTGGAAGAATGATTGTTCGTTCAAGGCACCAACAAGCCTGATGCATTTCCATTAGTGCAAACCACGTCAGCCAAATCCTTGAAATTAAAATCATTACATCATTTAGGCCATTTATTAAGACAAAATCTAATAATTATTCATAGATTCACGAAATTAATCTTAAATAACAGCAATATTGTTTCGCTTATAGAATACTCTTACGTGAGTTTATATTACGTAGTTAGAGCGTTATTTTACGTAGTTACATAAGTTTATGTTATGTAGAAAATGAGTTATTTTACGTAGTTACGTGAGTTTACGTTACGTAGTTACGTGAGTTTACGTTACGTAGCTACGTGGGTTTATGTTACGTAGTTACGTGGGTTTATGTTACGTAGTTTTGAAATAGATATGCATTCACCTACAGATAATTCTTTTTTTCCAATTTCACTACTCAAACTCCTACCAGTGAGGAATCCACTTTAAACTGTAGGTCCCGGTCTGTTTAGCCTAAAGTGTGCACAATATGACCATAGAGCGGCAAACCAAGCCCTTCAAATTTCTAGAATATCATTTCTATAATTTAAGATTATTTAAAGTTGATTCTACTTTTTAAATGACTAGTAACGATTTTTTAAGTTTATTATTTTATTTAAAAATAGATTTTAAAAAATTCCATTTTCTTTGAATTTCCAATAAAAGAAATATTTTTTTGTTTGTGATTTTATTAATTTCTTTAATTTTATACATTTACAAGGATTGAGGTATTGATGAGTTTTTTTTAAATTAGTAAACATTATACAACCACTTTAGAAAACACCATATTAAAATATTCAAAATAACAGAGCCTTTTTATTGATTTACAACCACCAACTCACAGTTTCTGAGCAGCAAACAGAACTTCCCTTATCTCGTTTCGAAAAGTACGTCTTCTTTCAATCGTACCAGCAGAAGCAATGCCATTCGTTGTAGTAGGCAAGTCCAAACTCGCCGATTGCTGTTTGGGCAATAAAAGTGCGTCGTAAAGTAAAAGGCTAAACATAGCAATCTTGTAGTGTTTTTTTTTCTTCTTGGCCGTTGCGAACGGTCGTAAACGACGAGGAGTTTAAAATCCGAGTGGGTCCCGTGCTGAATTCGTGGGCGAGGCAATTAAAGTTTCAGAGGCGCCATGTCAGCTAGTTGCTCTGATGGTTTTAATGGTTCCCCCGCCTGTGTTTAATGGCGCCAAAGTGAGCTGGCTCCTGGCAGAATAATTGTTGTTCAAGGCACCAACAAGCCTGAGGCGTTTCCATTAGTGCAAACCACGTTGGCCAAATCTTTGAATTTAAAATCATTAAACCATTTAGGTCATTTATTAGAACAAAACCTAATAATTATTCATAGATGTATGAAATTAATCGTAAATAACGGCATTATTGTTTCACATATAGATATTCTTACGTGAGTTTATATTAAGTATTTACGTGAAATTATATTACGTAATTACGTGAGCTTATGCTACGTAGCGAGTAAGTTATGTTAAGTAGTGAGTGAGTTTATGTTACGTAGTTACGTGAGTTTATATTACGTAGTTAGTCAATTATTTTACGTAGTTATGTGAGTTCATGTTATCTAGTGAATAAGTTATTTTATGTAATTACGTGTGTTTATGTTATGTAGTCACTTGATTTTATGCTACGTAGTTACGTGAGTTTATGTTGCGTAGTGAGGGAGTTATTTTACGTAGTTTTGAAATAGATATGCATTCATCACCCCCAATTTTCTTTTTCCAACTTCGATACTCAAACTCCAACCAGTGGAAACCAGTATGAGTTTAAATTTTTTCTTTTGACCTTGAGGCCTTTAAAGCGTGAGAGCTTATTTTTCTGTCTCACTGGTGACTCCTTTCTCTAAACTCCGCGACTCTAAAGAGAATAAAGTGTACAAAAAGAAAAACACCTTCGTGAATTATCAAACTATAATTCACGAAGGTGACCAAAAATTGTTACTCAATCTGATATATAGAAAAGAGAAATGATTGTACAAATAGTGTGATAGTTATTTTCGCTGCAGACCACCGACATTGGATTAAGCCACTGGCAGTCACGCCCTTTTCGTTTAGAAGGGGAAGCGGACAATTTTTGGGAGGTAGGTAGTTCGATTCACCAGGTAGTTCGATTCACGAGGCAAGATGTTGAACATCACAAACGCCAGCGAGTCTCTAGGATTTTTGAAACAGTGTCTACAAAAATGCCTCCAACGGATAGAACTTTGGCCATCATGCTCACTAGCGGCGCATGTGGACACTCCATGAGATGGAGGGAGGGGGGAAGCATCTGTGGTGAGGAAGCACTCGTAGGTAGAAGTATGATTTGGCTCCGAGTTGCTGGAGAAGCCTGAGGTCTTCCGGGAGGGCTTTTAAGGGGAACTACCCAAATTTGTGAATCGTATGGACGAAAAACTCGGAAAACTCTTACCAGGTAGTCCGACCCACGAGGCAAGATGCTAAACATCCTAAATGCCATTGAGTCTAATTGTTTTTTTTTAAAACAATGTCTACAACATGGCCACCAGCGGATTGATCCTCAGTCCTAGTGCTCACCAGTGGCGCATGTTACCATTGAGCCATTAGTCGCGCTTTAAATAGTCCGACTGTTAAAAACTGTTATATACAGTGTTATCCGACTGTTATAAACGCTGTCAATAATTAAAATAGGTAAACACTGCTATCGTTTATGATGGAGATAAGAAGAAGATAAAGAATATAATTCATCTTCTTTATGAGGTAGAAAAAGGCTGAGTATTATTTTAAATCTAGTATCATTAAATAGATTAAAAACTATCTTTGAATGATTAAATCCTTAATCAAGTTATCCTTAAATGGTTATCTTTGAAGGATTTTCATTTGTTTTTCAAAATAATTTCTTAGAAAATTCTCTCTAAGGACAATCACTAAGGAAAACGAGAAAAAGACAATTTTCACCTTTCAATAGCATCCTCATAAAACACTACCGAAAACTACATCAACATCCATTTATAACCGGGATACATCAGTGAAACAATTGGTCGAAAGCAATTGCTCCCATAAAATACTTTTTTATAGGCAGTAGTCGTGTTAGGGGCCCGCTGCCCTACGCAGTAGCACCGACCTCATCAGAAGCCAGTGGCTTAAAAAATAATGCGAAGATCTGTTAGTGATAACTTCCGATCATTTCATTTTTTGCCCTCTCTTCTCTTAGGAGGAACAAGACCCTAAACAAAGCTAATGGTCTTCGAGATGCTTTATGGAAGAACGGTAAAAATTACAGAGTCAACAGTTACAGGGCGGCAATTAACAATGTTTTTTTATACAGGCCCTGCTTTTATTGGGTTTTATGGCCCATAAATAGGATTTAAAGTTTGTGTTGCTCGTCGTCGCTGTGGAAACGTACTATTATAGGGCCCTGGAAATTGCTGCGATCCTGGTCTTTTTTTTTATTATATCTTGATACAGTAAGGACATTATTTATTAGAAACGAAAAAAGCTTTTCAATTTAATAAAAAAATCCAATAAAGTATTGTTGAAATGTAATTAAAACCATAAACTTATTCATAGAAAGATTGTAAATGACCCTTGGGCAAGTATACCATAAATTGTATACGATCAATACCGTTTAATTAATAGTTTTGATGTTATCTATATTAAAACTTTTCATAAATTAATGAAAACTAATTGTAGACTAGTATAGAAATTAATATAGGCTGCTTTGAGAAATAATGTTACGAGATAATACTAAAAGTGATTTCTTTAATAATATCCTACATCATGGCTGATTTGTGTAAAGTTTTAATTTTTATCAGAGGTAACACAAAAATTCAGCATTACATTATTTCACACGATGCAATGTTGCGGTGTAGAAGGGGTCAACATATTGAGATATTGACATATTCAACATATTGACTGTGCCCAAAAAATAAGACCAATTAATTTTTTTTTTCAAAAACTCTTTATTTATTCTTCCAAATTTATTTCATTGCCTCCGGACACAATGCACGCATGCCAACTTTTTTTCCAATCCTCAATGCGTGCTAAAAAGTCATCGGTAGGGATGGTCTTCAAGGCGCGTGGCGATTCACGTTGAATCTCTTCAATCGACTCAAAACGATGTTCCTGGAGTGGTCTTTTGAGTTTAGGGAATAGCCAGAAGTCGTACAGTGTGAATACGGTGGGTGTGGAACGATATGGGTTTCATTTTTGGTGAAAAAGTCACGAAGAATCAATGCAGTGTGAGCTGGCCCATTCAGTGTGTTCGACGCCAATCGAGATTTGACGCGTTGGAGACACAAAATGGAATTGACCTATCCTTTTGAAATTCCAACATCATCAGCGAGGTCTCTAATTGTAAATCGACCGTCGCGTAATCCATCGCAACTGCACCTATCCCTTATGCCTATGCCTATGCCTATCTCTCTATCTATTGCAAATGCGCCTATCCCTCTTTGTCTTTGCCATAACGAGCCTTTTTACAGAGTTTAAATCCTTCATTCTAAATAAATGAGCACCCCAGTTTAAAGATTGATCTTAATTAAAAAAGTCAATTAAAGATCTTGAAAATAAAGGTGTGATGAAATTATATTAGGATTTCATTTGAGCTACCATCTGGTCCAGAAGTCTTTTGAAACTTCAGTTTAAGAATGATATTGTTGACCTCAGCTTGAAAAGAAAAAAATTTAGTCCAAGCAGATATGAACCATTCCAGATGAAAATTTGATCATTTTAGATGTAATCAAGTGAAAAGGGGTTTTACAAATATTGCATCAATTGTTTCTTCTAAAGATGTTTTATGGTCTCTAGTCTAGGGGTGGCCAACACGCCGACCGTCTTGAATATTTTTCCACCACATGAGATTCATCACACTTTTACAAAATATATTTATTTTATAATGTGAAAACCAATGTGTTAAAAAAATACGTTATATGTGCATCCCTATATTCAAATATTAACTGCCTAAATTATGAGAAAGAATTAACTATTTTAAAATATATTCTTGCGAATATAGGACAGATATTGCCTGTTTTACTGATGAATTTACAGTTATGAGTTCGCAATAAATATAAATATATTTATTGTGTATATAAATATATTTATTTATAATCTATATAATATATTGTATAGATTAAATATATTCAATTACCCAAACTGAGATCGATTTGCAAAAACTATATGAAAGAGGGGGGAAACACATATCGCACTGGTAAAATGATTTTTTTTTTAATAATTTCATTTTTTTTTATTTCTTTTATATTGATATATTTTTTATATTTCATTTTTAGCGTTATAAAAGTCCTTACAATGTGCACTTAGTATCATTATTATTATATTGTCTACATGAAAGAATACTAGTAAATTAAAAAATAATAACTTATTCTATTTCAATTTTTCACTAAAAAACAATGTCTATAGTGGGTCTAAATCTAATATAATGACATATAATTTTATATGCTGCCCGCGGAGTTAGGATGCGTTTCCAAAGTGGCCCGCAAGATCATTTGGGTTGGCCACCCCTGCTCTAGTCGGAAGACTTCGTGGAAAGATGTAATTACAATTTTCTTCGTGGTTTTTTTTAATCCCATATGTATATATTTTTTTCACAAATACTGTTGATATCAATACCGTTGAGGACACTTTTTCAAGGAATTTGATTTTGCATGAAGAAGTATTTAATTACGGTGCCTGATGGCCGAATGGCTAGCGCTCTGGCGTTCGGTACCAAAGGTATCGAGTTCAAATCCCAGCTTTGCCCATGAGTGTTTGTAGTGGTTCGGAATCCACTTTAAACCGCAGGTACAGGTCCTAATAGGATCGTAGAGCGTGGCGGGGGCATTGTTACTCCGCGTCCGTGGCTTATCTTCAAGTTACTCGCGCCGCCTGGATAATGCAAAGTGAGTAATATCTGTGCAGCGCTTGCCTTAAGGCATACAAGACCAAGCTGTCTAAGTGTTTGCCAGCGGCCTTAGAACAAAAAAAAAATATTTAATTACACTCTTGTCTCGATTCAAGGTATATCGAAGACAATCAGTTCAAGAATTGATTTCGTGACTTCTGATATTTACGCCTGGTTGCGTTTGCGCTTGTTTTTCCCTTTTACATTCCATTTCAACTGACCACAAGGGAACATTGTGAACTCCGGGGTTTCTTGATGGGTATAGAGGATACAAAGTGCGAAACAGTAATGATCCGAGATCATCAAAGAAGGAATTTAAAGAGGAAAGAGTCAGAACAATTAATAAAAATTTAAGAAAAATAAAGAAAATAAACACGCAAAAATTATTATACAAATTTTCTAATCTACCTTCTTTATTGTTGAAGTGAGTTTTAATAAAATGAGGAAAAGAAAATAACATTTCAAATACGTTCGTCATATCTATAATGAATTGAATCAGAATGTAGGTTTTTAAAATATTTTATGAGAGGCCTGATGACCGAGTGCCTAGCACTCTTACGCTCGGTACCACAGGTTTCGGGTTTGAATCCCGGCGGTGCCTAGGATGTTTGTAGTGGTTCGTAATACACTTTAAACCATGGGTTCCGGTCTAATAGGATCGTAGAGCTTTGCGGGGTACTGTTACTCGCGTCCGTAGCATATCTTCCAGCTACACATGCTCCCTGGGTAGTGCTAAATGAGTAGCAGCGGTGCAATCCTTGCTTATGGCATAAGAAGATAACTGTCCAAGTATTTGCCAGCTGCATGAGAAAAAAATGTTTCGTTTTTTTACTATTTAAAAATTTTGCTTAGTCTTAATATTAAAATACCAACAGGCCCAAATTTGGTTAGAAAAGGACATTTTTTCTTACACATCCACCTCCTTTTCCACTTATGTGTATCATGAATAGCCCACTGGAAGTTAATATAAGGAATACACTGCTTTTTGGACAGTGCCCCGAATTTACGTTTCGTATGTGAGAAAACAGGAAAATCCCCACTCAGAAGCATCATTATTTATGCTAGATCCTTAGTGCATGTTGAAACAACTGCTGGTGGCCGAGTGGCTAGCGCACAGGTGCTCGGTATCCCTGGTTTTGAGTTCAGGTCCCGGCGGTGCCATGGATGTTTATAGTGGTTCGGAATCCACTTTAAACCGTATGTCCATCTCTAATATGATCGTATAGCGTTGTGGGGGCAGTGTGACTCGAATCCGTAGCATATTTTCAAGCTACACGTTTCCCCTGGGTAGTGCTAAATGAATAACAACGGCGGAGCCCTTGCTTATGGTATAAAAGATTAAATGCTTCTGTATTACCACCTTTTTATTTTTAATTTTGTTTCTATTGAAGAACGTTGCTCAATCATAATATTAAAATACCACCATTCCCAAATTAGGTTAATAAAGAACCTTTTTTATACATTTATACTTTTTTAGACCTCCTGTTCCCCTTATATATGTCATGAACAGCCCACTGAAAGTTAATATAGGAAGGACAGTGTCCTGAATTTGCAGCTCGTATGTAAGAAAACAGGAAAACTCCCCACTCAGCAGCATGATTCTTTATGCCACATCCTTAGTACACGTTGAAACAATTACTATCGAGTATCGTGTCTGAAATCAGAGACTTCAACTCAAGCCACCAATAGTTACGAGCCTGATTTTTTTTAACCATTCAAGATTTTCATAAGGATTCGTGCAATTTTTTTCTCTTTTCAACGATTTCAAACATCTTTGCCCGTATTTTACAGATCTCAGACATAAGTATTTGCTAGATTCACATTTTTAGTGGCCTCGTGAAACAAATACCAGTACCAGCAAAAAAATTCTTTAATTCCCAAAGTCTTCAATGTCCACCAAAAATAAATGTGCCGATAATCTGTTGAACGTGATCCTTTTACAGAGCTGAAATTGGTTCTGAAATAATTGCTCGTTTAAATCTCTAGAAGCTAGATGGGAATGTAAAAGACTGAAAAGTGCTATACATCACTATTAACCATGAATAATCATCTTGATTATCCTTATTTTTTGTCATTTGGTGTAAAAGTGATTAGAGCATAAAAAATTGTGTTTGAGAAAAGATGTTTTGACTTCATTCCTTTCATATTATGAGTAGTTCCACATTTAAATCAGGGGTAGCCAACCCAGACGAAAACTTCGGGCCACTTTGGAAATATATCCTAACTCCGCGGGCAGCATATAAAATTATATATCCTCATATTAGATTTAGACCCCATATAGATATTTTTTGGAGTGAAAAATTGAAACATAATGAGTTATTATTTGTGTGTTTATTATTATTCTTACATGTAAACATAGATGATATAATAATAAGGATACTAAAAACACTTTATCAAGATATATATAACTCTAAACATTAAATATAAAAAATATATCAATATAAATGAGAAAAAAAATTAAATCCTTAAAAAATATTTATTTTACTAGTGCGATATGTGTTTCTCCACTCTTTCACTTAGCTTTTGCAAATCGATCTCAATTTGGGTAATTGAATATATTTCAATTATTTTGCGAACTCATAGCTGTAAACTCAAGAATAAAACTGGCAATGTCTGTCCTATATTCGCAAGAAAATTATTTTAAAATCAAAGTTAATTTTTTCTCATCATTTCGACAGTTCATATTTGAATAGATGGACGAACACATAATATATTTTCTTAATACATTGGTTTTCGCTACTTTGGCTCATTATAAAATACATATCTTTTGTAAAAGTGTGATAAATCACATAGGCCGGAGAAATATTCAAGGGGGGGTTGGTCACCCCTGATTTAAATTATTCACACACGTTAGAAAATGCATTATATTTTTTTCCAATTTATATCTATAGTAAAAATAAATTCCTAATAAATAATATCTGTAGTATATAATTTATTAATCACAAATATTTAAGATCTGACTTAATTGTTCCTTTCATATGTTAGTAGGTAAATATTTAATGAATTTTTTAAAAATCAGACGAAAACAATTTTTATCTTTGAATAAATAATTCAACCGTATAACTTTAAAAAGGAATGCACAATAAATATACTTTATTAATGATTCTGAGAACAAAGTTGAGTAAATAATTATATTTATTGTTATAAAAAGGGGCATTTAATTTCAAGTACAATTCTGGTAATCAATACAAGTCTTTTTATTTTCTCAGATCTTTTTCTTTATCTCTCTCTATTTTTCGTCTGATCTTGATTATTTAATCACGATATGTATCCGCAATTATTTAATAATGTTTAATACAACCACGGGGCCTGAATGGCAGAGTGTCTGGCGCTCGCTGTCGGTGCCCCAGGTTTCGGGTTCGAGTCCCGGCGGTGCCATGAATGTTTGTAGTGGTTCGTAATCCCCTTTAAGCCGTAGGTCCCGGTCTCCTATGACTGTAAGAGCGTCACGGAGCAGAAGTCAGACTTCTATCTACGGGTGCTCCATCAGAACAGAATCTGCACCCCTCTTCCCTCCTTCCATGAGGGATAAGACAACAACAACAACACGATCACGATATGCAATCAAGAATATTTAATCACAAATCACGATAATCACGATATGCAATTAAGAATATTTAATCCCAAATCACGATTATTTAATTACATGTAATCATAATAGAACACTCTTATTTAATCACAATAAATAATCATGGTAATTTAACCACGATATGAAATCAAGAGTATTTAATCCCAAATCACGATCATTTAATCACATGTAATCATAATAGAACACTTTTATTTAATCACAATAAATAATCATGATAATTTAACCACGATATGAAATCAAGAGTATTTAATCACAAATCACGATTATTTAATCACATGTAATCATAATAGGACACCTTTATTTAATCATGATAATTTAACCGCGATATGTAATCGAGAGTATTTAATAACAAATCACGATTATTTAGGGATGGCTTGAATATCAATGCGAGGGTTTATTACGATAAGGTCCGTTTGTTTCAGAAAGCAAGAACTGCAATTGACGCCACAAACGCTTTCGAACCTGTGTCCTCCTAAACGCTATTAGAGGATCGAGTTTGATCAATTGTTGGATAAAATATAACAGATATCAACAATATAAGAATTGCATTACAAATTAAAAGTATCTTTATAATCCCACAGTTAGCATCTTTTCTATCATATTTATAAAGGAAATTTTTCATCTAATTAAACGTATTATTCCAGACGTTTAACAGCACTTCCATTACAATTACTGAAAATAATCATAATAAAAATTCTACTCTCTCAAAAAAAAAGAGTTAAAAAATAAATAAATAAAAGGAAAAGAGAAAGTACTAAGTCTTCATGCGTCAAAACTTTAAACCACTTGGGGTGAAAGACTTTTCTTATCATTCTTTTTTTCCAAAAAAAGAAAAAAAAAATAACGCCGTGCATAAAAAATGCAAATAAATTAGCATCGGACTTTTTTCTTTCACTTCTTTTTTATTCATCCAACAGAGATGCGTTTTCTTCAAGAGTTTTAGGGAGGAATCTTTTTGTTTGAAAGCCTTTTCTTGTTGAAGTCAATCTCAGAGCAACCTCACGAAATGCTCTTTGAAGATCTCTGATGCAATGATTTAAAAAAAACTAAAAAAGGAAAAACCCAAAAGTCTCTCAGTAATAATAGAAAATATTTCTTTACGCAAAACGGTTTTTCCCACTTTGCTGTTTAGATATATTGTTTTTCATGAGGAGCCCGTGAGATTTTAAGACCCCTATGGATTGGAGCGACTGCATTGAAATATTTTTTTTTCTCTGTGGAGCATTTAAAAGTTGGGCAACTTCGAAAGTTTTTGAAGTAAAACTTTTGCAAGGTAATGTAAATTATGTTCAACTCGCTTTTTTTTCGGTTCTGCTGCACAAATAATTTAATTCTACGAATATTTGAGATGAAAAACCAAAAAAATTATCAAGCACAGATATGTGTAAAACTTCCATTGCTTACAATGACAGTTCCATAGTGTTTTTAAAGAAACCAATTAAAATTATAGCATAAGTTATACGTGGTTGGTTGTGTATACGTCGTATTTCTATCGTAGATATTATTTAATAGAAAAATTATGTTCCACTGCAATAAAATGTTCCTAAATTTTATCAATAATAGTTGCGATGCAAACTTCTCTCGTGCCTTTAAATTGGAAAATATATCCATCCTTCTGCTGTAAGAACAGTTCTTTAGACAATACATATTTATGTAGGATTTGTTGGTGTCGTAATCACCAGATAGCGACACTTGCTTGTCTTTCACAGAGTCTGTTTACAACGTGGGGGTGTATTGAACTTTGAACTCTGACCCCACGAGAAGTTAACAGGTCCTCGTGGATGAGAGAAGAAAGCCCCGCAGAGGGGCGCGGAAGAGAACGCTAGCTGACGCTGAGGGCAGACGGCGAAACTGCAACGGGCTGCGTCAAGCAGCGGTAGAAAATGGCTGTTATGTAATAATTATTAATGTAAATATTGATATATATATAACCGTGCTTAATTAAATATGTGTTGTTGAGAGAAAACTAACGCTTCGTTGATGTGTTTGGAAATACACCCCTAGACACCCACTTCAAAAGTACAGCCACTGTTAGACTGGTAGAGAAGTCTAACAAAACTGTAGGTTCGGCCGGGATGCATCTGTTGAAACCGGTGTAAAATGTACAGAAATTGGGGGTTCGGCCGGGATGCATCTGTTGAAACCGGTGTAAAATGTACAGAAATTGGGGGTTCGGCCGGGATGCATCTTTTGCATGCGGCTTAACTCTACATTTATATCAATAAAGTAATAAATATTGAAAGAGGTAAATACATAGAAAAGTGATCAAGAAATGAAATTGTTTAAAAATAACTAAACAGCCTTGATTTTGTTATAATTAAATATTTAAAACACAACCCCAAACACAAGATATATAGGACAAAGTAGTACAGGGTGATTGTAATTAAAGTCGGGCTTACAAATTGCTGTAAAAAAAGAACCACTCGTCAAAATGAGTTCAAATTTGAACTGAAGATATTTGAAAAAGGGAGGAACGGTGCGGCATCAAAAATATTTCCAAAGTGTATTAATAGATGGCGCTGTTGGCGACATAAAAGAAAAGGTGAATTCGGCTGCCAGTGCCATTTTGAATCGAAATGACAACGTATTTGGCATGAGTTGCACATTAAACCAACTGTAGTGTTCAATGTGCTTGATTGTTTTGGCATTTTGTCGGAAAAAATGACTTCCAAGTCATTCAACTGTTGTGACATTGTAAGTAGAAAACCCATCCACCACGGCAACAAACAACATGTTAACAAACATGTTTCTCAATTTTAATAATAGTCTTTACAGCAACAACTCCCTACTCGGGTAACGGTATGGCATCAAAAAAATGTCATCCAATTTGGTATGACCTTGCCATGGTAGATCTGCTTTCCTCTCAAAGGGTCACATCTGTTGAATAACTTGGAAGTAGTTTTTTCCTACAAAAACAGAAACAAACAAACATACGGAACACTATAGTTGGTTTAATGTGCAACTCATGCCAAATACGTTGTCATTTCGATTCAAAATATTACTGGAAGCCGAATTCACTTTCTTTATGTCGTCTACAGCGCCATGTATTAATACTCTTCAAGGTCATACCAAATTGGATGGGAAAAATCGGTGGAACTCATTTTGGATCTTTTTTGATGCCAACCGTTTCCCTCTTCTTCAAGTACCTTCAGTTCAAATTTGAACTAATTGTGACAAGTGGTTTTTTTTTTACAGCATTTTGAATGTGGGGCTTTAATTATAATCAACCTTTATATAAATCCAAAGTGTCTATTTCTATCGTTTCCAATACATTTGTTTCTTTTCCTTGATATTTTAATATTTTTTATAATAAAAATGGATGCATGCAGTCCAGTGTCTGATCTATCACAAAAAAGGATTCAAATGTGAATTTTAAAATTAGAACATTTAGAAAATAATTACCATTTTTGAAATTTGTTCTTTTTTCCGTTTTCGCGAAAGATTTGTGATTTTTATTAATTTCATTTATTTTAATTATTATTTTTTCATGTAAAAATAGATAACATAATAATAATGATAAGCAGATTGTAAAGAAATATATAACACTCAAAAGGAAATATAAAAAATATATAAATATAAAAGAAATTTAAAAAGTGAAATCATTAAAAAATATTTATTTTTTTAGTGCGATTTTTGTTTCTCTGCTGTTTCACTTAGCTTTTGCAAATCTATCTCAATTTGGATATTTTCATATCGTAATTTTGGATTGCATCCGTTATGTTTGAGCGTGTTTTGTGATTGATCAATTTCATTTTAGAAAAAAAAACAATTCGCAGGAGTAAGTTTAACCAAAAGCACTAAACACTTTAACTAAGAGTCTGTTTTGCTCTGCTATCAACAATCAACAGGGAGTATCTAGGGTTGGTCACTGCGTCATTTAAAGTGTTATATTTGATTAACCTGTTATATTTGATATTCCAAGATGCGCGCGACTCATGAGTTCCCAAAATATAATTTAATTATTCTTCGAACTCATAACTGTAAACTCATCAATAAAACAGGCAACATCTGTCCTAAATTAGCAAGAATATTATCAAAGTTAATTTTTTCTCACAATTTCGACAGTTAATTTTCGAATATATGGGTGCACAAATAATGCATTTTTTTAGTATATTGTTTTTCACTACTTTGGCCAATATTTTTTTTTCTAATGCAGCTGGCAAACACTTAGACATGGACGACTTGGATGCCTTAAGGCAAGCGCTGCACAGACGTTACTCACTTGGTATTACCCAGGGGGCGCGTGTAACTTGAAGAGAAGCCACGGACGCGGAGTAACAACTCCCCCACAACGCTCTACGATCCTATTAGACTGGGACCTACGATTTAAAGCTGATTCCGAACCCCTACAAACATCCATGGCACCGCCGGGATTCGAAACCGAAACATGTGGTACCGAGAGCCAGCCACTCGGCCATTCAGGCCTTACTTTGGGCAATATAAAATAAATATATTTTGTAAAAGTATGATAAATCTCACTGAGGGTGGCCATCCCTGGTGTAGACATTTATTGAAACATGTCACCCTGTCCTGTAAAAAAAAAAAACCACCATTCTGCATTTATAATATACTCCAGGTCACTTATATCCGTTCGCTCGATGGCGTCACTAATATTAGACGCGCCAAGCGTCGTGCTCTCAAAACTTCGATCCTGGGCTCTGTGCTCAAGTTGTCTATCTACAGTCATATTGGTAAGAGACCTACGGTTTAAAGTGGATTCCGAACGACTGCAAATATCCCTGTCACCTCCGGGACTCGTACCCGAAACCTCTGACACCAAACTCAAGAGCGCTAGTCACTCAAGTTTTATACTACTGTGTCCAAAAAGTAAGACCAATTTTAAATTTAAAATTCGCGGGGCTTAAGAAATTTCCATTTTTTTCTTCTTTTTTCTTCATCATTTTTATGTTGCTGGCACTGTCCTTGACATCTGTGCGAAATTTGACGCCAAAATATCCATTAGTGTTTGAGTGACGCCTGGCTTTGTGAGACGTTAAAACCGATTTTGGCGATTTTTGAAATGTCTGAATTCATTGAGCAAAGAACTTTGAAAGAACTAAATTTTGTTTGGGGAAACGTATAGAATGTTGCAGAAGGCATTCGGTGAGCATTCCTATATCGGAAAGAAATGTTTACAAGTGGTATAAACAGTTCAAAGAAGGCAAAGAACGCGTTGAAGACGAAGAGCCCTCTGGTCGACCCTCAACCTCCACCAACGAAACTTACGTCCAAACAATTAAAGATTTTGTGCTTACAAACCGTCGATTTACAATTAGAGACCTTGCTTGGAATTTCAAAAGGATTGGTCCATTCCATTTTGGGCCTCAAACGCGTCAAATCTGGATTGGTACCGAAAACACTGAATGCGCTAACTCACACTGCATGGATTCTTTGTGACTTTTTCGCCAAAAATGAAACCCATATCATTCCACAACCACCTTATTCAGACGGCTTGACTTCTGACTATTCCTTAAACTCAAAAGACCACTCCGGGAACACCGTTTTGTGTCGATTGAAGAGATTCAACGTGAATCGGCGCACGCTTTGTAGGCCATCCCGCCAATGGCTTTTTATCATGCATTGAGGATTGGAAAAAAAAGTTGGCCTGAGTGCATTGTGTCCGGAGGGGATTACTTTGAAGGCGATGAAAAAAATAAAGAGATTTTGAAAAAAAAAATTGGTCTTACTTTTTGGGTACAGTAGTACATTAAAAATAATTTTAATGTTTAGAACTACGTGTGAATTAAAAATTTCTTCTTTAATTTTCTTGCGCGATTCTTCAAGTAGAATAATTCTGAGAAAAGTAACGTAGATGAATATGATTTCCTAATTTAAAAACAAAAGTATCAAGACAAAAAAAAATGTAAAACAAAATGGATTTAAAAAGTAGCAAAGTAGAAACAAATGGATGAAAACACCAAATTGAAGAAAAAAATTTTATATTAAACCTTGCTTAAGCAAATTTTGAAACACAATTCTTTTCTTAAAAAATTGTTATAAATACTTTTTTTAATCAAGCCATATAATAATAAAATAATTTTCAAGTGCATTTATAAAATAAAAGAAAACATTGCGTGCATTTCCCGTCATGAAAAATCAAACTTCAAACAATCGATAAGTTCGCCATTAAAACCAATTTAGTTTTTTAACCCAAACGCAGGTAATTAGATGGACATTTTTAATTAAAACGCTCGTCGTCGCTGTCAGTAGCAAAAGCTGCGCTGTCTGATAAACATCCTGTCATGTTTTATAGTTTTAATTTTGCTGGGTATAAAAAGAGACAGCGTTTCTCATTTTTGAATAAAATATTTTGACAGGCCAATAGCTTGAATGTTACAGGCTTATCATGCGATTAAAAGTGAACACTGAAAGCTTATTTTGTGTACAAGAACAATAAAATTTGTAGCCGTGCCTATAGGATAGAATATTATACAAAATTCGCGCCTATGGATTATTAATTAAGTAACAATTATTAATTTTTTGCTTATTAATAAACAATTTAACATTGTTTACAAAATAAGAACTTTTTTTTTTATATGAATTATGCCTCAAACTCTTTTAATGAGTTTATGAGCAATGATTACTGCTCAGTTAAGAACAATAAATATATATATATATATATATGTTCTTGAATGATAGAATATTATACAAAATTCGCTTTTATGGATTTTGAATTATTAATTTTTTTGCATATTAATAAATAATGTGACATTATTGCTTACAAAATAAGAACTTTTTTTTATTTTTAGGAATTATGCCTCAAACTCTTTTAATGAGTTTTTAAAATTTATAGAAAACATTGAATATTGCGCAGTTAAGAACAATAAATATATATATCTGCGCTTAAATGATAGAATATTATACAAAATTCGCGTTTATGGGTTATTAATTAATTATTAATTATTAATTATTTGCTTATTAATAAATAATTTATCATTATTGTTTACAAAATACGAGCTTTTTTTATTTTGATTAATTATGCCTCAAAGTCTTTTAAAGAATTTTAAAATTTATAGAAACAATTTTTACTGCGCATTTAGGAACAATAAAAAATATCTGTGCTTTAATCATAGAATATTACATAACATTTGCGTTTATGGATTAATAATTAATTGTTAATTTTCTTTGCTTTCTAATACACAAGATAACATTATTGTTTACAAAATAAGAACTCTTTTTTATTTATAAGAATTAAGCCTCAAAATCTTTTAATCAATTTTTAAGATTTATAGAAAACAATGATTACTGTGCATTTAAGAACAATAAAAAATATTTATCAGTGATAGAATCATGATAGAATATTATATAAAATTCGCGTTTATGGACTATTAATTATTTTGCTTAGTAATGAACAATTTGCCATTATTGTTTACAAAATAAGAAATTTTTTTTTATTTTTAGGAATTATGCCTCAAACTCTTTTAATGATTTTTTATAATTTATAGAAAACAAATATTACTGTGCATTTAAAACATTAAAAATATTTATCAGTGCTTGCATGATAGAATATTATATAAAATTCGCTTTAATGGATTATTAATTAATTTTTTTTTTTTTTTGCTTATTAATAAACAATTTGACATTATTGTTTACGAAATAATAACTTTTTGATTTATGTGAATTATGCCTCAAAATCTTTTAATAAGTTTTTAAAATTTATAGAAAACAATCATTACTGTGCATTTAAGAATAATAATAAAAAATATTTAATAATTGTAATTAT
Source organism: Caerostris darwini (assembly GCA_021605075.1). Classification (NCBI taxonomy): domain Eukaryota; kingdom Metazoa; phylum Arthropoda; class Arachnida; order Araneae; family Araneidae; genus Caerostris; species Caerostris darwini. The sequence continues at coordinate 145,695 of BPLQ01005177.1, forward strand.
TAATGAAACTTTCCACAAAAGTATATTAACGCATGTTACTGTAGAAAAAGATATAACAATTAAAACATTCTAATTTATTAACATTGTTAAGCAAATAAATATTTTTCACATCTAATTAATTAAATACAGAACACTGCAAAGCTTTTTGTAGTTATAAATTTTTAACTTATTTTGAAATGAATAAGTTGACAGGGTATTATGGATTAGAAAATAAAGTAACAACTAATAAAAATATTTAAAGAAAAGCTTTTGCAATATAAAATAACTTACTTTTATTGAAATAAAGAAAGTATAAACACATTATAAATCGAAGTAATTTGTTTCCTGTATCTTTTTCTAGTAGATATTTTTCAGATGCAAGCATTGATATACTAAAGTTTATTTCCAAATAATTCCCTATTTTCTGAGCTTCCGAAAAATTTATTATTTGTCAAGGATTTACTTTTATTACCGAACATTCTTCTTTGGCGACAGCAAGTATTTGTTATTTCTTTCTTTATTTTTTATTTATCGGCAAAAGAATAATCTCGCAAAAAAAAGAAGAAAAGAAAATGGCGCAAAAAGAAGTTTTTTTAGTTTATGCATGAAAAATCGTCCATTCGAAAGCTTCAAAAAAGATGCATAAAAACTTTCGAATTCATTTTTAGCTTTCAATCTTTGGCAATCTTAAACAGGGCCACTTTTAAGAATCGGAGATCGATAAATTTGCTGCCATTTTCTCTCGATGAAGCTTCCAAATAATATGATTTAAAAACCCTGTAAAAAGAAGAATAAAAAAGAATTTTTTTTTTTTGCGTTCCAAAATCTACGAAACTATTCATACAAGTAGCAAAAGGCCCATTAGGAAAGCGTTAGCGATTTATAAAACACAAAAGATTCGCCATTTTTTAACCTTTAGCCAGAAATAAAGTTCTACTTTTCATGTGCGGACTGAAAAAAAAATGTGACTGGCGATTTACTCTTTAGTGATTTGTTGGACAGTATTTGGGTGAAAAAATTGCCTCCCACATATTTTTCTTTCTTCAAGTTTTGTGCCTTAGAATGTCCACCTTTTTTTTTTTTCTTTTGGCGGCCATAATTCTTCTCTTCGGCCATTTTTCTTCGCCACTAACAAGAACTGATTGATGCCAAGGCGAAAGACTTAAACGACAAACATATTTCTAACATCTTTCTCCATGAATCATAGAGGGCGTTTTTCGCAATTTTTTCCCCCTTCTTTAAAAAAAAAGAAAAAGAAGAAAAAAAAAGGATAATAAAATGTTTTATAAATTACCATTGTCACAGTTTGAAACTTTTATTGCTCATAGACTCCATTTGGCTGTTTCGTGTATCTTTCTTATCGTCGATTACAGAAAAAAAATAATCGGTTAAAAAAGAGGAAATAAAAATACTAAAAGCTTTTAAGTAAACTTTGTAAAACTCTCTTTTAAAGAAGGATTGTAAAAAAAAAAAAAAATGACGATAAAGTGCTAAGGACTTGAAACAACAAAGATAAGATAGTTTAGAAATTCCGTTTTGTTATGCAAAACTATTAATCTATTCTAAAATCTATACTGGGCCTGATGGCAGGGTGACTAGCGCTCTGGAGTTCGGTGCCATGGATGCTTGTAGTGGTTTGGAATCCACTTTAAGCTGTAGGATGCAGTCTAATACAGACGTAGGGCTGACAATCCTTCCCTGTAAAAATATAACATCTCCTGTCTCGAAATCTGCCAGTAGGTAGACTGCCTTGGCCCACCATGGGGCTGTTGCCCCAATGAAGAACAAGAAGAATTATATATATATATAATTCTTTTTGTTGTTCATTTGTATATCGTCATATATGCATTATATTTATGAATGATACATTTATAAATATCCTGATGTTAGCTTAAGAAATATTTTATTACAAATATTGTAAAAAATAATAATAAATAAATGTTTTTAACGATAGTATACATTCACACTAGCGAACAAATAAGATATTTTCGCACAACTACTAAACTTGGTGTGTCTAGGCCATTTGCAAGCATCTGAAATTGCAGCATGATTGCTCACTACTTAAGAATTCATGTGTATCCTGAGTGGCTAACAACCCTACCCCGTAAAAAAGTCAGCGTCACGGAGCCAAGTCAGATTTCTACCTACAGGTGCTCCATCACAACTGAAGCTGTCCCCTTTCTCTTCAACCCTGAGACCAACATGGGTCCGTGGGTTTGGTCTAGTAGATGTTGCTGTCTGCCAACTGGGATAAGAAACAACAACACATACAAGACAATTTAGTCTAAAAACTGTACATTTATTAGAGAATAAAAAAATATGCATATTTTAAAAATAAAATATCTATTTACATAAATACACTCATGTTCATAAATTAAGGATAATGAAGTTCAGGCAAAGAAACAGGCAGAAGCAAAACAAATTTGACTTAATTCTAAAGTCTATTTATTAAACAAAAGGTAAAGAGCAAAAAAGATGCTATATGTTTGACATAATTAATAAAAATTGCGATTTTTACTCCCTGGAGCAAATTTCAAAAAAGAACCTATTTACAAAAAACAGTATAACATGGTTAGTAGGATGGTTAATATGGAGTATGTCTGCCGGACGATGCAGTACAGGCCTTACAACGCCTAGGCATGGCGAGTATCAAATTATCAATCTGATCTTGGGGAATATTACACCACTCATCAAGCAATGCTCTCCGAAGTTCCGGTTGACTGGTGGGAGGGGGTTGACGGGCTGCAATTCGTCGGCCAAGCATATCCCACACATGTTCTATTGGATTCATGTCCGGTGAGTATGCCGGCCAATCCATACGGGTGATATCCTCCAATTGAAGGCATTCGTCTACAATGTTTGCACGGTGAGGACGGGCGTTGTCATCCATAAACAGAAATTCAGCACCCATGGCGCCCCGAAACAAACGTACATGTTGTTCCAGAATGACATCCCGATAGATGTCGCCTGTCATCGTTACACTCTGAACATGCAGGTCATTTCTGTAACCAAGAATAATTCCTCCCCAAACGAGCCATCCTGCACCACCATAACGGTGTCGTTCAATGGTGTTCTCTTGGTGGTAACGAATACCTGGCGCTCTCCATATGAAAGTCCGGCGAGAATCAGACTGCAAACTAAACCTGGACTCGTCGGAAAACATCACACAAGACCACTGTTGCGGTGTCCACAATGCATGCTCTCTACTACAGGTTAATCGCAGGCGACAGTGAGTTGCGGTAAGTGGAACACATCTGACAGGCCTACGAGCATGTAGACCAATGTGCCCTAAGCGTCTGTACACGGACTGTCTTGAAACTGTCGTACCGGTAGCTGAAGAGAGCTGACGAGGCAGGTCTGATGCTGTGCTCCGTCTGTTTCTTTTGGCAGTAACTGCTAATTTGGCTCCTCATTTGGCGTTGTAACTCGGGGGCGACCTGTGCTGTAGCATCTACTCACATTACCGTCATCTTGGAATCGTTTCCAAAGCCTGGAGATGACACTCTGGACGATTCCAAGTTCCTCGGATACTTCCAGCTGGGTACGTCCACATTCCAGTCGTCCGATAATTCTATCACGTAAACAATCATCCAAATGCTTCCTTTGTGCCATAACTATGCGGTTATTGCACTGAAAGGCTTTTAAAGCGCTTGTGAACAATTTTACTTCTTTGCCACCATTCCTTATATACCCCTCTCTTACACTCTCGTCATTGTGGTTTTCTGTAATTTGCATATTCTTCTTCAAGATGTGTGTGATAATTCTACAGGTGAAATTTTTATTTTAGAGTTCAATTTCTGTGTGATTCTGAATTATCCTTAATTTATGGACATGAGTGTATATTAGATATTAATAAAAACAATATCTGTATAAACTTTCTGTAAATTTAACAAACATGTTTGTCAACTTTAAGAATAGTCTTTACAGCAACAACTCCCTACTCGTGGCAACAACTCCCTACTCATGACTCAATGGCTAGTCTTTGGTACTACATGCTTCAGGTTCGAATTCTAGTGAGGGCATGGTTGTTTGGGAGTGGTTCGGAATTCATGTTAAACTTTAAGTCCCGGTCTAGTTAGCCCAAAGTGGGCACAAAATGACCGTAAAGCGACAAACCAGAACCGACTCGTGGCTCAGTGGCTGCTGGTGAGCATTAAGGCGGAGGTTCAATCCAATGGCGGTTTTGTTGTAGACACTGTTTCAAAAAAATAGGAGACTCGAGGGCGTTTGTGATGTTGGTGGGAGTTTTCCAGGTTTTCTAGGTTTTTTTCCATGCCGTAATTTAATGCCCACCTAAAAGTCATTGCCCTCTTTCTTCAACGACAAAGGGACAAGTCAGATTTCTGCCTACGGGTGCTCCATCAGAACAGAAGCTGCCCCACTCTTAATAACATATACAGGATGATTATAATTAAAGTCCCATTTTCAAAATGCTGCAAAAAACGAACTACTCGTCACAATGAGTTCAAAATTGAACTGAAGATACTTGAAGAAGGGAGAAACGGTACGGCATCAAAAATATTTCCAAAAAACGTTCCACCGATTTTTCCCATCCAATTTGGTATGACCTTGCCATGGTGGAAGGGCTTTCCACTAAAAGTGTCACAACTGTAGAATGACTTGGAAGTCATTTTTTCCGTCAAAAAACCGTAACAATCAAGCACATTGAACACTACAGTTGGTTTAATGTGCAACTCATGCCAAATACGTTGTCATTTCGATTCAAAATATCACTGGAAGCCGAATTCACTTTCTTTATGCCGTTTACAGCGCCATGTATTAATACTCTTCCAGATCATATCAATTTGGATAGGAAAAATCGGTGGAACTTTTTTTTGATACCATAACGTGTTCCCCTTCTTCAAGTATCTTCAGCTCAAATTTCAACTCATTGTGACTCTTTTTGAAAGTGGACTTTAATTATAACCACCATGTAAATTATGCTTTATCCCATCATGAATTCTAAATATACACCTGAAGTAAATAAAAACAGTCTTTTAGTTAAACTATTGTTATTTAGTTGTTTCTGAATTTAAGATCTTGTTTACAACTGGATTAAATTTGTCACTGATATTTATCAAAAGACGGCTGCATTTTCCAGTCCACCAATTTCTGGTTCTACTGCAGTTAATACTCTCCTAAAGTATCTTACCGAACTTAAACGTTTTCCTCTTACTACTACTATCCTTTTTCAAAACTGAACTGGTGAATTTTTAAAGCATTACTGCTTTCCCTTTTTTTTTCCCCAAAAAGGAATGAAAAAGCAAAGAAAACGAACTCGTTTTAAATTCGCAATTACGCAGTTTCCAATACTTTCCTCCATCAAATATTCTTCTTTTTTCTTTTTTTTTTTTTTTTTTTCAAATTTATTTATTTATTCCTTTCCGGAGTAGAGAGTAGGGCTGTCCATATTGTTCAAGGTTGTTTTACTTCTCATTAATCTTTGCATTAGGTGTTAAAGTGTTTTCTACACTTTCTGGGAAAGAGGGTTAAGGGTTGTTGAGAGCGAGATGTTAATGGACTTCAGGGAATTAAATCGTTGCTCTAATGAGAATTTCAGCGCTGCATTCCGAGAAATTTCCGGGAAATGTAAAAGAAAGAAGTTAAAAAAAAAATATGTATATCAAATTTTTTTTAGAGAATGAAACTGCTTTACTAAATAGCCCCGATGTCATTCAACTTAGTACCTCCATAAAGAGTGAGTGAAGTTGTAAAAAAATAAAGAGTTTGTCATGCGTAAAAAATTTTAATGTGACTTCACTGTCGGGAGGGTTGCATTTTTTTTTACATGAAATAGTAAAGCAGTTGTTTTTATGTTTATCTTTCAAGACATAGAGTTTTGATGTCTCTTATTAATATGAAAATGATAAATTTCATCTTGAGTATTTTTTTTTTTTATTCTACTGTTTATCCTACTGTTGCTTATTTCATTTTTAGTGTTATATATTTCTTTACAATGTGCGTTTAGTATTATTATATTATCTATGTTTACATGTAAGAATAATAGCAAACACAACAATAATAACTCATCATGTTTCAACTTTTCACTCCAAAAAATGGCTATGGTGGGTCTAAATTTTAATATGGGGATATATAATTTTATATGCGGCCCGCGGAGTTAGGATGCATTTCCAAAGTGGCCCGCAAGACCATTTGGGTTGGCCACCTCTGGTCTAAATAGTAGTAGAATAGTTGAATAGAAGGTATCATTAGAGATTAAATTATTTCAAAGGTCATTTTTGTCAAATTTTTGGCATTAATTTATATATCAATATCGTTTTTCAGAAAAAAAATGTGTATGCATCAAATCAAAAATATCTGGCAAATTAAATTTTAAACTTAATTAATTGAGGGCCTGAATGGCCGAGTGGCTGGCGCTCGTTACTACAGGTTTCGGGTTCGAGTCCGGGCGGTGCCATGGATGTTTGTAGTGGTTCGGAATCCACTTTAAACCGTAGGTCCCGATCTCATAGGATCGTAGAGCGTTGCGGGGGCATTGCTTTCCGCGTCCGTGGCTTATCTTCAAGTTGCACACGCCACCTGGGTAATACAAAGTGAGTAACGTCTGTGCAGCGCTTGCCTTAAGGCATCCAAGACAGTTGTCTAAGTGTTTGCCATCTGCATTAGAAAAAAAAAACTTAATTAATTACTTATTTTAAACTTTAAAACAAAAACAATTTGACTGAATTAACTGCATATTTAAATTTTTAAAAAATCTTTTTATTATTTATTATTTTTTTAACCTCTTTATTATACCTAAAATAATATTAATTAGTAAATTTGATAAAATAACTGCTTATTATTTATTAATTAATGGAGTTAAAACAAAAATAATTGCTTATTATTTATTAACTAATGGAGATCAATAAAAAATAATTGTTTACTATTTATTAATTAATGAAGATAAATAAAAAATAATTGTTTACAATTTATTAATTGATGGAGTTAAATAAAAAATAATTGTTTACTATTTATTAATTAATGGCGATTAATAAAAAATAGTTGTTTACTATTGATTAATTAATGGAGTTAAATAAAAAATAATTGTTTACTATTTATTAATTAATGAAGATAATTAAAAATAATTTTTTACACTTTGCTCATTAATGGATATAAATAAAAAATAATTGTTTAGAATTTATTAATTAATGGTGTTAAATAAAAAATAATTATTTACTATTTATTAATTAATGGAGTTAAATAAAAAATAATTGTTTACTATTTATTAATTAATGAAGATAATTAAAAATAATTTTTTACACTTTGCTCATTAATGGATATAAATAAAAAATAATTGTTTAGAATTTATTAATTAATGGTGTTAAATAAAAAATAATTATTTACTATTTATTAATTAATGGAGTTAAATAAAAAATAATTGTTTACTATTTATTAATTAATGAAGATAATTAAAAATAATTTTTTACACTTTGCTCATTAATGGATATAAATAAAAAATAATTGTTTAGAATTTATTAATTAATGGTGTTAAATAAAAAATAATTATTTACTATTTATTAATTAATGGAGTTAAATAAAATATAACTGTTTACAATTTATTAATTAATGGAGATGCATAAAAATTAATAATTCTTCTTTCACTGAATGTCTAACAGGAATGTTTGGAAGAAAGTTCCTTGAGTACCATTTGTTCACACCGTGTAGTATCCGCGAGAATTCCCAAAAGTGGCCAGTGTCCACGTCCCCTTTCTTCTTCACCCTATTAGCCCTCATATCTATTTATCCTCTTCACCCCCCGCGTAAGATGTCAAGGAAACTGATTCGCATTTTTTTTCTCCCCCGTCGTGTCGTACCTGAAAACACACAGCCGCGGGTGATATCACACGAGAATTGGAAGCTGTCACTTCCAGACCCCCAGTGTGTCTCACATCCATTAACGAGACGTTCCTTCAAGCCCCGTACATTATTCAGGTCAACCTATCACCCGCAGTCATTGATAGATACAATCATCTTCATCCCGCGGGTTTCCTTTTCAAGGCGGCTGCCCTCGCCACGCAGTTTTTATAAGGAAATAACCACATCTTGCTGAACCTTGGAGCTGCAGATGTTACGTCTTTTAAAATAAACAGGCTAAATTGAGATACTACTGTGTTCTGTATATATACTACTGTGCCCAAAATTAAGACCAATTATTATTTATTTTTTTTTTCAAAATTTTTAATTTATTGTTCCAAATTTATTTCATCGCCTTCAAAGTAATCCCCTCCGGACACAATGCACTTACGCCAACTTTTTCACCAATCCTCAGCGGCAGGGATGGCCTTCAAAGCCACATACCCTATTGAATAACTGTAAATTTGCACATAGCAATAATAATCAATAAACTTTGAATCAGCTTCTAACAGCAATGATTATTAACCACTGAATATACACATAACAGCAATATTAATTATGCACTGAATCAGTTCGTAAAAATAATAATTATTGAACATTGAATCTATACATAACAACAATAACTATTGAAGATTATCTGTCTTTAATATAATTTTCAATAGCTCTTAATGTTAAGTTAATATCGTTTTTTTTTACCACTTATATTATGCCAACTGTATGCTACTGTGCCCAAAAAGTAAAACCAAATGTTTTGTTCTGCAAAAACTCTTTATTTATTCTACCAAATTTATTTCATCTTCTTCAAAGTAATCCCCTCCGGACACAATACACTCATGCCAACTTTTTTTACCAATCCTCAATGCATGCTGAAAAGTCATCGGCAGGGACGGCCTTCAAAGCGCGCAGCGATTCACTTTGAATCTCTTCAATCGACTCAAAACGGTGTCCCCGGAGTGGTCTTTTTAATTTAGGGAATAGCCAGAAGTCGCACTGTGGGAATACGGTGATTGGATAAGGATATGGGTTTCATTTTTGGCGAAAACGCTATGAAGAATCAATGCAGTGTGAGCTGGCACATTCAGTACTTTCGGTACCCATCGAGATTTGACGCATTTGACGCCCATAATGGAATTGACCGATCCTTTTAAAATTCCAACATCAACAGCGAGATCTTTAATTGTAAATCGATGGTTTACAAGCACCAAATCTTTAATTTTTTGAACGTAGGTTTCGTTGGTGGATATGAAGGGTCGACCCGAGGACTCTTCGTCTTCAACGCGTTCTCTGCCTTCTTTGAACTGTTTATATCACTTCTAAACATTTCTTTCCGATATAGGAATGCTCACCGAATGCCTTCTGCAACATTCTATACGTTTCCCCAAACAAAATTTAGTTCTTTCAAAGTTCTTTGCTCAATTAATTCAGACATTTCAAAAATCGCCGAAATCACTTTTAGCGTCTTACATAGCCAAGCGTAACTTAAACACTAATGAATATTTTGACGTGACATCTCACACAGATGTCAAGTACAGTGCCAACGACCTAAAAAATAAAAAAAATTGAAATTCCATAAGCCCCGGGGAATTTTAAATTGATAATGGGCCTTGCTTTTTTGGCACAGTAGTATGAGGGAATAACAAGACCTTGCTGAACCTTGGAGACTGCAGATGTTACATCTTTCAAATTAAACAGGCTTAATTGAGATAGATAAAATAAAAGGTAAAAAAGGTAAGAAACAATCTGAAATGTTTTGGATATTTATTTTATCAACCTATCTTCTTTTTTAAAAAATAAAAGGTACACAACTTAGATAATGGTTTTATCTATTAACATAAAATGAAACTGACCATACAGATGTTAGAAAAAGAAAAATTCCAGAATGTTTTTAGACATTTATTTGTGCAGCTTATATATGTATGGCAATTTCTTCGGTTCCATTATAATAAATATTGTCTGCAGCTTCAAGTTACAAAAGGTTCTACTTTACAAATTGAATTAAAATAGAATAAAACTAACCATACAAAGATTAGAATAAGAAAAAAACTCTAGAGTGTTTTGGACATTTATTTGTACAGCTTATCTTTATACGACAATTTCTTCGATTTCAATATAATAAAAGTTCAGTGCAGCTTAGTTACAGAGGATTCTACTTTACAAAAAGAATTAGTATAGAATAAAATTGACCATACATATGTTATAATAAAAAGAAACGCTAGTGTTTTGGACACATATTTGTGCAGTGTATATTTAGTTTAATATTATTCAGTTATTTTAATATTATTCAATTTATACAATACAATATTCTTTTTCTTCTTCTTCTTCTTCAATGGCGCAACAGCCCATGGTGGGCCAAGGCCATCTACCTACTGACAGATTCCGAGACATGAGATGTTTTCTTTTTACGGGGTAGGATTATCAGTACTACGCTCAGCAGTCCTATCACACAGGGACCTACGGTTTAAAGAGGATTCCGAACCACTACAAACATCCATGGCATCGCTGTTACTCAAACCCTATAGCACCGTGAGAAAGAGGGCTAGTCACTCTGTCATCAGGACCCGAATATACAATATTATTAAATCCTATTAGAAAGGAAATGTAAAGTATACAAGAATAAGCAATAATATATATATTATAATAAGTAGAACAAGTATGGAACAAGTACAAGTAACAATTATATATATATATACATGTGTGTGTGTGTATACTTCTTACACTTACATTCTAATCATTAGTTTTAATACGTTTTATTTCCCCGAAGATGTTAACATTAAATTAGCATGTACATTAACATTAGACTTCTCATGAGTTTTTATTGATGTCACATATCATATTGAATAACAGTGAATCTGCACAGAGCAAAAATTATCATTAAACATTAAATCAGTTTCTAACAGTAGTAATTATTAAATAGTGAATGCACACATAACAGCAATAATTAATATATATTGAACCAATTCGTAAAAATAATAATTATTGAACATTGAAACTATACATAACAACAATACTTATTAAAGATTATCTATCTTTAATACAATCTTCAATATCTCTCAATGTTAAGTTAATATCGTATATTTTTTAAGTTATATTGTTTCAACTATATGAATTTTAATTAATAAAAGATTAGAGTATTAATATAATTCAGAAAATTTGTATTTAGGCTTATTAGAAATGTATGTTATTTAAAAAAAAATCCTTCAGAATCACTTACATTTACATCATCTTTAATCTATAGCAAAATGGTTTCTTAATTATATTTTAAAAGTTAAAAAGAAAATTCATTGCATTTTTCTATTAAAAATACTATTTAATTGCTATTTTACCTAACTATTTTGACGAATATTTTTGCTAAATGAAGAAGCAACAAAAAATTTTTTTATTTATCGTAATATAATGAAAAATCGTTATAAACTGAAGCATTCATTTCTAGCAATAACTGAAGCTTATATCTTTCTTTATAATATTTTTTATATATATTCTTTATATATTTTAATTTCTTTAAATCTTTCTCTATAATAATTAATTAATTTCTTTCTTTATAAGCATTAATTTTTTGCAATTGATACTCGTATCAAACTAGGCAGGTATCATGGCGCCATCTACATTACTTAATTGTAACCACAATTTTTTATATTCTAATGAATTGAATCATAGTGAAAATGATTTGAAACTAAATATAAGTAGATTCAAACAATTTTAAATAAAAATAATAATAAAATAATTTAATAATATATAGCATTTAATTTACTAATTTAACAAATAAAAACGTGTATTATATTTATTATATAATTGTATGAAATACTTTGAGGCAAATTTATTAAATAATTTTAAAATTTTAATTAATCAAAATTTTCAAATTTATTTTTTAAAATCATAATTAAAAATTGTAATTTTAAAACATTTCGTTAAAAAATGATATGTTCAACAATTACAAATATGAAAAAACATTAAAATTCTTTACGTGTTCTTATTTGAATTCGTGATTCATGATAGGCGTTAATTTTTTTTTTTTTTATTCATTGTTTAATTATTGTCATTAATTTTTTTTATATTAGGATTTAATGTATTTTGTATTTATTTTAACTATATAGTTTATTCATTTACTTTTATGAGTGAAGTCTTAGATGAATAACACAGAGCAACTGCTACGAGATATGAAAAGATAAACTGCGATAAAGTTAAATAATTTATTGAATTTTTTTTTCCGACAAACCATCCAGAAATAGAATATTGAAGCCGAAAATGTACTGTATATTATTTAATTGCACACAAAATTTTTAAGGGAATTTAATGTGTTCAATGTGCTTGATTGTTTCTGTTTTTTGACGGAAAAAATGACTTCCAAGTCATTCAACAGTTGTGACAATGTTAGTGGAAAGCCCATCCATCATGGCAAGGTCATACCAAATTGGATGGGAAAAATCGGTAGAACTTTTTTTGGATGCCATACCATTTCCCCCTTCTTCAAATATCTTCTGTTTGAATTTGAACTCATTCTGACGAGTGGTTCTTTTTTTACACTATTTTGAAAGCGGGACTTTAATTAGAACAAGTATATACACTGAAGTGACAAAAGTCATGGGATACCTCTTAATATCGTGTCGGCCCTCCATTCGCCCGGCGAAGTGCAGCAACTCGACGTGGCATGGACTCAACAAGTCGTTGGAAGTCTTCTGCAGGAATATTGAGCCATGCTGTCTCGATAGACGTCCATAATTGTGAAAGCGTTGATGGTGCAGGATTTTGGGCACGAACAGACCTCTCGATGATGTCCCATAAATGCTCGATGGGATTCATGTCGGGTGATCTAGGTGGCCAGATCATTCGTTGGAATTGTCCAGAATGTTCTTCAACCAATCGCGAACAGTTGTGGCCCGGTGACATGGCGCATTGTCATCCATAAAAATCCCATCGTTGTTTGGGTACATGAAGTCCATGAATGGTTGCAAGTGATCTCCAAGTAGCTGAACATAAGCATTTCCAGTCAATGTTCGGTCCAGTCGCACCAGAGGACCAAGTCCATGCCATGAAAAAAAAACGCCCACACCATTACGGAGCCATCACCAGCTTGAACAGTGCCTTGCTGACAGTTTGGGTCCATGGCTTCGTGGGGTCTGCGCCACACTCGAACCCTACCATCAGCTCTTACCAACTGAAATTATGACTCCTCGGACCAGACCACGGTTTTCCATTCATCTAGCGACCAACCGATATGCTCACGTGCCCACGAGAGTCGCTGCAAGCGATGTCGTTCTGTCAGTAAAGGCACTCGAGTCGGTCTTCTGCTGGAATAGCCCAAGAAAGCCAAATTTCTCCGCACAGTTCTAACAGACAAGTCCCTTGTACGTCCCACATTGATTTCTGCGGTTATTTGACGCAGTGTTGCTTGTCTGTTAGAATTTACGACTCTTTGCAGACGTCGCCGGTCTCGGTCGTTAAGTGCAGGCGGTCGACCACTGCGCTGTCCATGGTGGGATGTTATGCCTGAAATTTCATACTCTCGGCACACTCTTGACACAGTGGATCTGGGAATGTTGAATTCAATAACGATTTCCGAAATGGCATGACCCATGCGTCTAGCTCCAACTAACATTCCGCGTTCAAAGTCTATTAATTCCCGTCGTGCGGTCATCATCACGTCAAAACCTCTTCACATAAATAACTTGAACAGAAATGAAAGCTCTGCGAAAGCACTGCGCATTTATACCTGTTCTACGCGATGCTACTGCCATCTGAAAATTTGCATATTGCTATCCCATGACTTTTGTCACTTCAGTGTATATGTATATAGATATAGATAGATAATTACAAAATATACAAATAGTGAATAGATGTTACGTTAGACGAATCTACATTATGTCTTGTTAAAAATCACTATTTATAACACTGACTTTCGTAATCATACTACTTATCTTTAAAATAATAAACCGTCTTAAAAAAAACTGACTTTAACACTTTTAATAATACTTTATAATTGCTTAAATTCAAATTTCATTGCTTCTAAAGTTAACACAAACAAAAAGGTGTCTATATTTACTGGAAAACTGCCAACTACTCCATTTCCAACGAAAAACTTCATTTCATTTAGTGTTGAAAGTATATTTATCCCGGTTATTTGACTACAAACAGGACAATTTTTTAAAGCAATACCTGTTCATTTAAAATGCATTGCAACGCAGTTCCGAAAAGCACAAATTCAGACATGATAAGATATATTTCTTGGAAACAACTGAATGCCAGAAATTTAACAATTTGCAAGCATTCCAGGAATGCAACTGAACTAGTATGAAATTTATCAAGTTACCTTGAGAAAAATGAAAAAAAAAAATATTAGAATACTGTCAGCAATTCGAAAAGGCATAATTACATCAACGTATCTTTGATAAGACGTGATATCTAGAAAACTTTGGTACTTAAAAATGAAATAAAGGCAGCAGTGTAAATAATTTCTCAATAAAAATATCATCTACTTCATTTATTTAAAATTCATTCGGCATTCCGTTAAAGAACGTTCCGTTATTCCAAAACTCAATTTCTATTTATTTAATTTTATTACTGCCAAACGATAATTTTTGGAACATCAAAACTATCGCGGACATTTTCCCCAAACGTTGGCTTAATTTAAAGAACGTGAAATTAATTTAGTATACATTGGTGATTCGAAGTTGCTCTTATGATGACATTCTTATTTTGCAAATGGAAAATTCTTGGGTTGTAACAATTAAGCAATTAAATATTTATTTTCAATCAAAGGAGTAGTGAAATTTTCATTAGGTAAAACAGCGGTGGCAACAGAGACAAATGGATGGCTGACCTTTTTTCTTGTGAGCGTCGTTCTTCGTCTTGGGAATTGTTTATCAAGCTAGCAAAGAACGAATTTGCATACTAAGAAAAGCGACTTAATTAAGTAAAAAAATGGTATCGTTATCAGAGAGCCGGCATTTTTGCTTTGTTCTTGGTCTTTATTCACGGTGGAAGTATGCGAAATTTCGGAGATAGTATGAAAAATGCTCCAAAAGAACAAATGTAAACAAACTTGTTTGAAGAAGGGAATATATTATCAAGGTTTTCTATTTCGTGTTGAAATTAAGATGTCGTGAAAATTGAGTTATTCTTGAGAGAGTCTTTTCTTTTTCTATGCTGTGAGCCCCAAAATTATTTATGAATTTGTTTGATTAAGTACTTAAATGGGCAATGATGCTAAAGAATCTGCTGGGATGTTTGTCAACAAAGAAATCTACCCATGCCTATTGCTAAAATCTTTAATTCGATGTCTTTTCTTTCTGTGTTAATTGATCCAAATTATTTATAGTATGACCCTATTTTGGAAAATTAATTAATTAATAAGGCTTTAATTAGAGATAGATATATATGTTCGTATACATCACTAGCAGATGTGAGTAGGCGTAGCTCAAGCACTAAAGAATAAAAAATTATTAGGCAAAATTAGTTTTATTAGGGTTTTGAAAGAATTTAAAAGTGAAAAATTTGGATTGAAATTTTAACTTTTAATTAAACTTTCCCTTTTATAATATAAATTAACCAAATATAAACCGGAACTGCAAAGTTTTCTATATAATAATATAGTGAATTTTGATAACTTTTGAGAAAATAAAATATTAACTGGCGCCTGAAGCCGAGTGATTGGCCCTCGATGCCACATGTTTTGATTTCGAGTGCCTGCTGTTCCATGGATGTTTGTAGTGGTTCGGAATTCCCCTTAAACTTAATTCAAATTAACTGGGGCCTGATGGCTGAACAATTGGCTCTCGCTGTCACAAGTTTTGAGTTCGAATCCCGAAGATGTCATGGATGATTGTAATTGTTCGGAATCCACTTTAAACCGTAGGTCCTGGTCAAATAGGATCGTAGCATAATAGCAAGCTATACTCCCCCCCGGGTAGTGATAAATGAGTAACATCGGTGCAGCCCTTGCTTATGGCATAAAGATTAACTGTTTCTGTATTGCCAGTTGCATTAGAACAACTGTATATATGCTTAAGTTCAAATCTCATTGCTTTTAAATTTAATACAAGAAAAAGTGTCTATATTTGCTAGAAACCTGTCAAATAGTTCATTTCTAATGAAAAAGATAGATAGACATAGATATTTCAGACATTCCAGATATTTCATTTAGTGCTGAAACTACATTTATCCCGGTCATTTGACTACAAACAGGGCAATTTTTCTTTTACGCAATACCTGTCCATCTAAAATGCATTGCAATGCAATTCCAAAAAGGACAAATTCAGACATGATAAGTTATTTCTTGGAACAAATAAATGCGAGAAATTTAGCAATTTGCATACATTCCAGGAATACGATAAAATTAACACGAAATTTATCAAGTTACCTTGAGAAAAGGACAAAAAAAAAGATATTTCAATAGTATCAGCAATTCGAAAAGGCATAATTACATCAACGTGTCTTTGATAAGACGTGATATCTAGAAAACTTTGGTACTTAAAAATGAAATGAAGGCAGCAGTGTAAATAATTTCTCAATAAAAATATCATCGACTTCCTTATTTAAAATTCACTCGGCATTCCGTTAAAGAACATTCCGTTATTCCAAAACACAATTTCTATTTATTTAATTTTATTAATGCCAAACGATAATTTTTGGAACATCAAAACTCGCACGGACATTTTCCCCAAACGTTTGCTTGATTTAAAGAACGTTGAAATTAATTTAGTATACATTGGTAATTCGAAGTTGCTCTTTTGACGACATTCTTATTTTGCAAATGGAAAATTCTTGGGTTGCAACAATTAAGCAATTAAATATTTATTTTCAATCAAAGCAGCAGTGAAATTTTCAGTAGGTAAAACAGCGGTGGCAACAGAGACAAATGGATGGCTGACCTTTTTTCTTGTGAGCGTCGTTCTTCGTCTTGGGAATTGTTTATCAAGCTAGCAAAGAACGAATTTGCATACCAAGAAAAGGGACTTAATTAAGTAAAGAAAATGGTATCGTTATCTGCAAAGCAGAGAGCCGGCATTTTTGCTTTGTTCTTGGTCTTTATTCACGGTGGAAGTATGCGAAATTTCGGAGATAGTATGAAAAATGCTCCAAACGAACAAATGTAAACAAACTTGTTTGAAGAAGTGAATATATTATCAAGGTTTTCTATTTCGCGTTGAAATTAAGATGTCGTGAAAATTGAGTTATTCTTGAGAGAGTCTTTTTCTTTTTTCTATGCTGTGAGCCCCAAAATTATTCATGAATTTGTTTGATTAAGTACTTAAGTTGGCAATGATGCTAAAGAATCTGCTGGGATGTTTGTAAGCAAAGAAATCTATATCACTGGCCATCAGTATTGCTAAAATCTTTAATTCGCATGTCTTTCCTGTCTGTGATAATTGATTCAAATTATTTACAGTATGAACAAATTTTGGAAAATTAATGAATTAATCAGGGTTTTAATTAGACATAGATATATATGTTCGTATACATAACTAGCAAATGTGAATAGGTGTAGCTCAAGCACTAAAGAATAAAAAATTATTAGGCAAAATTAGTTTTATTAGGGTTTTGAAAGAATTTATAAGCGAAAAATTTGGATTGGAATCTTAACTTTTAATTAAACATTACCTTTTATAATATAAATTAACCAAATATAAACCAGAACTGCAAAGTTTTTTTAAATATAAGATATGGAATTTGGATAACTTTTAAGGAAATAAAATATTAACTGGCGCCTGAAGCCGAGAGATTGGCCCTCGGTGCCATATGTTTTGATTTCGAGTGCCTGCGGTGCCATGGATGTTTGTAGAGGTTCGCAATTCACCTTAAACCTAATTCAAATTAACTGAGGCCTGGAGGCCGAACAATTGGCTCTCGCTGTCACAGGTTTTGAGTTCGAATCCCGAAGTTGTCATGGATGTTTGTAAGGGTTCGGAATCCCCTTTAAACCGTAGGTCCTGGTCTAAGAGGATCGTAGCATAATAGCAATCTACACTTCCCCCCTGGGTAGTGCTAAATGAGTAACATCGGTGCAGCCCTTGCTTATCGCATAAAGATAAACTGTCTCTGTATTGCCAGTTGCATTACAACAACTTTATATATGCTTAAATTCAAATCTCATTGCTTCTAAATTTAATACAAGTAAAAGTGTCTATATTCTAGAAACCTGGCAAATAGTTTATTTCTAATGAAAAAGATAGATAGGCATAGATATTTCACACATTCCAAATATTCCATTTAGTGCTGAAAGTATATGCAGCCCGGCCATTTGACTACAAACTAAACTAAATGCCAGAACAACTAAATGCCAGAAGTTTAGCAATTTGTAAGCATTCCAAAAATGCGATAAATTTAGTACGAAATTTATCAAGTTACCTTGAGAAAAGGACAAAAAAAAAGATATTACAATAGTATCAGCAATTCGAAAAGGCATAATTACATCAACGTGTCTTTGATAAGACGTGATATCTAGAAAACTTTGGTATTTAAAAATTAAATGAATGCAGCAGTGTAAATAATTTCTCAATAAAAATATCATCGACTTCCTTATTTAAAATTCACTCGGCATTCCGTTACAGAACGTTCCATTATTTCAAAACGCATGTTCTATTTATTTAATTTTATTAATGCCAAACGATAATTTTTGGAACATCAAAACTCGCACGGACATTTTTCCCAAACATTAACTGATTTAAAGAACGTGAAATTACTTTAGTATACATTGGTAATTCGAAGTTGCTCTTATGATGACATTCTTATTTTGAAAATGGAAAATTCTTGGGTTGTAACAATTAAGCAATTAAATATTTATTTTCAATCAAAGGAGCAGTGAAATTTTCATTAGGTAAAACAGCGGTGGCAACAGAGACAAATGGATGGCTGACCTTTTTTTCTGTGAGCGTCGTTCTTCGTCTTGGGAATTGTTTATCAAGCTAGCGCAGAACGAATTTGCATACCAAGAAAAGGGACTTAATTAAGTAAAGAAAATGGTATCGTTATCAGAGAGCCGGCATTTTTGCTTTGTTCTTGGTCTTTATTCACGGTGGAAGCATGCGAAATTTCGGAGATAGTATGAAAAATGCTCCAAACGAACAAATGTAAACAAACTTGTTTGAAGAAGGGAATATATTATCAAGGTTTTCTATTTCGCGTTGAAATTAAGATGTCGTGAAAATTGAGTTATTCTTGAGACAGTCTTTTTCTTTTTTCTATGCTGTGAGCCCCAAAATTATTCATGAATTTGTTTGATTAAGTACTTAAGTTGGCAATGATGCTAAAGAATCTGCTGGGATGTTTGTAAGCAAAGAAATCTACCCATGCCTATTGCTAAAATCTTTAATTCGATGTCTTTTCTTTCTGTATTAATTGATCCAAATTATTTATAGTATGAGCCTATTTTGAAAATTAATTAATTAATAAGGCTTTAATTAGACATAGATATCTATTTTCGTATTCATAGCTAGTATATGTGAATAGGAGCAGTGGAGCTAGAAAGAATAAAACTTTTTTAGTTTTGGAAGATTTATTACGGAAAATTTTGGATCGAAGTTAGACATTTAAAATAAATTTTTCTTATATAATATAAATTAGCCAAATATAAACTGGCATGCCCAGTTCCTTTTTGTTGTTACTAATGTAACCCTATTTCACCCTATGAATATCTCAATGTGTGAATAAATGGACTTGTTTCCTTTTTAAATAATGAATTCCATTAGAATAATTCATCATTGTATTTGACTCGTAGTGAGACAACAGAAATCGAACCAATCGAAAGAAAAATCCGCAACTTATACGACAGTATTGTAAAAAAAATATATATATATTTTTATTGTTGAAAAAAAATGGTTATAAAACATGCCCATATACAAACTAAACGGAAATTCGCAGAAGATTCATGGTGTTGTTGATCTGATGCAACTGACAATACAGAGACAGTTCATCTTTATGCCATAAGCAAGGTCTGCACTACTGTTATTCATTTAGCCCTATCCAGGCAGCACGTGTAGCTTGAATATGCTACGGACGAAGAGTAAAAATACCCACGCTCTACGATGATGTTAGACCGAGATCTACAGTTTAAAGTGGATTCCGACCCACTACAAACATCCCTAACACTACTGGGACCCGAACCCGAAAACCTGGGGTACCGATCACCAGTGCGATAGCAAATCGGCCATAAGGCCCGTAAGACAGTGATAGTAAACAACAGTAGAAAATTTATAAATCCAATAATCTAATTTTTGTCAGGCATTCCACATTATCGGAATATTTTATTAGTGAGTTGTAGAAAATTTAAAGACAAAAATTAATGTAACCTTTTTTTCTTCAAAGTATGATAAACAATTTCAATGCAATCCTATTTTCCAGTTTTTTACATGGAAAAAGTATACTATTCTCTTAAACTGTATCTCATTAATGGTGAATTGACAAATATTTTAATTAGTAGTGTTCAATTTTTATTCTTGTTCTAATGCAGCTGGCAATACAGACACAGTTAATCTTTATGTCATAAGCAAGGGCTGCACCGCTGTTACTCATTTAGCCCTACCCAGGGGGGTACGTGTAGCTTGAAGATAGGCTACGGACGTGTGTCACACTACCCCCACATCCTTCTAAGATCCTATTAGACTGAGACCTACGGCTTAAAGTGGATTCCGAACCACTACCAATACATCTGTGGCCCCGCCGGCACTCGAACCCGAAACCTGTCGTACTGAGCGCCAGGGCGCTAGTGACTAGTGCTCTGTCTCTCAGTGACAGAGACTTCGGATTCGAGTCCCAGCGGTGCCATGGATGTTCGTAGTGGTTCGGAATTCACTTTAAACAGTATGTTCCTGTCTAATATGGCTAATATATCCTTGTGCCTAGAGCTGAGTTGCCCTTTTACAGTTTGGGAATGATGTGGGTGAGAAGAAGTCTGATTGGGCTCCTTGACGCTCTATGATCATATGAGACCTGAACCTACACCTTAAAGTGGATTCCGAACAACTACCAACACATCCGTGTTGATAGGGGACTGAAACCCGAAACTTGTAGTACCGAGCGCCAGGGCGCTACCACTCGGCTATCAGGCGCGTCGATCTTTATATTTTGAAAAAATTATATTAGAAAATTGTTTCATATTACGAGAATACAACTAATTACCTTCTTATGGACGACATTTGAAAAAAATAAAGAAATGTATCATAAAAAAAACTGAGATCATTCAATTTATTAAAGTTTTAGTAAAGAATTCTTTGTTTAAAAAATAATTGTTTTCATATTTTAATTATGATGAGTTTTCTTTTCATAGATGATTATCTCACGTAGCAACGAAATTGCTAAATATAAGGATTTATATCTCTTTTTTTTTTCTTTGGAAAATCCGCATAATCCAATTAAGATAAAAATTATTTTAGTTAAAAAAATAAAATCATAATCTCATAAAATGAAGAAAAATAAATTTTGGAAATAATTGGTTTTATATAAAAAAAACTAATTTAATTATTTACAAAATCACACTTTTTCAAAAATTAGTAAATATTTACTTCATAAAATAACACATTTTCGAAAAAAAAAAATGTATTGAATTTTATAATCTATTTAGAAATTTTTTTTAACTTTTAGGATTGAAGCAAGATAACATTTCTGCATACTTCAACAGGCTTATAAACTTTTTTTTTAATTTTATTTTCGTGTGAAAATTAAAAATTAGGTTAATAATCTTTCGTAAAACTTCACAAAAGTCTTATCGCTTTTGTCCTGACGAAGAGGATTTTCTGAATTTCATTTCTTTTTGCACCGATAAACTCATAAATGTTGCCTAAAGAAAGTTACATGAAAAAAGTACTATTGCGGCCAAAAAGTAAGACCAATTATTTTATTTTTCAAAAACTCTTTATTTATTTCATCGCCTTCAAAGTAATCCCCTCCGGACACAATGCACTTACGCCAATTTTTCTTTTCCAATCCCCAATGCAAGCCAAAAAGCCATCGGCAGGGATGGCCTTCAAAGCGCGGGGCATTTCGCGTTGAATCTCTTCAATCGAATCATAACGGTGTATCCGGAGTGGTCTTTTGAGTTTAGAGAATAGCCAGAAGTCGCACGGTGTGAATACGGTGGCTGGGGAACGATATGAGCTTCATTTTTACCGAAAAAGTCACGAAGAATCAATGCAGTGTGAATTAGCGTATTCAGTGTTTTCGGTACCAATAGAGATTTGACGCGTTTAAGGCCCAAAATGGAATTCATGCTTTTAAAATTACAACATCAGCAGCAAGGTCTATAATTGTAAATCGACGGTTTGCAAGCACCAACTCTTTAATTTTTTCGACGTGAGCTTCGTCGGTTGAGATTGAGGGTCGATCAAAGGGCTCTTCGTCTTCAACACTTTCTCTGCCTTCTTTGAACTGTTTATACCACTTGTAAACATTTCATTTCGAAATAGGAATGCTCACCGAATATCTTCTGCAACGTTCCATACGTTTCCGCAGTTCTTGGCTAAATTAATTAAGACCTTTCAAAAATCGCCGGAATCAGTTTTAGCGTCTCACAAAGACAAGCGTAACTCAAACACTAATTAATATTATGACGTCAAATTTCCCACAGAAGTCAAGGATTCACGATGAATCTCTTCAATCGACTCAAAACGGCGTCCCTGTCGTGGTCTTTTGAGTTTAGGGAATAGCCAGAAGACGCACGGTGTGAATACGGTGGTTGAGGGTTGAGGGATATGGGTTTCATTTTTGGCGAAAATTTCACGAAGAATCAAAGTAGTATGAGCTGACGCATTCAGTGTCTTCGGTACCAATCGAAATTTGACGTATTTGAGGCCCAAAGCATCTTTTAAAATGGTATTTTTCAATTATAAAATCATCAGCAAGGTCTCTAATTGTAAATCGATGGTTTGCAAGCACCAAATCCTTAATTATTTTGGACGTGAGCTTCGTCGATTGAGATTGATGGTCGACCGGAGGGTTCTTCGTCTTCAACGCGTTCTATGCCTTCTTTGAACTGTTTATAGCTCTTCTAAACATTTCTTTGTGATATAGAAATGATCACCGAAAGCCTTCTGCAACATTCTATACGTTTCCGCAATTAAAATTGAATGCAAATTCTTTGCTCTATTAATTCACCGGAATCATAATTTATCTAGAAAAAAATTTTAACTTTTAGGATTGAAGCAAGATAACATTTCTGCATACTTCAACAGGCTTATAAACTTTTTTTTTATTTTATTTTCGTGTGAAAATTAAAAATAAGGTTAATAATCTTCGCAAAACTTCACAAAAGTCTTACCGCTTTTGTGTTGGATTACAACGAGGCTTTTCTGAATTTCACTTCTTTCTAAGCTGATGATAAACTCACAAATGTTGCCTAAAGAAAGTTATGTAATCCTTTGAGGAACAACAGGGAACAAATAAAAAAATTTGAAGATAGCAGGATATAAATCAGGATTATCTCTAAATTTCTTAAACTTCATAAATTGGATACATTTATGGAAAAATTTTGTCGACATTGCAAAAAAAAAAAAAAAAAAAGACTCCAAAAAAAAAAAAAAAAAAAAGAAGAAAAGAAAAGAGTTTCCGGACAAAAATCGATTGAATTATATGATAAAAAAAACAAAAACGGAAGGGCCTTATATG
The DNA here is from genome assembly GCA_021605075.1 of Caerostris darwini. Classification (NCBI taxonomy): domain Eukaryota; kingdom Metazoa; phylum Arthropoda; class Arachnida; order Araneae; family Araneidae; genus Caerostris; species Caerostris darwini. The sequence continues at coordinate 169,119 of BPLQ01005177.1, forward strand.
ACCGGTCTCATATAACCGTAGAGTGTCACAGAGCCCAATCAGACTTCTTCTCACCCATATCATTCCCAAACTATATAGGGGCAACTCAGCTCTAAGTACAGTGATGTGGTGTAGTAATAGTAGTCATACGAGACCGGGACCTACGGCTTAAAATGGATTCCGAACCACTACAAACGTCCATGGCCCCGCCGGGATTTGAACCTGAAACTTGTGGCACCGAGCGCTAGTCACTCGGCCATTAGGCCCTTATGTTTCTTATGACCTGTATATTAATTATGAATTACAAAAAAAAAATTTAAATATCGCCATTTGGCGAGAATTTGCCTGTTGTATTTAACGATATTTCTGAAAGTTAGCTACCAGGATATTTCCCTACAAAACCTCGGAAAAGTTTCAGTCTTCGAAATTTTTTTTATTATTCACATAAGCTAGTGAGGGCCTGAACTGCCGAGTGGCTAGCGCTCTGGCGCTCGGTTCCACAGGTTTCGGGTTCGAGCCCAGGCGGTGCCATGGATGTTTGTAGTGGTTCGGAATCCACTTTGAGCCGTAGGTCCCGGTCCTAATAGGATCGTAATTAGTTGCGGAGGCATTGTTACTCGCGTCCGTGGCTTATCTTCAAGTGACACGCGCCCCCTGGGTAATGCAAAGTGAGTAACGTCTGTGGAGTGCTTGCCTTAAGGCGACCAAGCTGTCTAAGTGTTTGCCAACTGCAATAGAACATAAAAAAAAGAAAAGAAATATGAGCTAGTGATGGTCTAATTACGTTACAAATTGTGATTATTGTTTCTGTAAATTATTTTACTTGCTTTTTCTAAAAAAAAAATTGGCAAAATTTGATAAATGTTCTTCGAAGGAAACCATCGATACGCTAAAATCGACGTGAAAGGTTCTTCTTATTTATTATTGAAGTCTCATAGCTGAGCTTAAACTCTTGAAAAGTTCTTCCTTCCCCAGAATTCTTATGACCTTATTTTTATGCCTTTGGAATCTTCATCATGTCCAGGATGTCATTGAAATGTCAGCGAAGTATTTTCCATTTTTTTTTCCTTCTACTTCTAGAACCAACTTTGATCTGATAATGCCTTCCAACTACTTGCCTATTCTACAAACGTGAAGAAATCTTTTTTTTTTTTTTTTATTATATTTATTACGCTATTCAACATTCCAAAGAGATTTGAATTTTAAAGAAAAGCTTTAGAAATCTATTGAAAAAGCGGAATGAATGAAATTTTCGGTTTAGTTTATCGATTATCTGAAAAATAAAAAATAAAAAAAATGGCGTAAAGGAAGTTTTGAGGAAAAATTTTATTCCTTATTTCTTCGCTCCGTTCCATTCCTTGGAAAGTTTTCACCGTGCCCCCGTCACAAGAGAAATTTAATAACGGGGCCACAAAATTTAGTGGAAGCTGTCAAATGAAAAAAATAAATAAATAAAATGGAAAAATTTGTGTGGTTCAGAATTTTATGAATAATTTAGGATTCTATCACACACAAAGGAAGTTTTGAATGGAGAATCAATAAGGAAAAATGCTAATGTATAATAAATATTTTTCACCTTTGGCCAAATTTATATCATTTATATTAAAGAAATGCGAACAACAAAAAATTTTATATAGAACTGAAAGCTGACTTCAATACATTCTAAAAATTTACTTTCTAAATTTTGAAATTCGCCATGTAGAAAGTAATAAAACTGCTATGACAGAAACTCCATTTCTCCTTCAAGATTGACCTTATTATAAATATATCTGATATATGAGTGATCTTGAGTTTATATAATGTATAAATTCATGATGAAATTTTATGCTTTTAGAACCTTTGAATAAATCCAAGATTAGATCATTTATCAGGTTTTTCTATTCCGTGGAACTGCATTATTCTGTGGCCGGCAATCATGTGGCATGCCTTCAGAATTCTGAACATTTCTCTAGGACAGAGGTGGCCAACCGGCGACCCGCCTTGATTATTTTTCCGGCCCGTGAGATTTATCACACTATTACAAAATATATTTATTTTATAATGGCCAAAGTAGTGAAAACCAACGTATTGAAAAAATATATTATGTGTGCATCCATATAGTCAAAAATTAACATTGATTTTAAAATAATATGCTTGCGAATATAGGACAGATATTGCCCGTTTTATTTATGAGTTTACACTTATGAGTTCGCAGAATAATTAAATTATGTTTTTCAACTCATGATGCGCGCTCATTTTGGAACATCTATTATAACCGATTCTATGTTTCATTTTAATTGACCTCAGTGACGAAGTGATCATCCCTAGATACGCACAGTTGATTGTTGATAGCAGAGCAAACCAGGCTCTTGGTCCTAGTCGTTAGCACTTTTGGTTCAATTAACACCTGGGAACCTTTTTTTTCTAAATTGAAATTGATCAAACACAAAAGACGCTCAAGCATAACGGACGCAACACCCATTACGATGTGCAAATACCCACATTGAGATCGATTTGCAAAAACTAAGTGAAAGAGTGGAGAAACAGATATCACACAAGTAAAATAAATATTTTTTAATGATTTCATTTTTTTTTTATTTCGCTTATATTTAAGTATTTTATATATTTCATTTTTAGTGTTAGATATTTCTTTACAATGTACGTTTAGTATTATAATTATTATTATATTATCTATGTTGACATGTAAGAATAATAGTAAACACAATAATAATAATTCATTACTACTGTGTCCAAACAGTAAAACCAATTTAAAATGAAATGAAATTTATTTTTTTTTTTTTTGAGGGGGGTTGTTGGCACCGTCCTAGACATCTGTGTGAAATTTGACGTCAAAATATTCATTAGTGTTTGAGTGCGACGCTGAAACTAATTCCGGCGATTTTTGAAATGCCTGAATTCATTGAGCAAAGAACCTGCACTAAATTTTGTTTGCAGAAATGTATAAAATGCTGCAGAAGGTATTCGGTGAGCATTCTTATATCGGAAAGAAATGTTTAGAAATGGTGTAAACACTTCAAAGAAGACAGAGAACGCGTTGAAGACAAAGAGCCCTCTGGTCGACCACCAACCTCAACCGACGAAGCTCACGTCCAAACAAATAAAGATCTGGTGTTCGCAAACCGTCGATTTAAAATGAGAGACCTTGCTGATGATATTGGAACTTCAAAAGGATCAGTCTATTCCATTTTAGGCGTCAAATCTCGATTGGTACCGAAAATACTGAATGCGCAGCTCACACTGCATTGATTCTTCGTGACTTCTTCTTCCTGACGAGCAAAGAACTTGCATTCAATTTTGTTTGCGGAAATGAATAGAATGTTTCAGAAGGCATTCGGTGAGCATTCCTATATCGGACAGAAATTTTTAGAAGTAGTCTAAACAGTTCAAAGAAGGCAGAGAACGCGTTAAAGACGAAGAGCATACAAAATGTCCTGTACGAATAAAAATTGTTTGTTGATGTATAAACGTTTTTGAAAATAGAGGCTTAATTGAAATAAACCTTTATTAAAACGTAAAAATAAATTTTTTAAAAAAATTTTGTTTACGAAAATCTAAGACAAGAACTAAAATTAAAGAAAAAAAAAAAAAACTTTTTTTTTTTCTCGCTACGTTTCAAAAACTCGTGAACTCAAATGCCAGCGCGCTATTATTTTAGCTTTTGATGCAATAAAAGTAGCAACTGAAAATAAAAATATTAAAAAAAAAGTGAAAATCTTTTAAATAAATAAAAATTTCTTGTCGTAAAAATATATTTTGTGTATTCCCAGGACATTTTTTTTCCCTAGGTCGATTTGTGAGCAATTCCAGAACGTCGGAAGCAATTTCACTTTTCAAAACATCTTTTTTTCTCCTGCACCCGATTGGATTTGTGCACCACGGTGAACTTTAAAAAGGAAGAAAAAGATCTTTTTAAAAAAAACCATCATCGGACCAAAAGAGAAAAAATAAAGAAGAAAAAAAAGTGAAAATGCATTTACAGCAATTTCAACCCTCTCCCTTGCGTTTTTTTCTTTTTGCTCCTTCCAATACGTGGTTATGCTTTTCTTAAGTGTAAAAGAAATCAGAAGTCACCAAATCTCTAGGAAACGCTGATCTTTTCTTTGAATTCTTTCTCTTTCTTTTCTTTATAAATCTCATTGATCGAAAATTTCGATGGTATTTGTTTTAAAACTTCTCCCTTTTTCCCATACGTGAAAGAAATTTTCACATTTAGTAAAAAGTAAAAAATTCACAAAGAAAAAAAAGGCTCTTTATTCAGATTAGAATTTACAATGCCATATAAAAAAATAAATAAAAATTTTATTTAAGGATCTTACATGATAATAATTTTAATTTTAAGAGGGAATGTAAAATCACGTTTCTGTCCCCCCCCCAAAAAAAATTAATACAAATTATATTTGAGCTTATCGTAATACGTATTCATCATCAACGACGCAGCAACCCCATTGTGGGCCAAGGCCGTCTGTCTACTGGCAGATTTCGTGGCAGCAGCTATTATTTTTTTTACGAGATATGGTTGTCAGCCCAACAATCTACGATAATATTAGACCGGGACTTACGGTTTAAAGTAGATTCTGAACCATTACAAACATCCATGGCGCCGCCGGGACTCGAACCCAATACCTGTGGTGCCGGGCTCCAGAGCACTAGTCACTCGGCGATCAAGCCCCCATAATACTTATTAGACAATAAATATTTATCTTTTCTGATGTCAATATCAAACTTGGATTAGTCGTCTTGGTAAAAATCTAGTTTTTGGCGTGTTTAGGCATTAGCCGAATATTTTCTGATATCGAAATATGCAGAAACAATATTTTATCAGAGATGATGAGTATGCAGTATGCAATATCAGTATGCAGCTCTCCGTTTCTTTTCTAGTGGGTGAATTGTATTTTGAAAAGTTATATGATAGATGGTGTATCTTATGAAGAAAAATTAAAACATAAAACATGATTTGACGCTAGTTTAACGAGATGAAAAACACTCAATTTCACTGCTGGCCACTCACAATACCTACACCAAATACGTTAAGAGAATCCAAAGCCAAATTTATTAGATAAATAACACGAAGTGCAAACGTGAAATAGAAATACGAGAAGTTGAGGATCTCACGGGCCGGAAAAATATTCAAGGCGAGGCGCGGGTTGGCCACCCCTATGTTAGCAAACAAAATGCCCTGTACGAGTAAAAACTATTCACTGAACGAACAAAAGTTTTTTAGTATACTATTGATTCTTAATTGAAATAAAGCATTTTAAAATGTAAAACTAAATTTTTTTTTAAATTTTCTCGTACAAAAATCTACTTGCATATTCTAAGACAAGAACTACATAAAAAAAAAAATTCTTTCGTTTTAGTCGCTGCTTTTTCAAAAATTCGTGAACTCAAATGCTAGCGCACTATTATTTTAGCTTTCGATGCAATAAAAGTAGTAGCTGAAAATGAAAATAATAAAAAAAACAGGAAAATCTTTTTAAAAAATAAATAAACATTTCTTGTCGTAAAAATATATTTTGTGTATTCCCAGGACATTTTTTCCCCTAGGTCGATCTGTGAGCAATTCCAGAACGTCGGAGGCAATTTCACTTTTCAAAACATCTTTTTTTTTCTCCTGCACCCGATTGGATTTGTGCACCACGGTGAACTTTAAAAAGGAAGAAAAAGATCTTTTTTAAAAAAAACTTCATCGGACTAAAAAAGGGGGAAAAAAGAAGAAACAAAAAAGTGAAAATGCATTTACAGCAATTTCAACCCTCTCCCTTGCTTTTTTTTTTTTTCTTTTTGTTCCTTCCAATACGTGGTTATGTTTTTCTTAAATGTAAAAGAATTCAGAAGTCACCAAATCTTCAGGAAACGCTGATCTTTTCTTTGAATTCTTTCTCTTTATTTTCTTTATAAATCTCATTGATCGAAAATTTCGATGGTATTTGTTTTAAAATTTTCACTTTTAATAAAAAGTAAAAATTTCACAAGGGAAATAAAATGCACTTTATTCAGATTAGAACATGGGTGGCCAACCCGCGGGCCGCATGTAGCCCGCCTTGAATATTTTTCTGTTTGAACACTTTTAGAAAACATGTTTATTTTATAATGGCCAAGTAGTGAAAACCAATGTAGTAAAAAAATACATTATGTGTGCATCCATATACTTAAAAGTTAACTGTCGGCATTATGAGAAAAAAAAATTAACTTTGATTTTAAAATAATATTCTTGCGCCATATATTGCCTGTTTTATTTATCAGTTTACAGTTATGAATTCGCAAAATTATTAAATTATATTTTACGCATTTTGGAACATTTAATATAACAAGTTCTATTTTTCACTTTAAGTGACCTCAGTGACCATCCCTAGATATACACAGTTGATTGTTGATAGCAGAGCAAACCAGCCTCTTAATTCAAATTATTAGTGCTTTTGGTTCAACTTACACCTGCGAATCGTTTTTTCTAAAATGAAATTGACCAAACACAAAACGCGCTCAAACATAACGAATGTCACACCCTTTACGATGTGCAAATACCCAAATTGAGATCGATTTGCAAAAGCTAAGTGAAAGAACAGAGAAACAAATATCGCACTTGAAAATTAAATTTTTTTTATTTCGTTGATATCTATATTTCATTTTTAGTGTTATATATATCTTTATAATGTGCGTTTAGTGTTATCATTATTATTATTATTATCTTTGTTTACATGTAAGAATAATAGTAAACACAAAAATAATGAGTCATTACAACTGTGTTCAAAAAGTAAGACCCATTAAGAATTTAAAATTCCCGAAGCTTATGGAAAATTTTTTTTTTTTTTTTTCTGGCACTGTCCTTGATAACTGTGTGAAATTTCACGTCAAAATATTCATTAGTGTTTGATTTACGCTTGGCTTTGTGAGACGCTAAAACTGATTCCGGCGATTTTTGAAAGGTCTGAATTCATTGAGCAAAGAACTGGCATTCAATTTTGTTTGCGGAAATGAATAGAATGTTGCAGAAGGCATTCGGTGAGCATTCCTGTATCGTAAAGAAATGCTTAGAAGTGGTCTAAACAGTTCAAAGAAGGCAGACAAGGCGTTGAAGAAGAAGAGTCATCCTGTCTGGTTGGCCACTCCTCTGTTAGCCCCCTCAGGGGCGCATCTTCTTTAGATGTGTACGGGAGTCACGACCCCGGGGTTACCTAGTGATCTTTTTCTCCTTCCTTTTGTCTTCTCTTTTTTTCTTTTTCATCGTCTAGACCACAGACCTTCTTTTTTGTATCATATCATTGTTTCATTACTATCACGCGTGTCATACTTTTTGTCTTGGCTTTCCTCGTCATGGTTTTTACATCGTTTCTTGAAATTATTTTTATCATTAGGATACTTTGACTAACAATGTTTGTTGTTTAACTTTGTTTTTCCGATTGATTTGGTAGACTAACAATGTCAGTTTTCTGACCCACGTGTTTGCCGTGCGTGGCGACCCGTGTTCCAGGAAAAGTGGATCCTGGGGATTGAGTCCAGCTAGAGTTGCGACTCTGGTGTGGGCAACACGTCCCTTTGGCCTCTGCTTCTGGTAGTCGGGAGGTACACCTCAGTCTCCGGGTGTATCAATCGGGTCGCAATTTCAGTCCCTCGTGTCTGGAATTGTTCTGGATTCAAGTGATGAGTCACTTTGTGGGCGTCTCGTTAAGGGTGGAGGTCGTTCCAGGGAGTGGCTCTGACCGTATAGGTCCTGGTTAGCACTAAGGCAGGAATATGCTTTCCCTCGTAGGACTCCATGGTGGGTGGTGCAATCCGGGACCCGAATATTTCGACCGTTTTTTATGGATGCAAAAAAATCTTCTACCATTTGTCCCGATGTTTATCCTAATTCACCTCCTTCATATATTGACAATATTGCAAAAACAGCTCGCTTTTTTATTTTATCCATACCGCAGAATGTTGTATCAAAATCTCCGTTTGCCATAGAACAATGCCTTCGTGGTATATTGGGAAATCCTAAATCAGTCAAAAAACTTAAATCCGGTGATCTTCTCATAGAAACAACCAATGCAATACAATCTAAATCTTTACTGCTTGCTAAAACCTTTCTTCACCAACCTATCCAAGTTTCACCTCATAAATCATTAAACACAACAAGAGGAGTTATTTCCGAAGCTGATCTTGTCTTCTGTACCGATTCGGAAATTATCGAGGGTTTATCTAATCAGGGAGTTACACATGCTCGACGCATTACAATCAAACGTGGTGCTGACGTTATTCTAACAAAACATGTCATTTTAACTTTCTCTTCTACATCTTTGCCATCTAGCGTAAAAGCCGGCTACTTGAATTGCCGTGTCCGTCCTTATATTTCTAATCCTTTGCGCTGCTTTAAATGCCAAAAATTCGGTCACTCTCAAACTACTTGTAGAGGTGTTCCGACTTGCTCAAACTGTTCATCCGAAGATCATAATTATACAGAATGTCAATCTGCACCACAATGTGTCAACTGCCATCAATCACATCCCTCTACCTCAAAATCTTGCCCTCAGTGGCAAATTGAGAAAAAAATCCAGGACATAAAAGTTACTCGTAACCTCACTTATTCTGAAGCACGCAAAATAGTCACACAACCCGCTACTTCTTATGCTGAAATAATTTCGAAACAACTTCCTACCACTCATTCAATAGCTACACCAACTTGTTCAGTTTCCATTATGACAGATGCTACCATAACGGGAATTGTTTGCCCACCACTTAAATGTCTAAAACCACTTTCTACTATAAAACGGGCAACTAAAGACTCGGCTTCATCTGTCAATTTGATCTCTGCGCCATCCATTTCCGATTCTGTTTCTACTTCTGTTCATCAGCAGACCCCAGCTACTGCAAAAGCTAAACCCGTTCCACGAGTGACTTTTCCCTCAATGACCAAACCAGATAGCAATACACAAAAACAGAAAGAGCTTTTCATAAGTCGTTCAAAATCTCTTGACAAATTACATTTTAAAGCTAAAGACTTAGTGCTTCATAAGAAAAAATTTCCAAACCACCAGATAAAACCAGATAGTTTTAAACTTTGGCCGTCTCTTACTACTTTTTAATCAATTTTAACCTGTTTAGAAAACAATTTTATTGCTATATTCATGATTTTACTTCGATCTTGAAATTGAATTTTTCGTATTTTAACCATTTCTATATTGTCTTGTGTTTACCTTTTATACCTATGATAATTATTTACTTTTAATATCATCAGCTTTTTAAAAAGAAACACCTTTGTTTGGCGCAGCATAGCCAAATCTGGCTCTTGTGCCATTAAACCCCAACCAACCAACCAACCAACCTCTGTTAGCATACAAAATGTCCTGTACGAATAAAAATTGTCCATTGACGAATAAAAGTTTTTGAAAACAGAGGCTTAATTGAAATAAACCTTTATTAAAACGTAAAAATAAATTTAAAAAAAAAAATTTCTTACGAAAATCTAAGACAAGAAATAAAACTTAAAAAAAAGAAAAAAAAAAAAAAAAAAAAAAAACCTTTTTTTTTTTTGTTTCGAACTTTTTTTTTTTTTCTCGCTGCGTTTCAAAAACTCGTGAACTCAAATGCCAGAGAGCACTATTATTTTAGCTTTCGATGCAATAAAAGTAGCAGCTGAAAATGAAAATAATTAAAAAAAAAACAAAAAAACTTTTAAATAAATAAATAAAAAAAAATTTCTTGTCGTAAAAATATATTTTGTGTATTCCCAGGACATTTTTTCCCCTAGGTCGATTTGTGACCAATTCCAGAACGTCGGAGGCAATTTCACTTTTCAAAACATCTTTTTTTTTCTCCTGCACCCGATTGGATTTGTGCACCACGGTGAACTTTAAAAAGGAAGAAAAAGATCTTTTTTAAAAAAAACTTCATCGGACTAAAAAAGGGGAAAAAAAGAAGAAACAAAAAAGTGAAAATGCATTTACAGCAATTTCAACCCTCTCCCTTGCTTTTTTTTTTTTTTTTTTTTTCCTTCCAATACGTGGTTATGTTTTTCTTAAATGTAAAAGAATTCAGAAGTCACCAAATCTTCAGGAAACGCTGATCTTTTCTTTGAATTCTTTCTCTTTATTTTCTTTATAAATCTCATTGATCGAAAATTTCGATGGTATTTGTTTTAAAACTTACATTTTTAATAAAAAGTAAAAATTTCACAAGGGAAATAAAATGCACTTTATTCAGATTAGAACATGGATGGCCAACCCGCGGGCCGCATGTAGCCCGCCTTGAATATTTTTCTGTTTGAACACTTTTAGAAAACATGTTTATTTTATAATGGCCAAAGTAGTGAAAACCAATGTAGTAAAAAAATACATTATGTGTGCATCCATATACTTAAAAGTTAACTGTCGACATTATGAGAAGAAAAAAATTAACTTTGATTTTAAAATAATATTCTTGCGCCATATATTGCCTGTTTTATTTATCAGTTTACAGTTATGAATTCGCAAAATTATTAAATTATATTTTACGCATCTTGGAACATTTAATATAACAAGTTCTATTTTTCACTTTAAGTGACCTCAGTGACCATCCCTAGATATACACAGTTGATTGTTGATAACAGAGCAAACCAGCCTCTTAGTTCAAATTATTAGTGCTTTTGGTTCAACTTACACCTGCGAATCGTTTTTTCTAAAATGAAATTGACCAAACACAAAACGCGCTCAAACATAACGAATGTCACACCCTTTACGATGTGCAAATACCCAAATTGAGATCGATTTGCAAAAGGTAAGTGAAAGAACAGAGAAACAAATATCGCACGAGAAAATTAAATTTTTTTTATTTCGTTGATATTTATATATTTCATTTTTAGTGTTATATATATCTTTACAATGTGCGTTTAGTGTTATCATTATTATTATTATTATCTATGTTTACATGTAATAATAATAGTAAACACAAAAATAATGAGTCATTACTACTGTGTTCAAAAAGTAAGACCCATTAAGAATTTAAAATTCCCGAAGCTTATGGAATTTTTTTTTTTTTTTTTTTTAGGTTGCTGGTACTGTCCTTAATATCTGTGTGAAATTTCACGTCAAAATATTCATTAGCGTTTGAGTTACGCTTGGCTTTGTGAAACGCTAAAACTGATTCCGGCGATTTTTGAAAGGTCTGAATTCATTGAGAAAAGAACTTCAATTTTGTTTGCGGAAACGAATAGAATGCTGCAGAAGGCATTCGGTGAGCATTCCTATATCGGAAAGATGTGCTTAGAAGTGGTCTAAATAGTTCAAAGAAGGCAGTCAACGCGTTGAAGACGAAGCGTCTATTATCTGGTTGGCCACCCCTCTGTTAGCATACAAAATGTCCTGTACGAATAAAAATTGTCCATTGACGAATAAAAGTTTTTGAAAACAGAGGCTTAATTGAAATAAACCTTTATTACGTAAAAATAAATTAAAAAAAAAAAATTCTTACGAAAATCTAAGACAGGAACTAAAATTAAATAAATAAATAAAAAAATAAATAAATAAATAAAAATAAAAAATAAAACTTTTTTTTTTTTTTTTTTTTTTCCCGAACTTTATTTTTTTCTCGCTACGTTTCAAAAACTCGTGAACTCAAATGCCAGCGCACTATTATTTTAGCTTTCGATGCAATAAAAGTAGCAGCTGAAAATGAAAATAATAAAAAAAACAGGAAAATCTTTTAAAAAAATAAATAAACATTTCTTGTCGTAAAAATATATATTCCCAGGACATTTTTTTTTCCCCCCTAGGTCGATTTGTGAGCAATTCCAGAACGTCGGAAGCAATTTCACTTTTCAAAACATCTTTTTTTCTCCTGCACCCGATTGGATTTGTGCACCACGGTGAACTTTAAAAAGGAAGAAAAAGATCTTTTTTAAAAAAAACTTCATCGGACTAAAAAAGGGGGAAAAAAGAAGAAACAAAAAAGTGAAAATGCATTTACAGCAATTTCAACCCTCTCTCTTGCTTTTTTTCTTTCTTTTTGTTCCTTCCAATACGTGGTTATGCTTTTCTTAAGTGTAAAAGAATTCAGTAGTCACCAAATCTTCAGGAAACGCTGATCTTTTCTTTGAAGTCTTTCTTTTCCTTTTTTTTTAAATCTCATTGATCGAAAATTTCGATGGTATTTGTTTTAAAGCTTACCCTTTTAAAATTTTCACTTTTAATATAAAGTAAAAATTTCACAAGGAAAAAAAAAGCACTTTATTCAGATTAGAACATGGGTGGCCAACCCACGGGCCGCATGCAGCCCGCCTTGAATTTTTTTTTTGTTTGAACACTTTTAGAAAACATATTTATTTTATAATGGCCGAAGTAGTGAAAACCAATGTATTGTGCATCCATATATTCAAACATTAACTGTCGACATTATGAGAAAAAAAAATTAACTCTGATTTTAAAATAATATTCTTGCGAATATATGACATATATTGCCTGTTTTATTTAAGAGTTTAAAGTTATGAGTTCGCAGAATAATGAAATTATATTCTGCGAACTCATGATGTGCGCCCATTTTGGAACATCTAATATAACAGGTTCTATGTTACACTTTAAGTGACCATCCCCAGATACGTACAGTGGATTGTTGATAGCAGAGCAAACCAGTCTCTTAGTTCAAGTTGTTAGAGCTTTCAGTTCAACTTACACCTGCGAATCGACTTTTTTCGAAAATGTAAATGACCCAACACAAAACACGCTCAAACATAACGGACGCAGTGTTACTCGCATACGCAGCCTATCTTCAAGCTACACGTGCCCCTGGGTAGTGCTAAATAAGTAACAGCAGTGCAATCCTTGCTTAGGGCATAAAGATTAACTGACTCTGTTATTGCCAGCTGCATTAGAACAACATAATCATTCGTGCATACTTCTAGTAGATCGGTGCTTGTTAGCGCCCTCTATAGCACACATTTTAAGTTTTTTTTTTCGTTTCACCATTAAAAAAATATCACGTGCTTTTAGTGAAACTGCAATTATTTATTTCCTTTCCCCCTTTTTTAAAAGTTTATACAGATTTTTTGCTCGTCCTATATTAAAAGCAAGATATATATTAGGGTTTGATGTGTTTAAACAGAATGTTTAACCGAGTATGTGACATTACCAAAAATGGAAGTTAGCCAAAGGATTAAAAAAAAATGAGATTAAAAAAAAATTGAATAATGGGCCAAGACGTTGAAAAAAAAAACTGTATAAATCTTTACAAAAAAATCCTGAATAATTCGTGATTTTGAGTGTTTTGGCTGAAATTCATGAAAATGGTGCTGTCAAAAACAAAGGGGAAAAAAATAATATTTGCTGATGATGCAAATTGAGCAAAATATCAAACAAATGCTGTAGATGAGAACTTTGGCACTTCCTAACCTGGGTTAAGCATATTCCTGGAAGTATGCGGTGACCAAGATGGAAGTTTTTAAAAATTATACGTTGGAAAACAAAAATTAAAAAAGAAAAGAATAGGCGTAAACTTAGTAATTGATGGAGTTCTGGGTGGTTTAAACAAAGTGCTTTGGTTACAGAGCAGCCCCACATTTTCATTTTGATGTTGGAGAATTGCTTTAGGTCAATGCCCATTGAAATTTTATGTCTAGAAATACATAATTAATAAAAAATAAAAGAGAAAGGTAACAGTGTAAATTAAGAGAGAGAGAGGGAAAAATAAACCTTTTGGGAGACTTTAAAAATAAAATGTATAAATATGAAATTAGAAGAAACAATAGCATTACAAGGAGGCCCACCATCCGGTAGATCTTGCAGTAATGGCACTTCAGATGAAGGAATGAGGCGGAAAAAAATAATGGATTACATGTTAAGAACAGTACGCGGTCTTTTTCTATTTTTAAACAAAGAAATATCATACCCAGGAAGAGAATTTAAAACCGAATTGCAAGTGTGAGTAAGATTATCGTAGAAATTTTATATATAAATTGGAGAATGTTTGGAAAGTTATGTGATTGTCAAATATCCTGTTTCCTGAAGTTAAAAGGTGAGTTGGATTGGATCATTCAAAGGATTATGTTTTCAAAACTTTGGAAGATTTCCAATTTACCTTTTGCTGCGGAGCCCCAAACTGGACTTGCATAAGAACCATGGGACGCATGTGATATATGTAAATAAGCATCTTGTTATGTAACGACAAGTTAGAGTATCTAAAAATTAAAGGATAGGAGATGCAGATAGCTTTATTAAATTTATTTCGGAGGAGGTTTTTAATATGCCAAGAGTAAGTGTGATTTTTATCAAGAGTGATGCCAAGATTTCTTTGGACCAAAAGATAGTTGTGTTATAAATAGTGATAGTTGGGTTAGTAAATTTTATTTTGCGTGTAAAGAGAACAACTTCAGTTTTGTCAGTATGGAGTTTAATTTTCTAGTGGGTTAGATAACAATTAAATATAAGATCCACAAAGCTGCTTTGAAAGAAAAAAACTATAATACTTGGTGTGAAGTTTTTTCAAATAGTTTTTCTCTTAATATTGTACCATCTAATATTTTAATGATTAAAAATTACAATTCTTTTTATTGCTTCATGGTAATTCCTCCCCTATGATGCTGTTCTTTTTGAATCCATCCGATTTGAGAGATTGCCAATTTTTCATGTGATAAGTGGTCAGACTATAAGTATCCATTTTATACACCAGGGGTACCTAATCCAAATGATCTTGCGGCCCACTTTGGACATGCATCATAACTCTGCAGGCCGCAGGTGAAATTATATATTTGAAACATAATGAGTTGTTATTATTGTGTTTACTGTTATTCTTACATGTAAACATAGATAATATAATAATTATGATACTAAGCGCACATTGTAAAGAAATATATAACACTAAAAATGAAATATAATATATATATATATATATATAAATGAAATAAAAAAATGAAATCATTAAAAAATATTATTTTACTAGTGTGATATTTTTTTACGCAAGAATATTATTTTAAAATCCAAAATTAATTTTTCCCATAATTTCAAAAGTTAATTTTTGAATATACGGATGCACACATAATGTATTTTTAATACACTGGTTTTCACTCCTTTGGTCATTATAAAATAAATATATTTTGTAAAAGTGTGAAAAAATCTCACAGGCTAGAAAAATGTTCAAGGCGGGCCTGCGGGTTGGCCACCCTTGTTATGCACATTTAGATGAACATAACTTAATAGTGCAAAAAATTATTTTAAAATGCTTGACCTATTTAAATAAAACTTTTTTCAATTTTAATCAGACAAATAAAGTTTCTATTTGGCAAATATAGTTTTAAAAAAAAAAAATTTCATGCAATTATAAAATTATGTTCAAATCTTAAATAAAGACTTATTATTTTATAATAAAATCATGATTGTAATTAGGAAAATCTCCGAGTAGGAGGAAAATCACACTAGGAAAATCTCCGAGATGAAATTCAAGAAATACATCAACAAAAAAATCAAACTTTAAAACATATAAACATTTTTAGTTTTCAATGAAATATATTTCATTAACACAGACAATTAAAAAAGAAATATTTTTGGAAGCAACACACAAAAAAAAATGCTAAAATCAGTTTAATTATCTTTTTATAGATAGTAAAAAATCAAAATTAATTAAAATATTCTTCTTTTACAACACATTCATTAAGTAGCTTTTATTATGGAAATTCACTGAACAATTTTCAATAGTTAAAAATTTCAAAACAAACAACTGATAAATATAAATATATTAAACATTATATACATATAATTATCTTTTATTGCATGATACATCTTATATATTAACTTATTTTCAAATTGGTTCAAATTATCAATATACATATATATATATATATATACATGCTAACATAAAGCAAAATTATTATTTGATTTTTAAAATGTTTAATTAAAATATTTCCTTTTAGTAACAGATTACTTTGATTTCAAGGAATTATTATTCTTAAATGTTGCACAAAATGTTTAAGAATGATTAAATACATAAAATCATTTTGTAATTCTTTTATATTGACAAACTCAATAAATAATATTTTAACAATAACGATAACAGCAAGCATTAAAATTTATAACCATAAAATTTAAAAAACTTATGATAATTTTTTCATTTGCTTGCAATTTCACAAAAATTATATTTTTACTATATATACATTATATTTCAAATATACATATTGCATACAAGATTATCATAATGTCAAGCAACAGATCTTTCTGATGGGATATTATATCTATATATAATTTCTCCTTCTCCCTCACACTTTTATATAACATATTTAAAATATAGAAAGTCCAGATTGAATGTATATAAAAGTAATCGCTTATACTGAGAAAATCACCCATAATAATTCATAATTTTTTTTTATTGAATAGTAAAGAGCCGAATTGTTTTATGTTTGTGTTCAATGTGAGCGGTGCTTATACCTCTATAAATTCAAAACACAAATTGTTTTCATAAACAGTTCAAAATTTGTGCGATTTGAAACAATGTATCATCATTTTTCTTAGACTTAGACAATAAAGAAACTATAATATATACAGAAATAATATGAGACCTAATAAATCTAATGTCACGGTAAATTTGGAAATAACTTAACATTTTAGCATGCTACCTACATCGAACTTCACAAACCTTCAAAAACACTTGAAGAATTGCTCTTTTTAATGAAAAGTTAAAAATTGTCACAAGCAGTTCTCTCAATATAAGATCTTACTTTTAAATGCTTTTAGACTGGGCATTTTCTTCTTAAATGAATATTTTCCACAAATTCAAACATCCCAACTTTATGGTAATCAATATTAACACTGATCTTATTTCTATACTTACTGTTTAATTAAATACGTTCCAAAACCAGATGCCACATAATTCTAGCATTGATAATATTATTAACACATTCATCAATTAGATTAGTTAAAAACAATGTGGAGCATTTAACTAGTGACTTCCTTTTCTGCCGTTTTAGTTTCAGCATCAGTTCCACTTGTTTCATTTTCACTTGTAACTGTAAAAATTAAAAATGCCACTAAGTTCTATTGTTCCTTTTAAGAAACAGAAAATAAGTATATGAAAATTATTTAAATTACATTTATTTTCAAAAATCACTGATAATTAAAAATAAATTATAGTTTAAAAAAACTAAAAAAAACACGCTTTTACTGTTAATCAAATTAAAAAGTAAAAAAATAAATTATAGTTTAAAAAAACTAAAAGAGAAAATTAATGTCACTGTTCTAAAAGAGTCGGGTGTTCGATATCAATCATTAGAATTGTTCACTAGTTTCATTCCGAAATGCAGAGTTAGTTTAAAAGTGTCGTACAAAGCAACCCACGCTTTTAGAACAGTGACACTCATTTTCTCGTCAGTAATTTTATTCTTATATTAACAATTATTTTTTACTTTGTAGTTTGATTAACTCTAAAAGCGTGTTTTTTAATGTTTTCAAACTATAATTTATTTTTTACTTTTTAGTTTGATTAACTCCAAAAATGTGTTTTTAAACTATAATATTTAAATGAGGTCCCGGTACGCAGGACTGGAACTATAGTTATTATAATAATTTAACTGTGAGTAAAACAAAGGCTAAATGCGAATATGTCGAGCCAGCCAGGATTCAAACAGGGAAGCTTCTGATTCGTAGTCAGGCGCGTTATCCGTTGTGCCACTGTCCCATATAGGTTTGAATGCCTTAGGTACTTTCATTCTACATGGGTCAAATTGCTCTTCATAAGTTAAAATAAAATCACTCATCCTGGCGATCCTAATCATGATGAGATAATAAACTTATCAAAATATTTTAGTGTCGTCTGTCCTTGATTAGTCTACAAAGTTTAAATTAAATCTCATAGCTTAAAGTAGGGCAAAATCGAGCTCAAAGAGTCAGTTACAAACAAACATACAGGGGAAACTAATAAAAGCGTATTAACAAAAGACATACATTTTTCTTCATTCTCTTCTACTGGCTCATCTCCCAAAAATTCATCTAATGCGGATGCATCATCTTCTATTTCTATGTCTTCCAGAGATACAGATTGTGCACTACTAGTACTCGACACCCCTACAGAAAATTTTTTTTTATTGAAATTGATATTTTCAGAGAAATGCTATCTTTACATTTAAATTATACAATTCAATAGAATAAAATAAATAACATACAGTAAGCTCAATAACAGTTTTACTAAACCAATGGTCACTGGAGTGAGTTATAGAATAACATTTTTACAGGTAGATTGAAAGATATGCAGGGTGGTCATAAAATAACTTTCCCTGTTTGGAGGCAACTGCAGTTAAAACTAATGAATAGAAAGAAACCAAATTTCATATACAGACTGAGGAAGACATGGGGAGACAATCCCCCCTCCTAAAAAAAGACGATAGGGAAGATTTTGATGATGCTGTCACGTGCACACTTTGAAGTTTGCACAATCTAGGTAGATTTTTCACATTTCCAAGTGCTTATAAGGCAGCAGGTCCTAGTGTTACTGGTGGAAAATATCTGCAGATGCATTTTGGTGCATGCTTTTGACATTCCTAAATTGCAGCAAAGACAGTGCTCAGACACAAAAGTTTTATGCAAGATAGAGCAACATGCCATATTTTGCAGAATATTCCACTCTGTATTTGTTTTGGTAATGAGAAAGTCGTCGGCCAATGTCTTCTGATAGACCCCAGACTGACCTTTGCGTGCGTAAATGAACTTACGTCTGCATGTTTAAAAGTTAATTTTTTTTAGATTTTTTTAAATACTTCATTTGGGGTTTTACTGATTACCTGAATAACTTGTTTTACACCATGTTATTGCACATTTTGTATAGATTTTTGTATTTTTCCTTGACCTGCTGGAGCAATTCCAGTTGTTCGAACATTTGATATTTGTGTTCATCGAATGATTTTCAGTTTCATTGTTGCGTTTCAGGGTTGTGTATTTCAAACATTATGATAATTTTGTTATGCAGTTTTATTGTGTTTCTATAAAGCCAATAATAAGAAATATGTAGCAAATGCAGCAAGCCAATATGTAGCAAATTTTGTTGCAGTTTTCATTGCGCAAAACTGGTTGCGTTTCAAATTCCTTCCTTGCCATTTCTCCTTTAATTTTTTTAATGTATGCAGTGTTTATACATACATTATATATATATATACAGCGGTGACTCAAAACTTGTGAATAAGGAATGATAGAAATAGTGCCCACCACATTCTAAGTATAGAAATGTATGGGGGCAATTGATACATTGAGTCACAAACATAACATAAAAGGAAATATAAATTATTTATTTACAGTGTCATTGACAAATATTTTAGCAGCCATGTTTATAATAATTGGTCAAAATTGCAATCATTAATAGCAATACATGCGTGACAGTGCTGGTGGAGGGATTACTATTAGAGGACAATGCTATTATCAGAAAAAAGCAATAGATGACTTGCCATCTGTCAACATTAAGTATATACAGAAACACACTATATGTGAATGTGTTGTAAAAAAAGATTTTATAAATGCCAAGAAGCCATACATGTGTCTAATTTATGAGGCCATTAATAAACATGGAAGATCAACAAAAAAAAATCTATGTGTCTATTTCAATATGAATATCTTGGATGTATATTAAATATTTCAATACTCATTCAATATTTCATTACTATTTCAATACTCATGTGTCAATAGCCATGGTGGATAAATCCAATGACTACTAAAACTAACCAAATTATTAGGCCAGAAAGGTTTATTTTCTAAATTCCAGTTAAACCACACTAAATACTTCAACACTTGAATATCCATTATGATTCCATGTATAAAAAATATTAGTAATCTTTTAAGTTATATCCAAATCACTTAATGATTGCAAGCATTTTACTGTTATCAGGTGCAATTTTGGGAAACTATTGTAAACATTACTGTAAAGAAACAATGATAGTGCACTTAAAACAATTATGTTTCCATTCCTATTATTTTTTACTTGTGATTCTCTTTAGAACATATAAAATATAAAAAAATTAAGTAAAAAAAAAAATTTTTACTATATAAAAAAGTTTTACAACAGTGTGGTGCTCTACCATTTCTTAAAATTTGCCAATAAATTCTGAAATGACCAGTTCAGTTTTTTAGCAATTTTTAAGTAACATTTTTACTTAATAATTTTATTAAGTCTACTTTTTAGATATCATTATCTTCCTAACTTTATGCAAACTCATATTTATAAATATAGATAGATATATCATTACTCTACGATTAAATAAGAAATAAATAACAATATCTTTGTATATGCATACGTATAACATCTATTTTGTTTAAAATTATTGAAATTTAAACACAAAATAAAATTTTCAGAAAAACTCTCAATTGAAATAAAACATACTTTTTCGAAGCTCTTTTATTCCATGCTTCTTATATTGCTGTAATTCCTCTTCAAAGACTTCTTGAAATGTATTTTGCCTCTCTTTTAAAATTTCACCTTGTTTTTTCTCATATTCTAGAACTCTACAAGCATGTTCTTCACCCAATTTAGCTAGAAATATGATAATTCAGATGGATTTCATATAATGGCATTAAGAAAAATGTCATATTATACATGTGTTTTTTAATATACAACCTAACTTTATTCTGTCATTCTAATGTTTCACTATAAAAAATAATACAGTAAACTCTCTTTAATCTGGCATGTTCAGGACCACAGCTCTGCTAAATGGGCAATTTTGCCAGCTTATCAGGTATCATAATATTAAGGGATATATAAAAAATAAAGCACTCTAAATATAAAAATTTAAATGATAAAAACGTATACATATTTAATACATCTAAGTACATTCTGACCCCATATAGATGAGATAAATATCTGATAGATGTGAGCAATTTGGTAGTCAAGATCAACAAAAGTTAGAATTCATACGAATGTGAAGGCTTGATCAGTGCCGAATTACAGAATGGGCTGAATTATTAAATATGGATCAAAGTGAGATGTACAACAGTAAAAGATATTGTAGTTTAACAATATCTTTTATCCATCATATATGCAGTCAACTCTCATTAAACTACCACTTTTATAATAAAACATGCAGGTGGCAGTTTATAAATGTGGAGTGGGTTGAGGCATACAAAAAGTTTTAAAAGAAATGAGGGTTAAGATTGACTGAATGCTGATTTCAGAAAATAAAAAGCAATTTTATTCACATATTATTACTAGATTAAAATTAATTTAACTTTAATTGTACTAAAAAAAATTTGGGACATTAATTTTAAATGCTTTATTACAATATAATTCCTTTTATGTTTGTAAATACTAAAAATATCTGATTAATAGACTTAAAATACAATTTACAATAATAGATAAATTAAAATATAATAATAGATATTTTATAAAATACAATTTATATAAAATATAAATTGTATTTATATCCTATTAGATACATGTTACAGAATTAAAATATGTAAAGTACTAAATATATAAAATACGAAAAAAATATTGGCTTATGATTTTTATTTTTATAAAATTTGACAAATTAAAATTTCTATTGATTAATGAGGTTATTTACATTTTTAAAGAATTAAAAGTTCATTTTAAATTTATAAACAGTTTAATCATTTTCTTAGAAACATATAAAATATATGCTGCTAAAATAGGAAACAGAAATCAATTTTTACATCAAACAATTGTTGTTTTCTTAATCTGTGATTTAATACCTTTACACATTTAAAAGTCAAACTCAAAAGTAAAAAAAACATTAAATTTCAAATAACATAACAAAATTATCTTTCTAAAATCCAACTCCCGATGTCATGAAAACTGGTGAACACCCAATTTGCATGGATTTAAAAAGAGGAAAGGGGAGGAAATGTCATTCAAGAAAGATTCCAATTGCAATGAAAAGAATTTTAGTGTTTTGCAATTAAAATTTAAGATGACTCAATATTAAAAAAAAAATTTCACACTAATTCTTATACTTTTTCTTTTAAAGCAGCATATATTTGACCAGCACCTCTAAAAAGCGATAGATTCATCTGGTTCTGCTGTTAAACTGGATGTTTCATATTCCATGCAATCCGATTTACTTAATATTTTAAATTAATATTTCACATTTTCTAAACTTGAAAACAATTACTACAAAAAGGCATTAAATATTTTAAAAATTTTATATATACCTTTCATGTCTTCAAAATCAGCTAGTTTCTTTTCTTTATACATAGCAAGTTGAAATCTATGGTCAAGCTGTCTTTCTTGAAGTTCTTGTGTTTCAATAACATCTTCTAAATTTATAAGAGCATCTTCCACTTCCTCAAATAGGCCTTCTAACTCTCCTTTAAAAGTATTCAATCAAAAATAAGTAATTTAAAACTGAAAAGTAAAATTAATATCTTTTTTAATTAGTTGAAGAAAAATAATATATTTAAAATTTTTTAATGATTTAAAACATATTTTTAAGAAATATATGAGATTAGTTAGACACTAATATTAAATATATATTAATTAAAAAAATAGAAATTAAAATATAAATATTGAGTTGCACTTTCAACGAATTAACAAAAATTTTAAATAAGTAATTCTTAGCTAAAAAAGTAACAAACATAAAGTGTAAAAAATAATGCATTGAACATGAGTGTTGTTTTACTTGTTAGATATATATAATTACATATAATATTCATTCTTATAACAAACTTAGATATTTAAAGGGGAGGAAATTTCAATAAATAATAAATACATAATCATACAATTATGATATTAATATAAAGGAATCATTATTCCGATGTAATTAATTATATTTGAGTAATGATTACATGACAAATGATAATACAGACAAATTATAATAAGTAATCAGACGAATTTACATGACAAATGATAATACAAACAAATTTTCTTTTCAATAACTAAAGATAAGGAGTTTTGAAAATTGCATGCTTTTTAGTTAACTCATACTCATGCTTCTTAGAAAATATCTGGCCAAATTTGTAAAGAGTAGTTGAAATAATAAATATAAAATTTTGTTATCATAGAATATGTTTACAGAAATGCCCCATTTAAGTTTTAGTGGTTACGAAAATTGAAACTAAAAGCAAGCCTACTGATCAGTAACTTTAAGTGATTTTGTTTTTACAGTAAAAGAATGACTACAAATATGAATTCACATTATCAGTGCATGGATCTCAGTATATTTACAAAAATCAAGGAGCGTTCTGAACATTTGTGCAGAACAGTCAATCTGGCGAAGATTTTCTTCAAAGTCAATGGTGTTTGGCATAAAAAACTTTATTTTGGTTTACTCTATGAACCTTAATAATTTCCCTAGATATTTTCCAAAAACCATGTATATGCAACATACCATTACAGAAGTATAGAATGAATCAGTGCTAGCATGCTATCTAACTTAACAATTAATCATAGTAATGGTATCCAATACCTTTTTTTAACAATAAAACATATACATTATTTTTTCAGCAACTAAAGATAAGGAATTTTGAAAATTGTATGCTTTTTAGTTGACTCATACTATTCACAAAGCTGATATACAATGATTCATTCTTCATTAATAATATTAAATGAAAACAAACTAGCATATAAACACATAAAAAGGTTCAATACAATTATATCTTTGCTTAAACTGTAATTCAAATATTAAAAGATTTTAAAATTATTTCATTATTCTTTCACTTTAAGCTGATCAATTTGGTAATCATAATTTATTATAATAATTCAATAATCATCAAAAGAAAAATTTTACACTAGACATAAAATATTTTAGATTAACTAAAATATATGAAATTCTTCAAATCTAATTATCTTTATTAGAAACTAATGACTAAATTTAAATTAGTATCCTTAAATTTAACAAAATGCTTTTCAATTTTACCTATTTTTCCCATTAAATCCATTATGCCAGTCTGTAATTGAGGAAGAGCTGCAAGTTGAATATTCAGCTGCTTAATAATCGACAGATGATCAACACAATATGTATGAAGATTACTTATTAAAGTATCAACTTCCTATGGACAGAAGTTTAATAAAACAAAAAGTTGATTTGGCATTCTATACATTATTGTAAAATGCATAATTAAAAAATGAATTCAAAGAATTTAAAATATTTTCTTTTAATAATTATACGTATGAGAACAAATTCTATGTCATATGATAGAAATAAAAATTAAAACAATGAGAAAATTGAATAAGTTAATCTATAAAAATATTAAAAATTTTTCACAAAGGAAATTGCTAGAATTATTAAAGTATATATATAGAAGGCAAAGTTCTAGTTATTGTTTTCCTACATAAATGACTTATTTAATTATTTATATTATTTTATTTTGTACAGCATAATTAAAGATAAAACTTTTCAAGATACTAAAATTTTTTCAAAATAGACCACATCAAAATAATCCATTGAAATTTTAACTCTTTATTCTAAAACTACTAATAATTATTAGATAAAAAAAGCTATAAATTTATTGAGATTTTTTTTTATTTTTTATTTCTTATTATAAATCATTCAGAATATCTAAGAACAATAATTAAGTGATGTTTCCTGAAGTTTTTTAATTATAACATTATCAAAAGCAAATTTTACTAAGGCAATACTACACAATAATGTTGTTACTAAGACAATATTTTACTTACTACAATATATTTAATAAAAATGAAAAGCTTGAAATAAATGGAATTTTCTGTAATCTTCTCTCATAAATTAAAAAAAAATAACAAAAAGAGATAATTCTAAATAGTGGGATATGCTATTTATGCAATATTTACATTTCTGACAAGATATTCTTGATACATCTAAACTATTTAATAAAATTTTAGTACATACATATTTTATAACATTTAATGCTTTAAAACATTGAATTAAAATAAAATACAAATAACACTGAAATACCAATAAACAATTTTATTTCAAATAGGAATTCTTGATAGCAACAAACTAAAGAAACATCATATGCTATGAAATAGAACTGTTTTTCCTGATTTCTGAATATTTCATGTAAATTTAAAAAATACTTATGAAATAATCAATTTTAAGTAACAATATTGTATAACTAAATGTATTTATAATTTTTTTTTCATTTAAAAAAATTGCATTTATTTTTATAGCAATTTATTTAAAAATATTAGATTAATCTTATAAAATACATTATTCAAATGAGGTATAGTAAATAATATAAAAAAGAAGTCCTTATTCAACTTCAAAAAGTTTCTTACTTCTGCTTTTTTTGCATTAGTAGCATCATTTTCATGCAATACTTCCCATTGCTGTTGATAACTAAAAAATTAAACATTTAAATTGTAAATATATATAAAGTAATAATAGACTTTGAATCATATTTATTCTGATCTTATAAGCATTTTAAGTCATATCAAATTAAGTCAAGCTTTTAAAATGACAAAAACATTTTTTTTTTCTACATTATAAAACATAAAATATGACTTGAAGTGTTTCGATTAACATCATATTTTATTGTCTGCTACAAAAATTAATACCTAAAAAATAGAGTTCAATTACAATAGTACACATTGTAAGAATTTAAGTTTAAAAACAAAATTAGAATAATTATATTTATGTTAAAATAAGTATAATAATTTCTCTGCAATTGATTATTTCATATATTTATGCTGCGCTGTTAGGTTAATTATATTTGCAAAAAAAAAAAAAAAAAAAAAAAATTTAAACCATTTAAAAGATACAATATTAATTAAATAAAAATAAAAAAAAGAATTAAATTTGAAAGGTGAAAAAGCATCAAATAATAAAATCATAATCATAATCATCAATAAATAATAATAATCCTATATTTAAACTAAGAAATTCAATAATTTAAATTAATTGCAACTAAGAAAACAAACACCAACAAAACTTTTTAAATTCAATAAAATAATTTTACAATAAACATATAAAAAAACTGTTTTCAATATATCATCACAACAAAGACATGATATATTTCATATATCATATATAGTATAAAATATTAAATATTTTATTATTAATATATATATTAAATATATTCATTCTGAATAATTTTTTACGACCATATAATAAAAATATAAATTAAATTATTAATAGAAAACAAGTTAAAATCAATTATCCAACATAGCACAATATATATTACAGCTTGATTTGTTTGAACACATTTAACCTCTTATGTGGCAATACATGTATATCTCTTTTTTATGCAATAGGAATATTCATAAATATTACACATAAAAAGAATTTGTAAAATCAAAATGCAATCCCAGAAAATATCACAATTTTCTTCAATTACAGGATTTTTTTCTAATTTAGAATTTAACATAGTTGCATAATAAAAAATGAAAATCATGTAAAAAAATTTTTTTTTGATATTCTAATAAGCATAAATCCAATTTCACAATCAAAAATATTTGGATAAAAAGAGGTTTAGGTGTATTCTAAAAAGAACAGAAATTCATTTAAAAATAAACTTTCTATCAAACTGTTTCATAAAAATTTCCAATTAGAAATTACAGATAATTTAATTTTTTTATCATAACATTTATTAAATTTGAGAATTTCCAAATAGAAACATCGGTGGGATTCATAGAATGAAATCACAAATTCTCTTACATTTTTTTTTTAATTTGATTGCAGCAAAATTAATTTTTAAAACTTTTACAATTGTCAGAAATATATATTAATGTGAAGAAAGTTTATACTTGCTTACCCATTTTCATATAATGAGGGAAATGTTTAAAAAAATAGGAAGAGATATAATTGTGTATCAAAAAATATCAATAAAAGATTGTTTTTATTATAATATTATTTTTGGAAGAACAACAAAAACGACAAAAAAAAAAAAAAAAAAAAAAAAAGACAACAAGAATATGTAGATACATGCCCAAGAAAATGAAGTAATCATTCTTATAAAGAAATCTAAAATAACATAACATTAAAAACTCTTACTCAACACAAAAACATTTAAAATGATATAATGTTACTGGTGCATTCAATAAGAAAATACAAAAAAGCAATTTTAGACAAATACAAAAAAGCAATTTTAGCACAGCAGTTTAAAAAAAATTTTTAAATAAAAAGTTTTGATAAAATTCTTACTAATGAAGTAAATTTGCTCCAGCATGAGGTGAAACTCCTTTAAAATTATGCCTTTTTGCTCTAAAAAAAAAAAAAAAAATTTAAAACAATTTTTTTTTTTTTATAAAATAAATAAGTCTGATATTAAGTCTTATAATTAAAATATCTCTGCAATTATAATATCACTGAAATAAAATTATATTTTAAAATGAGTATTATCAAATTAAAGAATAAAAATAAATAAATTTTATGAATAAAATAAGCAGCAAAATAATACATTAATTAAATATATCTTTCTACATATATCTTTTTACACATGTATTCTTGCTTATTCACTTTCATATAAAGAAGAAAAAAATTTTAAAACATATTTAAAAATGATGAAAAAGTATATAGTCTCCAATAAAGTTAAACTTCTCCTTCTATTCTTATATTTTAAATATTATATTTTATAAATTTCACATAAAAGCATTTTAAAAAGAAAATTTCTATTGAAACAAACAAATACAAATAGATTTAATTGGATCTAATCTCAAGACATTATATCATTATACTTATAACCTAAAAATTATCACAAAATTTATTATGATACTCACAATTAGCAAATGTAATTACTAAGAATTTTATATATTTTGTAAATAAGTAATTTACAATAAAAATAAATTTTTACAAAATAAATATTATATTTCCCCCATAAAGCATACATGATGTTCATTACAATAAATACATTTACAATAGCCCAAATTTAAGGAATTCCATGTTTTAATGCTAAGAAAATATTTAGAAAATAGCTGCATGTATTCAATTTTAATACATAGAAAACTATAAATTAATATAAGATTAAAAAAATTAATATATTAGAACATACCAATTAAAAACTAAAAATCTCACAAAACTATGTTCATTAATAAAAAAATAGCTTGTTTTAATTTCCTTATCATCTGGTATTTACCTTACTTATGTGACAATTAAATAAATAAAATATGTGCTAATTAAATTTAAAAAAAATTACCTTGATAACTGAGCATCTCCAGTAGCTAAATTTCTGAAACTAAAATAAATAATTGAAATTAAAATATACAATTAATTTCTTAAATTATATAATATATCTATATGATTCTACAAAAAAATTATTTGAAAATAAAAGTGTTTCTGCTTTCTAAACCAAAATTAGATTTAATGTCAACATTTTATTCAAAAATAACAATGGAAACAAATAATTTTAAAAAGTAAGTAATCATATAAAAAATATGAATGTTTACATTCTTTTTTTATTAAATATACTGCGAGCATACATTAAATGCTCCAAAACGAATAAGTTCAGAATTTTTATAATTAGAATTTTTAAAACACTTTAATAAAGTTCCTTAACTTTACTATTTAACAAACTGAAAATAATATTATGAAATGCTTCATTTTCTAATAATGATGTAAATAAAAAAAATTTATAAATTAATGTAAGTAAAAAAAAATATTTCACTTTAGAATATATCAGAAAAGTTAAAAGAATTAAAATTATTCATAAGTTATCTTCAATTAAGATTTTTACATAGATAACTTAAAAGATATATTTTTTAAGATGAAAATTCCTTTTTTTTTTTTTCCCTTAATCAATAACACACTAAAATAATATATATTATAAAAGAAAAATGTATTTTTAAATTTAATTTTTAAATCTGAGAAATTACCTAGCAGACAGATCATATTGAACATTCAAAATTTTATCCCTCAAATTTTCCAACATTTTTTTTTTTTTTTTTTTTAACAGAATATACAAAAAAACACTATTTAAATTTTAAAATTATCCGATTTCTTCACAGAGTAGGCCTTATATTTACAATAATTTCCGTACAATCAGCTTTTTTCACCACCTGCGGAAAAACAGAAACGTAAACATTCGCAAAATGAAACCTGCTAACTTTTACTTCACTTCGTTTCTGACTGTAAAAAGCGTCTAAATCATGACGGCGGTGATTGCGGCAGGTTGGAATTGCGGCTTTTCTGGCACAATGAGAAGGCAGCCATAAGATATATAATTTATTATTTCTAATGTCAAGTATATATTACAACAGATATCATAAAAAAAATAAATACAAAGAACAAGATAAAAACAAATGGCATCAGTTAATCCATCCACTTAAGTCTGCCAATCTAATAACGCTTTCATAAGGAAACAGTGCAGAACAGGAAGCAATTTGAGACATATCATTTCTTCCTAGTTATCATACAGCTGACAGAATTACCTACGCTGCCGCAATCTGGGATCTAGCTGCAAAATCTGTACAAATTATTCAAAGCAAACTTCTTAGCATCATCACTGGTAACCCTGGTTTATACGCAACTCTACAATTCATCGAGATTTAAAAATTGATTCTACTGACAACTATATTACAAAACTTTCTAGAAATTTCTTAAGCACTATTCATACCCACGAAAACCCTCTCACCAATGCACAAACTATATTTACGCAATTGAATGGAAAATACAAGTATCCTTACTCTACTTCTAAATGGAATCGGAGCCTCAAAATACCATAATTTTCCTGTACGCTTATTTTTTTACTTGAATTCAATAACTTTCTATATTTCTTCCAGTATTAATTCGCGTTCAATGTTGTTGAGGTTTTCTCCCCAATTCATATGATTACTACTATCTATTTAATGTGACTTTTCTTTCCTACTTCTATCATATAACATTGAGTAGATGAACACTTCGCGTTCAGGAACTCGACCTCTTTATTCAACTTAGTAGTAGGAGACAGAGTTTAAATCTGTGAAGGTGCTGCGGAGACAATTGTGAAGACAGAAAAGTCGTAGCAACGTTACCAATGATAATGGGACAAACCACCAGAGTTCCACTGCAGAACTCTAAGAAACTCCCACTGACAGCCAGAATGAAGGCTGTGTTTATAGATCATTTTGTAGTTATCAGACCGGAGTTCACCACGAGATGGTAGGCGATCTTTTATTCAATTCCTTCTATTAGCTCACACTCTCCCTATATATATCTTGTTCAAATTTTCAATCTTTCATGAAATACTTTTTATTCATCCACTCAAATTCAAATACATTTTTTTTTAACTTGTAGTGGATGATACGTGATGTTAATGCAGTGTTTTCAAATATTAATTCAGTAATTAAATTAAATTAATTAATTTTATTTTTTTTTAGATTTAAGTTGCATGTATCTACCAATAAATGACTCTAGATAAACTTAAAAAAATGAATGAAAATTATTTATAAAGGACCCTCTGTAATATAGTAAAAAAAAATTAAATAAAAGAAAAATTAAAAAATAAATAAAAGAATATAATATCTATGATCCAAAAAGTGCTACTAAAAGCACCATAAAAATATGTCATTTGTCTTTTAAAAAATACCAAATAATGATCACATGAAAGTTATAATTGCAATCATTTGTATATTTTCTTATTATTTCATATTTAAATTAAAAATCTTTTTTCTAGGAAATTCAGCTAACTTTTTATTTACCTCTTTTCTATATGGCATATTTCTAACAATTAATCCATTTTTTTTTTTAACTAAATTAATAGTTTATGCAATAAAATTCTTTTAGAAAACGTTTTTCTTCCTTATTCAAATTTTGGTCTCCCAATTCTTTGATAATGAGGAAAACTTCATTAATAAAGAATTGAGAGCTTTCTCAACAGAATGTTTATTTTTTGACAGTTTGAAATGCAGATTATATAAAATTTAATTTTAACAAGAAAAAAAACCCAATAAAATGAGATTCATCAAATTATAATTCATATTAATTTTATTTCGTAATTATTTGCTAAATAATTAACTACAATTAAAAATTGGTGCATTATGTATAATTGATAGAAATGAAAAATTTAATATTTTAATTAGACTGGCAATTAGTTTTTCAGTAACTGAATTTTTTTTTTAATTTAATTCTTATAAATTTCACAATGAAAACAGTGTTCTTAAACTTGAGAAAGTAAAACAGTCTTTTAAGTGATTATGCATTTGATAAAAATGCTTCTTTTATCAATATAAACAACTTGAGACTATACATGGTATTTATCTCTAAGTAATATGAAATTCATTTTCAGAAATATTTTATTTTTTAGAAAACTGTGATTCAACATTACTGTAATCATTAAAGAATAAAATTAAAACCTCTTGTAAATTATACTGGTTTTTAAAATTCAAATAATTTTATTGGTGAATAAATAAATTTTATAACAAAAAAATTCCTTCAGACAGTGCATTAGATTAACAGTGAAATACATAAATTTGTCTTTTTATAGGTATGACAAACAAAGGGTCTCAAAAGATAATTCACCAGCAAACATTCTCTAAAAGACTTAAATATGAACTAATTTATAGCCTTAAAGAGAATATCAACTAGCTATAATTCCTAAAAACAATGCACACAACATAACATATGAAAAATCTCCATACACATAATATATATCAAAGCACAGAATTCCGAATCCTAGCTATGCCAAATTAATAAAAAATTCAAAATCCTTTGTTACCTTCTTTCGACAAATTTTTTGAAACTAATGTTATAGCTACGAGTCATGGTTTTTATTAACTTTTAAAGCACAATTATGCAAGTCTACCATTTCAAGATTATAAAAGATTTTTTCGTTTACTTTCAAAAGAAGGCAGGCTTGCTACAAAATATGCATTTGAAAAATAATGATCCTTCCTTTGTTTCCTCTCAAAGATCTTTTTACCTTCCAAGTATTTCAATAGACAGAAGTAAAAATATATATTTGGTGTTGTTATTGTTTTCATAATCAATTTACTTGGTAAAATTTAAAATACTAAATTATAATTAAATTACATATATATGTAGTCGTTGCAGTGCATATTCTAATTTTATATGAAATATATTTAGCTTACTTAACTTCGTATCTTTTTTAAAAATAGTAATTTTTATGATATATATTCTACATCAAATTATATTTTATGAGACTGGGAGTTGAAATGATTTTTTAAACAATAAAAGTGGTTTCCAAAATTTTTCTTTGTTTTTACATTGGACAATTACTGAGCATGCTTGCAAGAATGTTATGTGTAGGCCACAGAAAATTACATTGAGACACAGATATGACTATTGTTTTTACTCTTTTTATTAGTGTGTGTGTTTTTACTGAGAAACAAGAGAGTATAAAGATGTATGTAAAGTAAAATGTATTGAAATATTTGTTTAATATTTTCATTCCTAATTGTTTTACGATTGGCAATGATTTTACGACCTTAATATTTAGTGAATAAAGATGTCCAGATAATATAAGAGCACCAAATTCTTTAATATATTTCAAATTATTAATCTAAATCTAAAGATTAAACTAATAAAGTTACATAAATAAGATTTTGAAACATGATATGGTATGTTATATTATATGTTATAATGAAATACATGCTCTAATGAGCACTCTGTTTTTAACAAAGGTATTTTGCAAAGCAGTTTCCTCTTAACAATAAGCCAATCATCAGGACATACCTAGCATCATTTTCCCACAGCAGATTTATAATAAGTAAACAGAAATAATCCGTATTACAATATAGCTACGAAAAACATAATAGATAAGTTGCAGTAAATTTAAAATAATATAAGTATATGAATTCTTAATTTATAAAATGTGATAACACTAGGCTATAATGAGAGGATGATTGGTTTATAACACAAAACCTTATAGTTTTTACAATTAACTTTAAGTTCCTAAATTTATTAGAATTATTTAGATAATCAATTTAGAAATGAATAATTTAAAAAATACTTACCAATACCTGGAGTAAATACCTAAGCCTAACTAGGCATTTAGTACAATTCCGATTAATAATTAAAACATATCCAAACAGTATATTTTAAAATACTAAATGTATAAAAAATAAAATAACAAAAAGAATATATTAATGTAAGAAGTGCTAAGTCAGGGTCTTTCTTTGTGGCTTGTACTTATGTTGTTGCTTTCCACTATTACTACTGATAGCTCTTTTAAATTTTGTTAACAGTTTATGATATACAGTTTGTGCATATTATTTAAGCATTTTATCATAACTAAAAGAATTAATTCTCGGTTTCATTGAAACCCTTAAGCTTTATGAATGTATTTGAGTTTTTTTAATCAGAGTTTGTAAGTGGGAAAAAAGGTATACAAATATATAAAAATCTTTAAATATAAATTGATACATAAGCTATGAATTTATATTAGTCTCTATAGATAATTGTTAAAATCTATTATTTAATCTTATTGTGTATGAATATTAAATAAAAGAACAAACCTCCTTGTTCTATAATATTGTACAGTTTATAATAAGCCTGGCAATGCACGGAATAAACGGGTATGCATGCTCTTATATTTTATGGGGATTATTTATATTTTAATGATGATGCAATGTGATTATATTTGAATGTATGAGATTTATATGGTTCTCATATATGTATATATGATCTTGATATGCATTCACTTATTAATAAAATGGCAAATTTCTTCACAATTATATTGGCGTCCATTTAAAAAAAATCTCTGCATTATTACAGCCTCTTTATTTTCAGGTAGTTTAATAACACAATGATACACTCTTTCAAGGAATGGCAAAATTAACTAAAAAAAAAATTTCTAATATCACTGAGCATGAAGTGTCATCCGTAATATATTCATATTCTTATGCTTAGTTTGCATTTTGATTATAAGGTATAATTTTTTTATCATAGGAAGAAAAGGGTTAAGTTAAACTGAAATATAAAAACTGTTTTATTGGTAAATTCTGAAAATGGCCAGCTTATTTCTTTTCCTTTTATATATATATTTATTTAATTTCAGTACTCTTTAGTAATTAATTGAAAGACCCCATAAACTCGATTATTGATTTCCATAAACTCAACCTTAAAAATGCATAACATTTTAAGTAACGTGCGAAAAAATTGTGAGCAATATCAAAATTAATGGTCAGATCTGAAATTCCTAAAAGAAATTTTTCATTACTTTTTATAAAAAAGTACATATTACATAAATATTTTTTTAATGAAATCTGAAACAAATTTTTTATTTGTCTTATAAATTATTGATATTATGTGGAACAAAATTGTGAATAACAGCATTAAAATATTTCGTCAAGAAATATTAATATGTAAAATCTCATAACTCACAAAGCAAAGACAACTTCCAACAATATACACATACCAACTAATTTTCCTAATTTTGTACTGAAACATTTTGAAAAATAAAAGATTTTGCACAACATTTACTTAAACCGAAATTTTTTGATATTATTTAAGATAATGGAGTCAATGTTATAAATGCAAATGAAATATAGTTATGGACAAAATAGAAATATTTCTTCATATCACACTCCATCAAGATGAAATAATGTATTTTAATCTTTTACCAATTACAATGATAAATGTCATCTTTGTTAAAAAAAAAAAATATTAAAAAAAAAGTGAACTATTTATTAATATAAGTTAATGCAAGGCCAATTACCAGCTATTATTTACCAATCAATGACCTATAGTGAGCCTAGTCCAAATAGAATTTTAGCCTGTTTTAGTTCATATCTCAATTATTTTTTCATCTTTATTTTTGCAGTTCAAAAGACAATTTAAAATTAATCACATGCAATTTGTACTTGTTAAGATGTTGCATGACTTTAGTTTCAGATATATGTAGTAAATATTAATGTCATATGCATGTTTTAATTATTAAAATTTTAACATTTAGTTATTTTTAATTTTGATAACTTCTCTTTTACTTTTA
Source organism: Caerostris darwini (assembly GCA_021605075.1). NCBI lineage: Eukaryota > Metazoa > Arthropoda > Arachnida > Araneae > Araneidae > Caerostris > Caerostris darwini. Next base: position 203,798 of record BPLQ01005177.1, read on the forward strand.
TGATGATTAAAAGTATTACAGAAATATTTTTCATTTATTAACCTGCCTCTGTTTATATTTTAATTTTTTATTCCTATTTTGTATTTCAGGATATTATTTAAAAATAATCAGCAAATTGTATTTGCTATTTCTTTGAGCTGATGGATTTGTTGTCACTTTGGGCCTGATGTAACTGCCGATTTGCTATATTTTGTTATATCTTTTACTTTTTCATTTTTGATTTTTAATTCTTTATTTTTATTTTATTTAGCTTAAAATTTTAACTTTAACTTTTTATTTTTGGGCATTGTCAACGGACTCCTAATTTTACCGATAGCTTTAGCTTTTTCGATCTCTTGCTTTAATTGTTCTCAAGCAAGAGATGTTTTTCTTAAATTTTTGTTTTTCTTTTATATTCTTACTCTTTAATTTAAGCAACTTCATTTTGTGCAGATATTCAAACTATTTTAAGATGTGGAGATTTTCGTGGTTCTTAAAAACCACATATGAACTCCGTATCATATATCTCTCTGGTACGCCCGTTGCCCTGTACTGTTATTATGAAAATGTTAGCATTTTTTAATAAAATATTAAAAATAACCAATGTATAAAATATTTATCAGTTTAATGCCTGATTAGATCTTTTTATATATAGTATATTTTGTTATAGATTGAAAATGTATTTACATTTGCTAAACTTAACTATTAAATAAATAACTGTTTAATAAATTTGAAGAATATTCTTTAAGCAAAACTACATATTATAAGAAATATTTTAATTCATTTTTTAACATTTTCATCCTTAATACTAATTATATTTTTAAAAATTACCTATATTTATATATCTATATATATTTTTGCATTACAAGTTTCTATTACACTACTTGTAATTTTTATTTTTTTATCAGAAGTTTTCATAATGATGTAAAACTTAAGTAATAATATATAAATCATTTTATTTATTATTTTTTTCACTGACATGCTTCATGTGAAATTTACTGATTTTTCTATACACCTTTAAAATAAATTGAAAGTGTAGATGGATTTACTACATTGTTCCTAAAAAATATTCTTATTTTGTTAGAACATTATTTAAAGAAATGGCATATTGTAGCTAATTAATTTAACAATTTTCATTATAAATATGTATTACTTTTAAAACATTCAGCTAATCTGTTTATTTTTCTCTCGGTTGTATTTCAGTTTTCTATTCCCTTTCTTGAACAATGAATCTTTCTTTCATAATTTTCCCCCCTTTCTTTCAGAGTTTTTGATTTCTGTTAGATTTATACATTATGAAAAGAAATGTTAAGAAGTTTTTTCCATAAAATAAAAAATATTATATATTTGCAAATACTAGAGAATTCAAGAATTTTTCGAAGAACTGCAACAGATTTTCATCATTTCATAGAGGACATCATTTACATGCACTTAAAGTTATTTGACAACTGTTGTTTGTACTTTAATTTTTTTAAGTATTTTTACAGTTTTTTTTTTTTATTATTTCATATTGCTATTCATAATGGATCACACTACAAAAAAATATTGTAATTATTTTAAACATTTTGAAACTTTAAAGTTAAAGAAAGTGGATTCAGCTGATTTATGAAAATAAAAATAGAGGAGTTTCAAATTTAATAGAATAAATGTGATTAAATGACATTGACGGTAATTTTAAATTCCTCCAGATCACTATTCAGCAGTTTTAACTATCTTTGGTATGATCAAGCATGAGAAAAACAGATAAAACTTATGTGAAAGCATTAATCCTAAAGATAAATTGTCTTTGACTATAAGGTATATATTTTGTTGTTGTTGAATATTTATTTTCTTTGAAATAAAAGTAAAACAATTTTTTTTCTGTTGAAATACAAATAGAATTTCTTCTTTCAGGCCCTATCAAATAGTGGACGAAGATTCCAAGGTGCTAAGGAATGAAATTATATATATTTGTATTTTTTAAATCATTCTTTCATTCAAGTGTTAAGATTATTTATGAAAATATTTAAAACCATTTTATCAAATATTTTTTGTAACTATAATGAAAATTCATAAATAAATTGCATTAAAAAAATTAACAATGCAGCAAAAAGCAATGAAATTACTTATATGTTAATCATAATATAATTCTATATAATATTTATTTAAAACTTATTAGTTAATTTTAATATCTTAATTATTCTAAATATATATATTAAGACATCCATACACCTTTAGGATGAAATTTAATTTTATCTAAATTGCATTTCATCATGGGTAACATGGTAAAATTTAAAAATTATAGTAAGTATAATTTAAAAAATATTTATAGAAAAAACTGGGTAAAAACATTTAAAATTTAATGTTGTCACAAAACATAATGAGTAAAGATATGTCTATTCATAATTTGTAACGGATAATAATTGTTATACCTTTCTAAGATATAGACTATTTTCAGAATAACTGAATTATTTTTAAAGTTACAGCACTAAAAAAAAAGTATTTAGATGTCTTTATATTTTCAAAATTTTAATGTAACTAAACATTTACACTACTGTACACAATGAAATAATTAACCTACACTTAAAAGCATAGTCTAATCATAAATATTTTTATAATATTGTTATAAAATTTGTAGGCATTTAGGGATAATTTTTTGTTAAATGATGTTCTGCAACAAGTCAAATGGCAGAATTGATTTGGAAGAAAAGTAAAAAATAACTGAATAATAATTTTTTCTATGAAATCATCACTTAATACAAAATTAATGATCTTTTGAATTATGTACTACACACTTAAGTAATCTAAAACAGTTGCATTTTTTTTTTAATCAACGAGATCTTAAAATTTTCTTGCAATAGTTTAAATTTAATTTAAAATGTTGTTCAAAATAGAAAAAAATCCATTCACATTTTGATTATTTTATATTATTTTTTAAATCAAAGGCAGAAAATGAATTCTTGCACATATGTAAATTAAACAAAATTTCTTTACGCAGCTTAATAACTTAATACGCATAAAGTATATTAATAACTTTGATATACATAAAAGCAAACGTTTTTTAATGTTATTCAGGGACAAATATTCTTTTCAGCAATTTAAATCTTAACATTTATAAATAATATGCAACAAAAAATTCAGAAACATTCTAGTGTAATACTGTAAATGAATAGATATTGCTTCCTTGTATTGTTCTAAAAAAACGTACCATTTATATTAGTGCATCTTAGAATCAGGTTTTTAGTCTGTCAATCATCAGGTGTCAGGAAAAAAAACCTGAAAGGTTTTTAATATTTATTAATAGTGCAAAAATAAGGGGCATCAAACATAGAATACCCATCACAGAATACTCTCTTTTTACAAATGGTCACATTAATACATTTAAAATAAATTTGTCATTTATTATTATAGACAAAGTGTGTATTACAATCAAATGAAATATTAGTCTTATTCTTTTTAAAATATCTTGCTAAAGATAAACAGAAAATTTAACACCGTTATTTTATTTATGTTATTATTTTGAATGTTAAAACAAAATATTTACTATTACAAATTACAACTAAGATATGCTGTAATAGATGTAGATTAATTAATTCTTAAACTCCTAGGTATGAATTTCTACTTACAAATTATTTATGATATTCATTAAATTCAAGTTATTAATATAAATGAAAATCACATAAACATAATATAAATCAACACTAAGACATAATATAAATCAATTATGTAAAAATTCATATCTGATTTTTAGAAGAAACTAAAAGATATGCACACACTATCAAAATGGAAATTACTGAGATATGCATTTAAAGAAAAGACATTTTTATTGTTATTTAAATGTTGCATTTTACCATAAAATCAATAGAAACAAAAATATTTCATGCATATAAATACATCTATATACTATATATATATATATATATATATATATATATATATATATATATACATAATCTATATACAAACATATATATATATATGTTGTATATAGATTTCTATATCATGGAATAAAAAATTATTAAATAAAATTTCTATATCATGGAATTAAAAATCATTTAAATAAACCTAAAAATAATTAATCAAAATTAACCTTTCGAATCTCCTCTGCAATCAGGATGTACACAAAGTTCTTAAATATGTGTGCACAGATGTCCCATCATTTGTCTATGGTTGTCGAACATTTGCAAACAAATGAAACATTTATTCACAATCACCGGTTGTGAGCAGTTTTTGCAGTTGCAGCACTGATTGCAAGATTTGTGGTGACAATGCGTAAAAAAGTGGATCAGAAAAGCTTCCGCTAATCTATATCCCGGAGCACTGCACAGGCAGCAAAACAATTTTTCGTCCAATTCTCTGCCATGCTGCAACGCATGCACTCCAAACAATGCTGCTGAAATGTGACTTTTACAAAGCTCGCAAAATATTGTACGAAAACACGTTTCTCGATTATGGTGAATCTTAGAAGAGGAATCTAGAGTGTCCATTTTTTTACAAGTTTTTCTTTTTGGTTTTTTCCTTTGAGGCGGAACATTTTCCTTGCCCGTTGAGGCCAGTTTCCTTGGAGGTTGACTAGCAATATTTTTATCACTGAAATTACGTACAATATTTTCACTTGTTGAATATTTAAATTTTTTTGGCTGTTTTATATATACAGCCAATTCTTCTTCTTCTTCTGCTTTTCTCTTCCTAGTTAAAGTGCACGCGTCGCACATACAATCGTGTTTATGTGTACACGATCTCAAATGCACTACAAGTGCTTTTGCTGTGAATTTCTTCGTGCAACCGGGGTCAGAGCATTCATAAAATGTGGGTCGATCCCAGTTTTTTATATCTCCAGTTTTATTTTCTGAGATATTAGTCAACTCTTTATTTTCCATAGTATAAGCACGAGTTGTCTCGTAAAAAAAATATCCCAATGATGCGTGCAAGCGAACAAACCGAGGCTTCTGCGGAGAGAAATTATGACTAGTTTGGTCCCAGAGGAGCCGCCAATATAAAAGCTGCTTTGGCCATCGTAAACTATGCAACCCTGTTGACGCCAGTGTCTTATTTTTTGGCAAAAAGGGAACTGAGCCAAACTCGTTTTGGCGATAATCTTTATTGGGTCGCTTGGTGGCTCTTTTGGGAGTACTTTTGTTGAGGACGTGCTATTCAGCTTCCCACCTCGGTCGGGGGGAAAGAAGTCATTGAACAGAAACTGCCACGTATATGTAAGGGAAACTGCTAAATTCAGGGGTGATGACCTTGACCCAGATGACCCAAGGTCATCTGGAACCTTCGGAACTGCATCCTATAACTCCGCTGGCCGCATATAAAATTATACATCCCCATATAGATATAGTAATTTTTTTTTTGGAATGAAGAATTGAAACAGAATGAGTTATTAGTTTTGTGTTAACTGTTATTCTTACATGTAAACATAGATAACTTGATAATGATGATACTAAACACACATTGTAAAGAAATATATAACACGAAAAATGAAACATAAAAAATTTGTAAATATAAACGAAATAAAAAAATGAAATCACTAAAAAATATTTATTTCACGAGTACGATATGTGTTTCTCCTCTCTTTCACTTAGCTTTTGCAAATCGATCTCAATTTGGGTATTTGCACATCGCTTGTATCTCCCATAACGTAACATACGTCCCATAACGTAACATACGTCCGTTATGTTTGAGCATGTTTTGTGTTTGGTCAATCTCATTTTCAGAAGAAAAAAAAAAAACGATTCGCAGATATAAGTTGAACGAACAGCGCTAACTACTTGAACTAAGAGTCTGGTTTGTTCTGCTATCAACAATCCACTGTGCGTATCTAAGGTTGGTCACTGAGGTCAAAAACATAGAATCATACAATCATACACTTAAAGCAAAAAAATAGAACCTGTTATATTAGATGTTCCAAGATGAGCGCGCATGAGGAGTTCGCTGAATATAATTTAATTAATTCACATAACTTTAAATAAAACAGGCAATATCGGTCATGAATTCGCAAGAATATTATTTTAAAATAAAAGTTCATTTTTTCTCATCATTTCGACAGTTCATTTTTATATAAATGGATGTACGCATAATGTATTTTTTTAATACGTTAGTTTTCACTACTTTGGCCATTATTTTTTTTTTTCCTCTAATGCAGCTGTCAAGTAGACCGTGATCTTTTATGCCATAAGGGCTGCAACGACATTACTCACTTTACATTACCCAGGGGGTGCGTGTAACTTGAAGATAAGCCATGGACGCGGAGTAACAATGCCCCCCGCAACGCTCTACGATCCTGTTAGGACCGAGACCTACGGTTTAAAGTGGATTCCGAATCATTACTAACCCTCCTGGCACAGCCGGGATTCGAACCCGAAACCTGTGGTACCGAGCGCCAGAGCGCTAGCCACTCGGACATTCAGGCCCTTATTTGTAAAGGACTTTTCTGGAATTTAGTGAGAGAAAAAGTAGGAATAGACTTAATTTTTTTTTTTTTTTTTTTTTTTTTTTTTTTTGTATTACTTGTTTTCAACATGAGTCAAAAGATGAGTCAACAATTCAATGATGACTGCAGTGATATATCAAATGGTGATCTCGAAAGCTCTGGTAATAAATCGAAGGATTATAATTCTAATCCTAATGGTTAATTTTAAATTCTAATCCTAATGATTGGTTAATTAATCCTAATGGTTAATCGAATATATGCAGGAAAAAATAAATAAAATAGGATAAAAGCTTATTGATCATAATTCTAGCAAAGCATATTTTTGATTTTAGTAAGAAAAAAATTGTTCTCAATAAAAACTCTTTGAAATTGGTTGATCTTTTGCTAGACAGATGTCCTTGAGTACCGAAAATGTTGGTAAATAGCAGCATTTTATTTAGCTCTTGCGATCCCTTGCATTTACGTCTCTTTGTTTTGTTTTTTCCATCATGAGATATTTTCAATGACAACATTAGTTTTTATTTCGCGTGGTGAGCAAGTTCCGGCAATAAATAGTAGGATTACAATATACTGTGACCCATGGCACCGCCGGGATTCGAACCCGATACCTGTGGTACCGAGCGCTAGCCACTCGGCCATTATAAAATAAATATATTTTGTAAGTGTGGTAAATCTCACGGAGCGCGTGTTGGCCACCCCTGGCTAAATTGAACAATGCTGGGATGAAAGTTTGACTTAGTAATGATGGGAAAGAAAAAGAAATTCGATGTGTAGAGAGTCGGGTTTGATGTTGGAAAACACGTCTGAAAGGGAAAAGATGCATTATGGTTCCTAGAATTTTGAAGATGCATCGAGATTGATTTATTTATGACGCGCCTTGGATATTTTTCCGGCCCCTGAGATTGATCACAATTTTACAAAATATATTTATTTCATAGTGGCCAAAGTAGAGGAAACCAATATATTAAAAAAAATTCATTACGTGTGCATCTACATATTCAATAGGGCCTGAATGGCCCAGTGGCTAGCGCTCTGGAGCTCGGTGCCACAGGTTTCGGGTTCGAGTCCCGGTGGTGCCATGGATGTTTGTAGTGGTTCGGAATCCACTTTAAACCGTAGGTCCCGGTCTAACACGATCGTAGAGCGTTGTGGAGAGTGACATATTAAAAATAAGGAAAAAACTAACTGTTCATATATATATATATCGTGATTAGGAGATTATAGTCCTTGTTGCTTCATATCCCCATATACTACTTCATTCATTCATGCTGTACACATTCAAATATTAACTTTGATTTTAAAATAATATTCTTGCGAATGTATGACAGATATTGCTTGTTTTATTGATGAGTTCGCAGAATAATTAAATTATATTCAGCGAACTCCTCATGCACGCACATCGATTTGCAAAAGCTAAATGAAAGACAAGAGAAACAAATATTTTCTTTCTAATGCAGCTGGCAAACACAGACACCTTGGTGTTGGATGCCTTAAGGCAAGTGCTGCACAGACGTACTCACTTTGCATTACCCAGGGGGCACGTGTCACTTGAAGATAAGCCACAGACGCGGAGTAACAATGCCCCCGCAACGCTCTACGATCCTATTAGACCAGGACCTACTTTTTAAAGTGGATTCCAAACCATTACAAACAACCATGGCACCGCCGGGGCTGGAACCCGAAACCTGTGGTACCGAGCGCCAGAGCGCTAGCCACTGGGCCATTCAGGCCCCCAGAGAAACAAATATTGCACTAGTAAAATAAATATTTTTAATGATTTCATTTTTCATACTTCTTTTTCAGTGTTATATATTTCTTCACAATGTGCGTTTAGTATCATTATTATATTATTATTATCTATGTTTACATGTAAGAATAATAGTAGACACGAGAATAAAAACTCATTATGTATCAACTTTTCACGCCCAAAAAAATGTCTGTAGTAATGTAAAGATCGTTTGGGTTGGTCACTCCTCATTTGAGTTTTCAATGTTTTTTAATTGAATTCTTTATGAATTTAATTAGATTTTCTCATTTTGAAAAATAGTATTTTTTTCTCCCCTTGAAAAAACATTTACTTTTATATAATTCTAAAACGAAAATTATCAAAATTTGACTTCACAAAATAATAATAAATAAAACTTTAAAAAAATAAACACAAATAATTTTTAATATGTATTATTATATGCTGAAAAAATATTAATCATTTGGAATCTATGAGAAATTATTATTTTTTTTTTGTTTGTTTAAATCAGAAATGTGTCGGTGTTTGATTTAATATAAAATTGATTACAGTTATATTAAAAAATGATTAAATGTTTTTAATTATATTAAAGCGATCTTTAAATCTGTTCAGCTCATTTGCACAAGTATAATTTAATTTTTTATAATAAGCGCATAATTGATTTTCTAATACATAATTCACAATTTTTTCGTGCGTTTTACCAATAATATGCATATTTATTTCTGCATATTGCATACTTATTTAGATATGGTCTTATATTGCCAGCTGCAATAAACATAATAAGACATTAAAATTTTTAAGTTGTGTTAAAAAAAAAAGAAAGGATTATTTCAAAATACAATAGTCAACATATAATATATAAATTTTACACAGTGGTATTTACGCATTTTTTCTTTTTCAATGCACATCATTGACCATTTTATCCCACTTACGTATACACAAGCAACTAATCCACGAATAATAACAGGGCATTGCGTTTCGGGTAGACTTTTAGAGGAAACCGATGTTCATTTGCATATCGTATGAGAGAAAAATTGTAAAGTTCTCACCAAATAACCTGACTACTATTGTGTCCAAAAAGTAACACCAGTTTTAAATTTAAATTTCCCGAGCATATGGTATTTCAATTTTTTTTTTTTTTTTTTTTTGTTCTTTTCTAGCTTGTTGGCACTGTCCTTGACATCTGTGTGAAATTTTACGTCAAAATATTTATTAGCAGGAGTTACGCTTGGTTTTGTGAGATGCTAAAACTGATTCCGGCGATTTTTGAAATGTCTGAATAAATTGTGCAAGAACTTGCGTTAAATTTGGTTTGCAGAAACGTATAGAATGTTGCAGAAGGCATTCGGTGAGCATTCGGAAAGAAATGTTTAGGAATGGTAGAAACAGTTCAAAGAAGGCAGAGAACGCGTTGAAGACGAAGAGCCCTCTGGTCGACCACCAATCTCTACCGACGAAGCTCACGTCCAAAAAATTAAAGATTTGGTGCTTGCAAACCATCGATTTACAATTAGGGACCTTGCTGATGGTGTTGGAATATCAAAACTCCATTTTAAAAGATGTTTTGGGCCTCAAACGCGTCCAGTCTCGATTGGTAACGAAAACACTGAATGCGCCAGCTCACACTGCATTGATTTTTCGTGACTTTTTCGCCAAAAATGAAAACCCATATCGTTCCACAACCACCGTATTCCCCTAATTTAGCATCGTGCTACTTCTGGCTATTCCCTAAACTCAACCGACCATTCCGGGGACACCGTTTCGAGTCGATTGAAAAGACATTTCAAAAATCTCCGGAATCAGTTTTAGCGTCTCACGAAACCAAGCTTAATTCAAACGCTAATGAATATTTTGACGCAAATTTCACACAGATGTCAAGGACAGTGCCAGCAACCTAAAAAAGAAAAGAACAAATTGAAATACCATATGCCCGGGAAATTTAAATTGAAAACTGGTCTTACTTTTTGGACACAGTAGTATGCATATGAGATGCAGTTTGCACGTGTAAGTTACCACAATCGCCATCAACTGTCCCTGTTTCTAAAGAAGCATGTATTGCAAGACGATGCTTAGAATCACTGACAATTTTTGTGTGGCTGCAGTTTTTGTCCTACATGTGTGTGTGTGTGGGCGTTTATGCTCACTCTTATCTTTAAATTTCGCATCAAAGTTGTAAATTGTCTGATCATATGATAGAGTGCGCAATTAGAGCTGACAATCTAAACTTTTTTACAGGGTAAGGTTGTTAACCCTACGCTCTACAGCCATATTAGACCGAGACCTACGGCTTAAAGTGGATTCTGAACCACTACAAACATCCATGGCATCACCGGGACTCGAACCCGAAATCTGGGGCCTCGAGCGCTAGTCATTGGGCCATCAGGCCCCATATGATATGATATACATTAAATAGATATCTTATTTAAATAATTTAAAATATATATAATAATAATATTATAATATTAATAATATGCAATAGGGAACAGGTACATATTTAAATATTACAATATATAATTGTTTCTAAGGACACTCAACATAATTAATTAAAATAAACATAATTTTAAACAATCATTTCCATTACCTTAATACTTAATCCATGGACGATAAGTGTGGAGGTGATATAATCAGAAAAAATAAACAAAATTAACAAGGACATTCAAAAATTATCCTTTACCATAATGAATACTTATTTTAATACTTCAACAGTTCCACAATTTATTAAGAAGGAAATATTTCATTGAAAAAAAAATTTAAAATATTAAACATTGACGGAGAAAACATTCACATTATTCGTATACATAATCAATTATGATAACACAATCAATAAAAAGGACAATACACAAGTAAAACTCATAATTATTATTATTATTTTTTTTTGTTGTTGTTGTTGTTCTAATGCAGCTGGCAAACACTTAGACACCTTGGTCTTGGATGCCTTAAGGCAAGAGCTGCACAGACGTTACTCACTTTGCATTACCCAGGGGGCGCATGTAGCTTGATGGTAAGCCACGGACGCGGAGTAACAATGCCCCCGCCACGCTCTACGATCCTATTAGGACGGGACCTACGGTTTAAAGTGGATTCCGAACAACCATGGCACCGCCGGGACTCGAACCCGACACCTGTGGTACCGAGCGAAAGAGCGTTAGCCATTCGGCCATTCAGGCCACTCATAATTATTAAAAGAACCAGTTTTCATACATGGTAGAAAAGGAATTAATAGTTTTAAATGCAATTTTTAAATGAGTGATTCTGTAAAAAATATGTAAGCAAATAAAAAAAAAAATGTTATTCTAAAAATAGAAATTAGTTTTGCTTTGGGTCTTGATGGCCGAGTGGCTAGTGCTCGGTGCCATAGATTTCGGGTTCGAGTCCCGGATTGAAATCGATTTGCAAAAGCTAAGTGAAAGAGTGGAGAAGCAAATATTGCACTCGTAAAATAAATATCTTTTAATGATTTCGTTTTTAGTGTTATATATTTCTTTAACAATGTGCGTATCATTGTTAGTGCGTAGTATCAATGTGCGTAGTATCATCATTCTTATTATATTATTTATGTTTACATGTAAGAATAACAGTGTTTCTGTTGTTTCTTATCCCACTTGACTGGCCAAGGCCACGAGCCCATACGTACTCATGATTGAAGGGGAAGGAAGCAGCTTCTGTTGTGATGGAGCACCCGTAGGTAGAAGCCTGACTTTTGCTCCGTGACGCTCTTACAGTCATAGGAGACCGGGACCTACGGCTTAAAGTGGATTCCGAACCACTACAAACATCCATGGCACCGCCGGGATTCGAACCCGAAACCAGTGGCACCGAGCGCCAGAGCGCTAGACAGCCGGCCATTCAAGTCCCAAATATGTGAACGCCAACGGCACGCGGTGTTCCCAGGTGGTCACCCACCCAAGTACTGACCGCGCCCAATGATGCTTGACTTCGGCGTTATTATCTCTTTAATACTTGCCAGACCTTACCATCTTAGCACTTGAGGTTGTAAGCCTTTAAGGCATTGGTGCCTCATTCCTCACCCCCCGACTGACTTGACTTCGGCGATCTAACGAGAACCGGTATATTCAGCATGGTACGGCCGTTGGCAGAATAACAGTAAACACAATAATAATAACTCATTCTGTTTCAATGTTTCACTCCAAAAAAAAAATGTCTATAGTGGGTCTAAATCTAACATACTGTCCTTGACATCTGTGTGAAATTTGACGTCAAAATATTCATTAGAGTTTGCATTACGCTAGGTTTTGTGAGACGCTGAAACTGATTCCGGCAATTTTTGAAATGTCTGAATTAATTAAGCAAAGAACTTGCATTCAATTTCGTTTGCTGAAACGTATAGAATGTTGCAGAAGGCTTCGGTGAGCATTCCTATATCGGAAAGAAATATTTACAAGTGGTAAAAACAGTTCAAAGAAGGCAGAGAACGCGTTGAAGACGAAGAGCCCTCTGTAGACCTCAGAGCCCTCAACAACCGTATTCACACCGTGCGACTTCTGGCTATTCTCAAAACTCAAAAGACCACTCCGGGAACACCGTTTTGAGTCGATTAAAGAGATTCAATGTGAATCGGCGCGCGATTTGAAGGCCATCCCTGCCGACGACTTTTTTGCATGCACTGAGGATTGGGCAAAAAGTTGGCATAAGTGCATTGTGTCCAGAAGGGGTTACTTAAAAGGCTATGAAATAAATTTGGAAGAATAAATAAAGAGTTTTGGAAAAAAAAATTGGTCTTACTTTTTGGGCGCAATAGTATAATTTTATATACAGCCCGCGTAGTTATAATGCATTTCCAAAGTGGCCCACAAGATCATTTGTGTTGACCACCCTTGTTCTAGAACATTCCAAGTGGCCTAATGGCTAGCGCTCTGGTCGTTGGTATCACAGGCTTCAGGTTCGAATCCTGACGATGGAATGAATGTTTGTTGGTGGTTCGGAATCCACTTTAAACTGTAGGTCCCGGTCTAATTAGCCTGAAGTGTGCACAAAATGAGCGTAGAGCGATAAACCAAATCTAGAACTTTCCAATAATCGGATTAAACAAGGTAAGTAATCTTGACTAATGAATGACCTATTAGTGAGCCTATTCCAAACAGAATTTTAGCCTCTTTCAGTTCATATCTCAATTATTTGTTCATCTTTATTTTTGCAGTTCAAAAGACAATTTAAAATGAATCGCATGTAATTTGTACTTGTTAAGATGCTGCATGACTTTAGTTTCAGATATATGTAATGCATATTTAACAATGTCATATTCGTGTTTTAATTATTAAAATACTAACATTTAGCTGTTTTTCATTTATTAGCCTGCTTCTGTTGGGTTTTTTTTTTTCCCCGTATTTTGTATTTCATTAGATTATATAAAAATTTGTAAATTGTACTTGTTAATAATCTGTAAATTGTATTTGTTATGAAAAAATCAGAATTTTTTAATAAAATATTAAAAATGAACAATAAAAAATTTACCATTTTAGTGCCCTTATACTTTAGATTATTTTTTTCTAATGCAGCTGGCAAATATATATTAGACAGTTGTCTTGTATACTATAAGCAAGGGCTGCACCCACGTTACCCACTTAGTACTACTCAGGGGGCTTGTAGATAGAAGATAAGTAGAAGTAGCTTGAAGATAAGCTACGGACGCGGAGTAACAATGACCCCGCAACACTCTACGATCCTGTTAGACCGGGATCTACGGTTTAAAGTGGATTCCGAACCACTGCAAATATCCACGGCACCGTCGGATCTCGAACCCGAAATCTGTGGTACCGAGAGCTAGCTACTCTGCCGTCAGGAGATGATGAGATTTTAAGTCTTTTTCAAAGTTGTTATACATTACAAGAAATATTCATTTGAAAAACATTAATCCTTATAATCGGAATTGCTTAAATATGTGAAACTAGCACAAAATTTTATTTAAATAATTCATATTTCATACACATCTATCCTTTTAGCAAATACTGAGATTGCTATTTGTTTTGTATTGAAATGCTTTTGTAAGCAATCTAGTGGTTAGTAAAAAGATAACTCTTACACATATGAATATTTAGTAGTACACCTGCATCTATACATAAATAGTTTTTTTTTTCCAATGCAGCTGGTAAACAGACATGGACGTCTTAGATGCCTTAAGGCACAGACGTTACTCACTTTGCATTACCCAGGGGGCGCTTGTAACTTGAAGATAAGCCACGGACGCGGACTAACAATGCCCCCGTAACGCTCTACGATCATATTAGACAGGGACCTACGGTTTAAAGTGGATTCCGAACCACTACACACATCCATGGCACCGCCGGGACTCGAACCCGAAACATGTGGTACTGAGCGCCAGCCACTCGGCCATTCAGGCCTTCTATACATAAATAGTGATTGCATCATTTAATGCACCATTCTGAAATTAATACATTTTTATTCTCAAATACATTGTTAAAGTAATGCGACTTTACAATTATTAACTATTAACTATTAATTAACTATTTTTATTACAATTATGAAAAAAGAAGGGGTGAATTCTCACGCATGTTAATTGAGAAAAATTCCTTTATACAGTTTTATAACTTAATATGCATGAAGTATACTACTAACTTTAACTTACGTGAATAAAGTGTTCTTGAATTTTGTATATTATTCAGGGGGAAATATTCTTTTCAGCCAATTGAATCTTAATATTTATAAATAATATGCAATAAAAAAAATTCAGAATTATTCAATTGTAATACTGTAAATAAATAGATGCTAAAAATAACATTCAATTAAATAGATACTCTTTGTACATACTATTTAAAAAAGAAAGTCTATCTATACTTAAGCATATTAGGATTAAAAACAAATTAGGCATTAACATAGGGGAATATCCAGTTTTAAAAACTTCAATATATTTAAAATTTGTATTTTGTCATCACAGCCAAAGTATGCAATGCAGTGAAACAAAATATTAGTCTTATTTTTTTAAAATATCTTGTTAAAGAATAGCAGAGAATTCAATAATAAAAACATTTTATTTAAATATTATTATTTTCAGTGTTTGTGAACATAAATTTTTGTACATTATTACAAAATATTTAATATTAAAATCTGTAATTAAAAACTTTATGCTAAAATAGACATAGATAAGTATCAATAAAGATTTGATTATGATATTTGCCAAATTCATGTAATACAGCATATTACATAATTGATTCATATTATTAAAATACACAAAGATTCATTACCTAATTTTTAGAATGAACTAAAATACATGAATCAAAATGGAAATTACAGATTAGACATTTAAAAAAAAAAGACATTTTTGTTATTTAAAAGATTTTAACATTTAAAATATTTGTAACAGAACTTCTTATTAAGTATTTATAAATTTAACACAATTCACTTATTATGAAAATCAATTGCAACAAATATGGTATATTTGATAATGATACCACACAAATATGGTATAATGATACCAGACAAATATGGCCTCAAAATATTTTACGGGCACAAATTTTTACCATTGTGGCAAGACTCAAATTAATAATAAATCTGGAGTGATCGATTTTTTACGTTTCTAAAAATTTTCTTCCCGGCTTTGTTCTTTTAAAAGGTCTGCATTGCCTATTGGTTAATTGTATATGAAAGATATTTTCATTAGTTAAATCTCTTAAAGTCTTCTTAATCTTTCTGATCTTCTCTTAAGAGTCTCTTTTTTTTTTATTTTCTTCTTAGCTAAAGTACATGCGTCGCAAATACAGTCGGTTTTATGTGTGCACGTTCGTTCATGTACCACTAATGCACTTGCTGTAAATTTTTTCAAGCAACACGTTACAGGGCAATCATAAAATGTTGGTCTGTCCCATCTCCGTACTACTATATCTGCATCAGTTTTATTTTCAGAGGTATTATCCAATTCATTATTATTCTCCAATTTCTGCATTGTATATTATGAGTATAAGTTGCCTTGTAAAAAAATATCCTAACGCAGAAAAAAGAAGAAAAAAATTCACACTTGCGTTTTATGAATGAACCTCTTTCTGTGACATATCTCGTAAACAAATCTTACAGCCAGCGCTTGGAAGTAGTAATGAATAGTGTTCGCTCCTACGCGCAAGGATACCCCTAGCGGCGAAAAAAGTTTATGTATACGCATGCGCCTGCGTGCGCATAAGTGCGAGTCTGATTAGTGTTGTGCCAGAGCGGCAAGAGAGAACAGCACGGCTGTCGCCTGAAACCGGTTTGCAGTCCTGCGCTTGGAGTTGCCCAACTTTCAACTCGAAGCGGTTTTTCACTAGGCGTAATGCTATTTCTGACGTTTCGCTGTGAAGGGGTCGAAAAAATTTGGTCGCTTGCCTCTTGCATCTTCACGTCTCTCGCCTCGGTGGGAACGAGCCTTTAAGGACTGGCCACACTAAGAGTTTGACCTTCAATGGAGACGAGAAGACATTTACCCTTTGTCATTGTTCGGCCGTCATTGTTGTCATTGTTCGTCTCCCTCTCATCTCATCGATTGTATTGGTGCCTCTGTGAGGCAACTGTTGAATGAGGGGAGGACAGTTTGCGATCTATTGATGCAGCATGCTCTACTGGACTGCTTTAGGATTCTAAATCAAGGGGATAAGCAACAACAACAACAACAACATAAATGTATTTTAAATATAAAAATAAAAAAAAAATATTTTTATATAATGTATATTTATAAATTACATACCCAATATGTTATTTGAAATACGAATTATTTTAAATCTATAGAAGAAAATAAATGATTAATTTTAATTAAAAAGTATCAATTGATACGTGAGTTTCGATCGAATAAGAAAAAAATATATTTATATAAAGCAATATTTTAAAATGTAATTTATTTCTATTTCCAAAAACCAAAACAATTACTGCTTATTTTTAAAATTACATCTAAAATTAGATGTATTCAATTTTTACAAGTGAAAATTGTTATTTAGTGAAAGAAAACACTAAAGCACAAGGAAAATAAACAATAAATAAATATCATAAATATAAATAATATTATATATTTCTAAATTACACACACTTGCATATTATATAAAAGTGGTTATCAAAATAATGAAAACACCTGTGAATGAAGGGGACATTTAAGAATATGCTCTGTAAGCATTAAAAATGCATTCTTAACTATCATTTTTTTTTTTTTAAATATAAAAAGTATATATCATGGTAGTATGAAGTAACTTTAGTAATGGACAGCGCTTCATTTTCGTTTTTTCTGTTAAGTTCTCAACACTATTTGGCGATCCTTTCTCACCCAGCCAACGATTTCTGTTTTATTTCTTTTCCAATCTCTCGACCCAGTATATGTAACTTCTTTTTTGTGCTCTTCCAGTTACTCGTTCTTTTTATTTTAATTACTTTCATCACTTATTATTAAAATAATAATAAAAAAAAGCTCACTCTATTAAACTTTCTTTTAGTATTTGGGCAAGATTCCTTTTAGTCCTTGCCGCTTTCTTTCCCCAGCAGTGCTCTTTCATCTTTCCAACGGACAATCCAAGATAGAAGCTGACGGCTGTTGCGCAGCCACGGAGCTTCACCAAAACTCAAATCATCATAACTTTAGTAAAGTTTTGTGCATCTTTAATTTTTGTCAAAAGCGATGAATGTCAGATCTCACAGACTTTAAAGGAGGCTAAATTGTAGGAGCCCGACTAGTAGATGCAATTGTGACAGCTTTTAGACATTTCTGGAGGTATAGTATGTATGTAGGATTTATTTGTGTGGTAGTCAGCAGGCGGCGACACTTAACAGTTGCTTGTCTTTGACAGAGCCTGTTTACAACGTGGGGGAGTATTCAACTTTGAACTCTGACCCCACGAGAAGGGAACAAGACCCCGTAGAAGAAGGAAGAAAGAGACGCTAGCAGGAGCGATTGGGGAGGCTGCGCCAAGCAGCGAGAGAATGTATTTATCCCTTAATTAACAATCAATGTAAATATCATTGTAAAATATCGTAGCAATAAATGGCTTTATTTAAATTGACGTCCCGTTACTGCGTTTTGTATGTCAAATCCCCTAGACACCCACTGCAAAAGTCAAGCTTTGGTTAGACTGGTAGAGAAGTCTAACAAAACTGTAGCTTCGTCCGGGATGAATCTATTAAAACCGGTGTAAACCTACACAAATTGGGGGTTCGGCCGGGATGCATCTTTTGCAAGCGGCTAAACTCTACATGTATGTCATGACACTATACACACAGAGAAAGACAAGCCCAGCAAAGCAAAACAGTGGACGGAAGGAAAAGCTGAGTGAAAGAGACCGACGGGCATTGAAAGAGTCAAATCGTACGCTTGTTTGCATACATTATCATTGGCCCGGTGCTTACATCTAAAAAAAATTTTAAATTTAAAACCTTGGACAGTGCCTGCCTTAAGTTAAAAAAATATTGCTTTTGGGAGGTATTTTAAGGATAACTACTAATTTATATAGATTATTTTCTCATCGTAAGAGAGAAACTCCAGAAAAAAACCTGCACACTGAAAAGAGGGCCCCTGTGGTATATTGGAGAAGTGATTAGTTGGTCTACAGGGCTCTCACACGGAGAGGAAGTATATTTCGCGCACCCTGCGCTTACCCGAGTTTCGGGGTTTCCAGCTTAGAATTGGTGTCCTTCCATGAATCTATAATTATCTCTCTTTAAGTGTGTTGCTCTAATTATATGCGTGTCGTGTTTGTGCATGTGTCAATAAAACAGTGAGTTCTCAAACCTGTGCCTCAACTCAACCCCACCCACATTTACAATCTGCCAGCCAATGCATGAACACTAATCCTCAGTATTCTGCCGTGCGGGATGGACATCCCATGAGTAGTCTACTCATGGATGGAGGGAAAATGAGGGCCTCTGTTGTGATGGAGCACCCGTAGGTAGAAGTCTGAATTGGCTCCATGTCGCTGAAGAAGGAGAGCAGTGTCTTTCGGGAGGACTTTTTTAGGGGAACTACGCCGCATTTGCATATTGTATGCGAGAAAACCACAAGATACTGAACATCACAAATGCCATCGGGTCTCTTCCCCTTTGAAACAACAAAGCCGCCAGCGGATCGAACTTCAGCCCTCATGCTCACCAGCAGCGCACGTTGCCACTGAGCCGCGCATTTTAAATGTTCGGTTAGAATTGACTTCAAAAAGAAGGCGAATATTAATGTTGAGTGTGTATGGACTACAATAAAAAAACGAAAATAAAATTCATAAAATAAATTTATTAATCTGATTATACATTGCAAGAATATCGTAAAAGATAACAATATTTAAACTTTTTATTTTTATTTTATTAAAGAGAAAATAATACGGCTTGGTTAAAGATTCTACACATACATTCTACCTCGTACATAATCACAAAAGAAATATTTACAAAACAAAAACACATTAATAAAAAGCAAAATTAAAAGATAATCATTGTGCAATATCAGGTGGGAATAATCATAGCAAACTAGTGGGAAAGACAATTAAAAAAACAAACACTTTATTTCATATCAATTGTAAAATTTTCTATTTCAATCCAATATTAAGAAATCATCAATTTTCATAGAAAAAACCTATAGAAAGGTGGGTACCCTTATAGTAAATTATTAAGATAAAAAGATAAATAACTTAACTCCACAAAAAAGTCTAAAAACTAAAATGCTAAAACTTTGAAGCTGGAGTTATTTTAAGAAAATGCATCATTTTTAAAAAAATTAAATTGTTGTATAATAATTTGGGAGCCATTATAGCAAAAAAGGGGAGTGTGACAGTGAAAAGACAAATGCTTTACTCCCCCCAAAAAAAACTAAAAATAATTTTAATTCACAAATAAAATGCAATAACTTTAAAATAAGTGTAACGTTAAGAGAATGTAATTAAAAAAAAAATGTTTTTGACAAAGATAGAATAATAATAAAAAAAATGTTAGATTTTATTTTGGAATTTTATGCTTTTTTTTTTTTTTTTTTTTTTTTTTGTGGAACTCTTATGTATAAAAATGGTGTGATTTTGATTAAACGAAAGTTATATAGTGAATTTCCTCAAATAAAATTGAATTTCCTCAAATATGTATATAGCGATGAACTTTTAGTCACTCATGTGGCATTTGCATTTTGCATGTCTTTTATACTACAATGTCTATACTGTTCCAAGCATACTATACTGTTCCAAACATTTTATAATGCACAAAATAAAAATAAGTTTAAAAAAAAAAGATAAAAATAAAAATAATATATAGATTTACTGATAATCAGGTGTTAGAATTAAAAGCAACTTTCATTTACATCTTCAAAGACATCTTAAATTGAATAATTACATCAATTGTTCTATAATTCACCAAGATAATTTGATAAAATTAAATTATTTCTGGAATAGTTTTTTTTTTTTTTTTTTTTTTTTTTTTTGTTAAAAAATTACAATGATTTTCGATCTGATTCTCTTCTTAAATCTCTTCTGATAGTCGTAATTTGTCTTATAATCATGTTCTTTTCATGGACATCTTGGGAACTGAAATCCAGCATCTTGTCGTTCTAATCACTGCAGCACCAACAGCAGAGCGCAGTGCAAAGACCACATAACAAGCAGTTGCGGCAACAGTCGTCAGATTTCTGTTGTTTTTCATGGACAACACTGAAAAAGAAATTCTATTTTTAATAAGAAAATAATAAATTCATAACTAATAATAACTTAAATAACTCATAAAATTGTTAAAAAAATTAAACAATTTATATGTAATTTTTTAATTAGCAAGTAATATAAAAAATTTTTTTTAAAGTCAGTTCCTATTTTTTTTTCACTCTATTGCAGAAAGTCCTTTATAAATAATTTTCATTCGTTTTTTTTAAAGTTAGAAACAGTTCTCTCTCTCTCACACACACTTTCCATCTCTCTCACTCATTTATTCACATGTTTCATTTTCCATTCTGTTCCCTCCTCGACTCAGACTACAACCCACAATGAAAAAAGAATCTGAAAAAGAAATTTTTTTTTCTACATGATTCGCCACTGACGGTATTGATTCCTAAATTTATATCCTGCTTATTATCTTACATAAGAGAAATTTTTTTCCTCCCATATCAAACTAAAATGAATTAATTAAATTGAATGAATGAATGAATATTTGAAAGAACTGTATCAACATCCAGTGTCACCCACTACGAGTTAAAAAAAAAAAATGTATTTGAACTTGAGTGGATGAATAAAAAGTATTTTATTAAGGATTGAAAAGTTGAACAAGATATACGTGTATAGGGAGAGTGTGAACTAATAGAAGGAACTGAAAAAAAAAGGAAGTTGATCACTTTGAACTATGTTCATACATTATTAGATATACAGCAGATTCAGTGTCACAGAACCTTAAAGAATGAATACCTATCTAACTAATGGAAAATGCTTAAGATATTTTTTAATACATCGAGAATTCCATGTATTTTTATGCATGTGCTGCTAATAGGCCACCAATGGAGGAAGGCCTTTTAGGGGAAATTACTTCGTATTTGTGTATCGTATGGGGAAAAAAATTTTGAAGGTTCGAATCTAAGACCAGCTCTATTCGCTACTCAGCTACGATGTGCATCTTAATTCTTTTTGCCCGACCAGTAGTAACCACAGTTAGGTTTATTAACCTTCTAACCATAGTTTTTTTACCCCTTTTTTCCGTAGAAAAATAAAAAGATTAGACATAAAAATATGAAAAAATAAAAAATATCAGAACTTTGGTTGTAGTTTGGTTTGGTTTGTCACATTGTGCACACTTTAGGCTAAACAGACAGTTTAACGTGGATTGCGAACCACCAACAAACATTCATGCCACCGCCAGGATTCGGACCTGAAGCTTATGGTACCAACGGTCAGAGCGCCAGCCAGTTTGCCATCAGGTCGCCTTTGATTCTGAGAACGATTCTGAACGAACAGAGGGGGGAGTACAGACTTACAGATTCGTCGTTACGGCCCATTCCAGAATCTGAATTAGAAACTAATATTTTTGGCGCCTACAACTCGTCCCTAATTGTACCGAGTTTTTAATTTCAATTCTTTAATTTCAATTTTTATTTTAATTATAAACTTTTTATTTTACTTTTATTTATTTTTAGTATTTTTAAAAATTTTAGAAACTTTATTTTTATTACTTACTAACATTACGCAGCCAATTATTAATCGTAAATTTATATACGTGTTAAGATGAGGAGGTTAAGGGGTCAATCCCCATTGGTACTGCACAATCAGTACGCCAGTTGCCATGGGGGAAAACAGCGAAATTTACAGATAGGGGGAAAAACGCACTCTCTCAATTTATTTATTGAAAAATGTTTTTAAAAAAAACCCCATTGAAATATCAAATAGCATGATGACTATAAAATAATAAAAGAAAACAATATAAACATTGATTTTATTGTTCATATTTATATCAATCTGTCAGAACAGAATAATGACTAACAGAACACATTGTTTTTGCTTTACTTATGTTCTAACAAGCATGACTTGGCGTTTACCGGCAACAGTATAAAACATTTTTAATAAACATAAAACAATAAAATATTAATTAAAAAAATATTAACTTTTTTAAATAAAAAAATAGGCTAAAAAATATAATGATAATAATGAATTGTATATGAAATTCATCATACGAATGAAAACAATACATTTAAAAACAATCGCAAGTGCGAAACGATTAAAAATAAAAACAATAGAAGCAAGCAATAACGCCAACAAGAGCGAAGTATCAAAATGCCGCCAGACGCGAGGTATTGCCATAGAAAAGTTTGTGTGAAAGTTTTTAAAAAAATTAATAATGAGCGTATAATAATACATAAAAAAATTCCGACATCTTTTCCCATTTGTAAATACATTTAATAAACGCAAAAATACATTAAAAACATAAAAATGAAAGGCAAAAATAATTGACGCCATCTGACGGTGAGAACAGTAAAAAAATAAGATTTATATAATTAAAAAATATTTAAAACAATTATAATAAGAATTTTTTTTCGTGATTTTCGACTGCACGCCAGATAAAACAATACTAAATTCACAGACAAAATATTGAGCCTCTAACCGTCGAGTAGTTTTTAAGTTTGCGAAAATATTGATAGACACACAAACCTGCTCTCTCAAATCTCTCGTAAGTACGAAATATCTTAATAACGATTTAAAATAAAAACAATAGACGCATGCAATAACGCCAACAAAAGCGAAGTATCAAAATGTCGCCAGGGTGCGAAGTATTGACAAAGAAAAGTTTGCGTGAAAGTTTAAAAAAAAAAGAAACGAATCCCGTGAATAAGAACGTATAAAAAACCAAATACAGACAAATCTTTCTATTTTATTTTATTTTTACAATTATAATTTTTACTTGGAAATACAAATTCTGATTAATTCATAGATTACGATTCAATTCCTTCTGAAATGAAAATTTGTAGATCTGTAAACTTTAAAAAAAATCTTCATCAGTAAAACTTTCATGCTGTTTACTTCAGTTCCAGTTACGTATTTAGGCTTAGACTCGCGAGGCCCGGGCTTGTGGCGGCAAATTTTTAGGGGCGCCAACATTTTCGAGGCGGAAAAAAATTTGAAATCGATTTTGTTTTTTATCAACTGTAAGACCGAATTTTAATGCTTCTTTTCTTACTTTGACAACCTCAAGGTGTCACTATTTAAAGGGTAGAATTACTTTTTAAAATAATTAATCGTATAAGTAGTAAAATTTAAAACAAATAGGTATAAAAAACATTTTCGTTCAGTATAGCATTTATATATTGGCGTTACGTTTTTCATAAATTAGTATGAAGATGCCGTTAATTACTTTCGCACGGATGAAAGCAAGAAACAAATATATTATAGGATTAATTAGACAGATGTGATTTATTTCTTAATTAAAAGCAATCTATTCTTAATTGTATGTTTAGTTGCTATACCCTCCCCAAGGAATATACATTTAATTCAAGCCTAAATTCAATACTTAAATTTAATTCAAATCCATTATTACTATTCGTATTATTATTATTATATAAGGGCGTCAAATTAACTTGGGCCTAGGGCGACATCGAACCTAAATCCGTCACTGTTCAGTTCACTTCTGAAGTATTCTACACGACAGGATTTTTTTTTTTTTTATAATCTTTCCCGTTAAAAATAATGCAATCGCTACGCAGGCGCATTAAGCTCGAAAACACGTGACTTTACAATTAAATGACTGAGTGAGTATATATGATGGATTACCAAATGCCTTGCAAGTTACATCGGACAATAAATTAAACCCCATATGAGCAACACCCGCATCTCTTTTTATCCGGCTATGATTCATTTATTTCAGAGAAATTTCAATACATTAATAAAGTAATTGGATGCAAGGTTTGCTGGCTTCCATCTTTGCTTTATCTAATCCTGGGGTGGCCAACCCAAATGATCTTGCGGGCCACTTTGGAAATGCAACCTAACTCCGCGGGCTGCATATATAATTATACATCCCCCTATTAGATTTAGACCCACTGTAGACATTTTTTTGGAGTGAAACATTGAAGCATAACGAGTTATCATTATTACTAATATTCTTACATGTGAACATAGATTATACACTGAAGTGACAAAAGTCATGGGATACCTCTTAATATCGTGTCGGCCCTCCTTTCGCCCGGCGAAGTGCAGCAACTCGACTTGGCATGGACTCAACAAGTCGTTGGAAGTCTTCTGCAGGAATATTGAGCCATGCTGTCTCGATAGACGTCCATAATTGTGAAAGCGTTGATGGTACAGGATTTTGGGCACGAACAGACCTCTCGATGATGTCCCATAAATGCTCGATGGGATTCATGTCGGGCGATCTAGGTGGCCAGATCATTCGTTGGAATTGTCCAGAATGTTCTTCAAACCAATCGCGAACAGTTGTGGCCCGGTGACATGGCGCATTGTCATCCATAAAAATCCCATCGTTGTTTGGGTACATGAAGTCCATGAATGGCTGCAAGGGATCTCCAAGTAGCTGAACATAAGCATTTCCAGTCAATGTTTGGTCCAGTCGCACCAGAGGACCAAGTCCATGCCATGAAAAAACAGCCCACACCATTACGGAGCCACCACCAGCTTGAACAGTGCCTTGCTGACAGTTTGGGTCCATGGCTTCGTGGGGTCTGCGCCACACTCGAACCCTACCATTAGCTCTTACCAACTGAAATCTTGACTCATCGGACCAGGCCACGGTTTTCCATTCATCTAGGGACCAACCGATATGCTCACGTGCCCACGAGAGTCGCTGCAAGCGATGTCGTTCTGTCAGTAAAGGCACTCGAGTCGGTCTTCTGCTGGAATAGCCCAAGAAAGCCAAATTTCTCCGCACATTTCTAACAGACAAGTCCCTTGTACGTCCCACATTGATTTCTGCGGTTATTTGACGCAGTGTTGCTTGCCTGTTAGAATTTACGACTCTTTGCAGACGTCGTGCGTTAAGTGCAGGCGGTTGACCACTGCGCTGTCCATGGTGGGATGTTATGCCTGAAATTTCACACTCTTGACACAGTGGATCTGGGAATGTTGAATTCCCTAACGATTTTCGAAATGGCATGACCCATGCGTCTAGCTCCAACTAACATTCCGCGTTCAAAGTCTGTTAATTCCCGTCGTGCGGTCATCAACATGTCAAAACCTCTTCACATGAATAACTTGGACAGAAATGAAAGCTCTGCGAAAGCACTGAGCATTTATACCTGTTCTACGCGATGCTACTGCCATCTGAAAATTTGCATATTGCTATCCCATGACTTTTGTCACTTCAGTGTATAATAATGATGATACTAAACGCACATTGTAAAGAAATATGTTACACTAAAAATGAAATGTAAAAAATATATAATTATATATTATATTATATAATAATATATAATTATAAATATAAGAAATAAGAAAAAATGAATTCATTAAAAAATATTTATTTTACTAGTGAAATATTTGTTTCTCCACTTATCATGACATCACTTATAGTGAAACATAGAACCTGTTATATTAGATGTTTCAAGATGCGCGCGCGTCATGATTTCGCAGAATATAATTTCATTACTCTGCGAACCCATAACTGTAAACTCATAAATAAAACAGACAAAATCTGTCCTATAGTAGCAAGAATATTATTTTAAAATTTTCAAGAATATTATTTTTTTTTCTCATATTTTAGACAGTTTATTTTTGAATATAGGAATGTACACATAATGTATTTTTTTAATACATTGGTTTTCACTGCTTTGGTCATTATAAAATAAATATATTTCGTAAATGCGGGATAAATTTCACGGCAGGAAAAAAATTCCAGGCGGGCCGCGAGTTGGCCGCCCCTGATCGAAACTATCTATCTTTTCTAATGCTTATGCAAGTAATGTAACAGAAACATTACAGATCAGGCGAATTGAATTAATAATTAGTAATTTTTAATTTATGGTAATTAAATTATCTTGAATGCTGAATTTAGTACTAAAATCATAAATTAACAACACATATGTGACAAAATTTTCTAAATTATATTTTATTAATTAATTATTATTAATTTGTACGTATTATTAATGGTATTTTTGTTCTTCTAATGCAGCTGGCAATACAGAGACAGTTAATCTTTTATGCCATAAGCAAGAGCCGCATCGCTGTTACTCATTTAGCACCACCCAGAAGGCCCGTGTAGCTTGAAGGCATGCTACGGACGCGAGTAACACTACCCCCCACAATGCTCTAGGAAACTGTTAAACCGGGACCTACGGTTTAAAAGGAATTCCTAACCACTACAAACATCCATAACAATGCCGGGACTCGAACCGAACCCTGTGGTACCGAGCGCCGGAGCGCTAGCCACTCAGCCATCAGGCTCCTTGGTATTAATCTAGAATATACAAATTTAAGCTCCTTTTCAAGTAAACTCATTTGCTTTTTTGCAGCATCTATATGCACTCAACGGGATGGCTGGGGGGGAGGGGGGCTTCAACCCTTCCTTAAGCCCACAAGTGAAATGTGTGCACGTGTTCATACATGGCTACTTCACACTTATGCCCAATAATTTTTTTCATCATCAGAATATTTAGACTAAATATTTTTAAGCCAAAATATTTGGTATTTCAATGAATCAGTAATTTTTTTTTTTTTATCAACGTCAATTTTATTATAGCGGCGGAATTTTTTAACTGTGCCGGCATTTTTCCTGCTTAGTTTTAATAAATATTCATCGAAATATTAAAGTTGGCTTAAAGGATGTAATTGATTAGTTAGCAAGAGAGAGAGAGAAATAAAGATTTAATTTTAATTTAGATTTGATTATATAATTTTTGTTTTTAGAAATCAATTTTTCTATTTTTTGTGCAGTACTTGCATAGTTTTAATGCACCCAATTTAGTATTTATATTTTAACTAATTAACGCAACGTAAAAATTAATATGTTAAAAGTTCGAGTTTTTCTATTACTTATAATTTAGGATCACCTTTGGAGTTTTCATATATGGTAAAGCTTCTTTTTGTTGAGGCACTTTAAAATAATGTAAAAATAAAACATACTTTGCAATAAGTGAAAATGAATCATACTTTAAAATAAAGAGGAAATAAATCATACTTCATAATAAAGAACAAGTAATATAATAAATAATTTTTTAAGTCAATCCCTACTATTTTTCTCACTATATTACAGAAAGTCCTTAATAAATAATTTTCATTCATTTTTTTAAGTTAGAAAAAATTCTCTCTCTCTCACATACACACTTTCCATCTCTCTCACTCATTTATTCACATGTTCCATTTTCCATTCTGTTCCCTCCTCGACTCAGACTACAACCCACAATGAAAAAATAATCTGAAAAAGAAATTTTTTCTACACGCTTCGCCACTGACGGTATTACATTTATAATCCTGCTAAATATCTCATATAAGAGAAATTTTTCACTCCCACATAAAACTAAAATTAATGAATGAATTAATATTTGAAAAAACTGTATTAACATCCAGTGTCATCCACTACAAGTTTAACAAAATGTATTTGAACTTGAGAGTGAAAGAATAAAATGTATTTCATTAACGATTGAAAATTTGAACAAGATATATATAGGGAGAGTGTGAGCTAATAGTAGGAATTGAATGAAATAAAGTAAATATGAATCATACTTTAAAATAAAGTGAAATTAATTCATACTTTAAAATAAAGCAAAAGAAAAAAAAAGAAATCATATCTTTATAATAATCAGCAGAAAGTTTATTTACAACGTTATTATCTTGTATTGTCTTCAAAATGAGCCTAATTTTGAATATCTTCTTAAAAATCAAAATCCCCAAAAGGCGAAAAGCAATCATCCATCATGTTACAGCACAGTAGAGCCGTCATAGCTCCGAGGCATCCATACAGACAGGCCCTACATCCACCGACGTTTTGGTTTTGTGCATTTTTTCCGCTATTAACATCACTTTGAGGTTGAACTCTAGAAAACAATTTTAAATGATAACGAATTCTTATTGTGATAGATAACAACATCTTGATTAACTGATAAATCAATAATTTGTTACATGAATGTTAAAGTATAAAGGGTGATTATAATTAAAGTCCCACTTTCAAAATGCCGTAAAAAAAGAATGAGTTCAAATCTGAACTGAAGATACTTGAAGAAGGGGGAAACGATACCGCATCGGAAAAAAGTTTCACTGATTTTTCTTCCCTAATTATGTATGATCTTGTCGTGGATGGGTTTTTCACTCCCAGTGTCACAACTGTTGAATGACTTGAAAAAAAAAAAAAAACGAAACAATCAAGCCCTTTGAACACCACAGTTGGTTTAATGCGCAACTCATGCCAAATACGTTGTCATTTCGATTCAAAATATCACTGGCAGCCGAATTCACTTCATTTATGCCGCTCAAAGAGCCATCTATTAATACACTTTGGAAATTTTTTCTTATACCATACCGTTTCCCCCTTCTTCAAGTATCTGCAGTTCAAATTTGAATTCGTTGTGACGAGTAGTTCATTTTTTACAGCAGTGGAACTTTAATTATAATCACCTTGTATTTATGTATTTAGATTTCCCTAAATCATGAAAATTGATGAAATTCCATACGTTTATAGAATATCTATGAAATTCGTACCTACGGCCGGAAAGAATGATGTAAAACAAGTAATATAAAAAAAAGATTTTAAAGTCAATTAATACTTTTTTTTCACTCTATTGCAGAAAAGTCCTTAACAAATAATTTTCATTCATTTTTTAAGTTTATCTGGCGCCATCTATTGGTAGATATATGCAACTTAAATCTAAAAAAAACTAAAATTAATTAATTAAATTTAATTATTAAATTAATATTTGAAAAAAATGTATTGACATCAAGTGTCATCCCCTACCAGTTAAAAAAATGCATTTGAAATTGAGTGGATGAATAAAAAGTATTTTATGAACGATTGAAAATTTGTACAAGATATATATAGGGAGAGTGTGAGTTAATAGAAGGAATTGAAAAAAAGAATAAACGATATAATAATTCCTATTTTACAATAAAGTAAAAATGAATTATATTTCATAAGGTAAAATCAAATCCCACTTTACAATATATATATATATATAATTAAATCACGCTTTATGTACTAAATCATACTTTTTAAGTAAAAATTATTTATAATAAATTAAAAATTACATCGTACTTTACGATAAAGTAAAAATTCCACCAAACCTTAAAATAATAATAATAATTAGCAATTAAAATAAATCATAATTTACAATAAAGAAAATTTACATTAAATAATTTACCATAAAGTAAAAATTTCATCATACTTTTAAATTAATGCAAAAATTTCAGCATACTTTTAAAATAATATAAAAATTTACATTATACTTTAAAATAAAGTAAAAATAACATTAAATAATTTACAATAAATTTAAAATAGCATCATAATTTAAGATAAAATAAAAATTGTACCATACTTTAAAATAATTCGTAATTAAAATAATAATAATAATTAGCAATTAAAATAGTTAGTTCAAATAAATCATAATTTACAATAATGTAAAATTTACATTATGCTTTAAAATAATTTACAATAAAGTAAAAATTTCATCAGACTTTTGAAACAATGTAAAAATTACATCAGACTTTTGAAATAATGTAAAAATTTCATCAGACTTTTGAAATAATGTAAAAATAAATCATGCTTTACAAGTAAAAAGTTGCTTAAGTAAGTAAACAAGTAAAAATGAATCATACTTTAAAATAAAGTGAAAATAATTCGTACTTTATAATAAAGAGAAAGAAAAATGAAAGAAGGAAAAAGAAATCAATTCTTAATAATAATCAGCTGAAAGTTTATTTACAACGTTATTGTCTTGTATTTTCTTTGAAAGATACAAAAATGCGATAGCCTAATTTTGAATATATCTTCTTAAAAATCAAAATCATAGAAATCTGTGTCAGTGATCACGGAATCCTACAGTCCAAAACTGATATCAGTGGAAAAGAAAGTTTGATTTCCAGTCTGCCAAAATTAGTCGAATACATCCATCATCTTGCAACACAATAGGGCCGCCACAACTCCGAGGCACCCATACAGACAGGCCCTACATCCACCGCTGTTTTTTTTTTGTGTGCATTTTTTCCGTTATCATCATCACTTTGAGGTTCAGCTCTAAAAAAACAATTTTTTAAATGATATCTAATTCTTATTGTGATAGATAACAACATCTTGACTAATTGATAAATCAATAGTTTGTACATCAATGTTTAAATGTACAGGGTGATTATAATTAAAGTCCCACTTTCAAAACGCTGTAAAAAAAGGACCCCTCGTCACAATGAGTTCAAATTTGAACTGAAGATACTTGAAGAAGGGAGAAAAGATATGGCATAAAAAAAAGTTCCATCGACTTTTCCCATCCAATTTGGTATGACTTTGCAGTGGTGGATGGGCTTTTCACTCACAGTGTCACAAACTGTTGAATGACTGGGAAGTAACCGAAACAATGAAGCAGATTAAACATTACAGTTGGTTTAATGAGCAACTCATGCCAAATACGTAGTCATTTCGATTCAAAATATCAGTGGTAGTCGAATTCACTTTCTTTATGCCGCTTCCAGCGCTATTTATAAATACACTTTGGAACTTTTTTTTGATGCCGTACCGTTTCCCCTTTCTTCAAGTATATTCAGTTCAAATTTGAACTTAGTGTTACGAGCGGTTCTTTTTTTAAGCATTTTGAAAGTGGGATTTTAATCATAATCAACTCATACATCAATCTTTGTCAGTATCCGTTTGTTAAAAAAAGTTCCGATTATCGGATTAGCATTAAAAATTTGATAATTTAGTTATAATACTCGGGTTGTCCAGACAAGACCAAGAAAAATAAAACTATTACAATATAAAAATAGGAAAATCATAAATGTTGTTGATTATTGGTATTCCCAGGGGTGTCCAACCCAAATGATCTTGCGGGCCGCTTTGGAAACGCATCCTAACTCCGCGGGTCGCAGATAGAATTACATATCCTCCTATTAGATGTAGACCCACTACAGACATTCTGTTGGAGTGAAAAACTGAAACATAATGAGTTATCCTTTTTGTGTTTACTATCATTCTCACATGTAAACATAGATAATATAATAGTAATGATACTAAACGCACATTGTAAAGAAATATGTAACACTCAAAATGAAATATATAAATACAAACGAAATATAAAAAAAATGAAATCATTAAAAATTATTTATTTTACTAGTGCGATATTTGTTAAACCACTCATTCACTTAGCTTTTGCAAATCGATCTCTATTTGGGCATTTACACATTCATAATGGATGCTGCGTCCGTTATGTTTGAGCGTGTTTTGTGTTGGGTCATTTTTTTCAAAAAACGCCGATTCGCAGATGTAAGTTGAACTGAAAGCTCTAACAACTTGAACTAAGAGACTGGTTTGCTCTGCTATCAACAATCAACTGTGAGTATCTAGGGATGGCCATTGCGTCACTTAAAGAATAGCATAAAACCTGTTATATTAGATGTTCCAAAATGCGCGAGCATCATGAGTTCGTAGAATATAATTTAATTATTCTGCGAACTCATAAATAAAAACAGGCAATATCTGTCCTATATTTGCAAGAATATTATTTTAAATTCAAAGTTAATCTTTTCTCCTAATTTCGACAGTTCATTTTTGAATATAGGGGTGCACACATAATGTATTTTCTTTAATACATTGGTTTTCACTCCTTTGGCCATTATAAAATAAATATATTTTGTAACAGTGTGATAAATTCCCCGGAATAATATTCAAGGCGGGCCGCATGTTGGCCACCCCTGAGTGTGCCTTTCATTTTGTTCTTTAATACGTTAAAATTGTTTTTCGTTTACAACAGGGATGCGTTCGCAATTGAGTTTCTATTGGCCAGTTTCCTCATACGTCAATTCTATACTGAAACAAAATCGCCACTGGTGATTTGTTTTGAGGACTTTCGGATTTTGATGGATGATTAAAGCATTAAAACAACCAAAAAGTAAACATTTAAACATAAAAAATTTATTTTGTTCAATGTTTTCTAACTTACTATAAACCATGAGATAAGATGCTTTGTCCATAAACTACTAATCAGAAGACAGATTAACTAATTAAGTGATTATTTATTTATTACCCGAATAACAAGAGTCTCAATTCTGTTAGTTATCGAAAACATTCACCACCGACAAATGTTTGTTTTAAGAATGCGTTGCCCATTTCATGCGATTGCCAACAAACATGCCCCATTTTAAAAATGCATTCAACAAAGTAGCTGTGGCCGATACTAAACCTGCATTCAAATACGTAACCTACTTAGATCAATATATAGTTGTGAGCAAACATTTTCAGGCTCAGTTAGTAAAAAAAAAAATGTAAATATAAATTACTCACCAATCCCTTTTATGTTTGATTTAGATAATCAAATATTGGGACACTTGTTACATATCAAAATAGTATTTGGCATAAATATATTTATTTACTTTCATTGTTTGTTGACACACGTGGAGGTAAGCCGACACACACACACATGCGTGCACGCAAACATACACATACACGTGTGGCACAGACACAAGTACACGCACAGCAAACATACACACATGCACGCAAGCATACACGTGCAATACGTGCAGCAAACATTCATACAAATATGTGCCCGCGAGCACGCCCACGTGCAGCAAACATGCATATGCATATGAATCATACCCATGTTCAAGCAAGAAAACATATATACATGATTAATTAGGAAACGTGCATATATGTGCACTCAAACTTACAAACACACACACACACATATATATATATTTGTTGTGTTTTGTGTTTGGTCAATTTCACTTTTGAAGGGGAAAAAACCGATTCGCAAATGTAAGTTGAACCAAAAGCGCTTTTTGTGCCAGATTTCTTAAATTGGAAAATTTCTCTTTTGTGACGTAAGTATAGTATAGTATAGTATAGCATAGTATATATATATATATACTAAACTATACTAAAGAGAGAGAGAGAGAGATGTATAAGGGATTCGTTAGTTGTTTCGATATAATAATAGGGACGATAGTGATCGTCAAGATAGACAACATTGACTTGGATCACCAAGTGGAATTTTGAAGAGTGAAGAGAAAGTGAAATGGGATGAAATCATTTCGATCAGAGAAGACCCGTAAAAGCTCAAAAATAGCACTCAAGAGTGTCGTTGGACAATTTACAGCAACGAGTGAAAGACTGGGGATTTTTACAACTGTTTTTAGAATAAAAGCGTCCATGAAGTCCGCAGGTGTCACGCGTATATGTGATTTCATGTACCATCGTAATAATCTAACCGCTTTTAAAGAGCAATATTTAGAAATATGATTAGCCATCACAATTAGAAATTTCCTTCAATAATCAGGAAATAATACACAGTCATTTTTGAATGCCGTAACCCAACTCTTTCGCTACTAGAACGGCACTTTGATTCAAGTCCTTTGCTACTAACGGTTTTTTACCTCAAGTCATTCGCTACAAGAACGGCCCTTTGACTCCAGAGTAAAAAACCGTTAGTAGGAAAGGACTTGAATTCCACTTGGTGATCCAAGTCAATGTTTTTTATCTTGACGATCACTATCGTCCCTATTATTATATAGAAAAAACTAACGAATCCCTTATATATATCTCTCTCTTTAGTATAGTATAATATATATATATATATATATACTATAGTATACTACAGTTACATCACAACAGAGAAATTTTCCAATTTCAGAAATATGGCACAAAAAGTTGTTAGCACTTTTGGTTCAACTTACATTTGCGAATCGGTTTTTTTCCCTTCAAAAGTGAAATTGACCAAACACAAAACACAGGCGAGTTTTTGAAATGAAAGCCAGTGCGTGATCAGATTAATTTCTTTTTAAATAATAACTGTTAATCTTAAGATCTTTGCTGAGAATCAAGTGTGATGAGTATTTATGCGGGAGTTTCTAGTATGATGGAGAGAACTGATTGCCCGAGTTTCCAGAGTCAAATCGCCATGGATCCTACTGCTGATTTGGATTCTGCTGCTTGCAATTCGCGTAAGCTCTTACAAGATCTGGCTACTTTCAAGAAAAACTTTCCATCCATGCAGCATGTTTTTTCTACGGGGAACGGTCCTCTTCAGGACCATTTGGAAGTACCCAGTTCCAGCGCTGCAGCTGAAGCTATGTTAACGGAACAACCTCCTATGCTCTCTGATGCCGATCACTGCACCAACATCACTGCGGCTCGCGCCCAATTTAAAGACAAGGAGAAGGCTGTGGACTTGATCCGACAAATTCTTCAGAACCAAAACATCCTGATTGACGGAGGAGTCATTCAGCGGACTGCCCTTAAATCCACCATGGACGGACTAAAAACAGCGGAAGCTGCACTTGCAGAGGCAACCAAACGGGTAAGTGAGCTTGGATTATGTCCACTTACTAACTGCGCTAGGCACAGTAATGCGCATGTAAAGTTAAGCTCCAAGAGCAAGACTAATCCTAAAACTAAAAAGCCTAAAAGACCCGCTGCGGCTGCTCCTAGGGACGGCTTTCTTAAACCGCCTAAAAGGCATACTGCTCGCATTAGTGTTGAAACTAATATCACTAATCCCATTGCTACTGCTAATAATTTTGATCAACTATCTGATGATGATATTGAAGCCGACAATCCTGCTGACATGCCTGTAGCTGCCGAGCCAAAACTGCCGCCCATTATGGTGCGGTTCACTGACGCACTTAAAGTGCACGTTGCTGAAATCAGCACTCTGCATAAGGACGATGTTCTTATTAAGCTTGCCGGTGAGCAGCTTAAGATTTTCCCGGCCAACACGGATGTTCATCGTGCTGTCACTCGATATCTTACGGAGAAGCAGCTTGAATTTTTTGTAATAACTCCAAAAAATCAACGCCCGCTGAAAGCGGTGCTTAAAGGACTGCACGTTAGCTACTCCTCTGAAGAAATAGCGGAAGGACTTTCTCAACTTGGTCTCAAGATAGACCAAGTCAGACAGTTAACCAACTTGAAGACTAAGGCCCCCATCCCGGTGTGGCAACTCACGTATCGAAAGGCCCCGGAGAACGTCAAGCTCTTCGAAGTCACCCGGCTACTCCACTACTCGGTCCGAGTAGAGAAGTTTAATCGCCGACCAGGAGCCTCACAGTGCTTCTCTTGCAATCTCTTTCATCATTCATCCAAGAATTGCAACTATAAGAAGAGGTGTTTAAAATGCGGAGGTGAGCATCACCTGAAAGACTGTCACATAAAGAGAGGATTGAAAACCCCACCTGTATCAACTGCCACCAGATGGGGCACCTTGCCGCTTGGAGAGGTTGCCCGATGTTTCGAAGCCCCGCTTACCACCCAATCAGGGCCATGCGCCAGCAAGACCCGCCTTCACCAGCCGGCAAGTCTCGGAGGGCGTATCCTACGCAAGTTTCTTGCAAGGTACACCCAAGATCTCTCGCGCTACGCCGTTGGTCTCAAACCATCTGCCTCAAAATACCAGCACTAACACTACTAATCTAACTGCTGACTCTGCCACTAAGGCAATGTATGTTTTAAATGAAATAGTTAATCTCTTTAACACGTTTGGAGGGCTTGACAATATTTACTCGCAATTTAAACATGCTACTAATCCCTTTGAAAAAATGCAGCTTCTTTTTAAATTCATAAAGTAATTGCGCTTGTTGCTTCTTATTTAATTATTTTTTAATTGCGCCTTTCTTTTATTTACTCTGCGATTTGTTTTTACTCTTTTCTTTTTTGTACTAACAATGGACATAATCATGCTCACTGCTTTTGTTTGTATTCATGTTTTTTGTTTCCAAAGAACTTTATTCCTCAAGATTAGGAGTCTTAAGGCCATACACGGCCAAGGTACTCTGTGCGTTGAATGATGATGAACACAAAACACAACAAATATATATATATATGTGTGTGTGTGTGTGTGTGTGTGTAAGTTTGAGTGCACATATATGCACGTTTCCTAATTAATCATGTATATATGTTTTCTTGCTTGAACATGGGTATGATTCATATGCATATGCATGTTTGCTGCACGTATGCACGTGTATGCTTGCGTGCATGTGTGTATGTATGTTTGCTGTGCGTGTACTTGTGTCTGTGCCACACGTGTATGTGTATGTTTGCGTTCACGCATGTGTGTGTGTGGGCTTACGTCCACGTGTGTCAACAAACAATGAAAGTAAATAAATATATTTATGCCAAATACTTGTACCGAATTTAAAACTTAACTTTTAAATTCTTTTATTTTTTATCTTACTTTTTATCAATAGTATTTTTAAATCTTTTTTATTTTTTTTATTTTTTTTAATTTTTTTTATTTATTTATTTTTTTTTTAGTACCTACTTTAATTTGAATTTTTAGAAACTTATATCTTTAATCTTACTAACAATAATTAAGCAGCCTATTATAATTCCAAGCATATTTTTGAATTAAGATGAGGAGGTTTAAGGGGTATTTCCCCCTGTTGGTACTCCGTAATCGGTACGCCAGTTGCCAGTTTGACTCCAGACATCGACTAGAAGAATGACCTTTTGACACAAGTCATTCATTACTAGACCTGCCCTTTGACCCCAAAGTCATTCACTACAAGAACGGCGCTTTGACTCCAGACATTGGCTAGAAGAACGACCCTTTGACCCAAGTCATTCACTACTAGAAAAGGACCTTTGACCCCAAAGTCATTCACTACTAGAAAAGGACCTTTGACTCCAGACATTCGCTACAAAAACGGGCCTTTGATCCAAATCATTCACTACAAGAACGACCCTTTGACCCAAGTCATTCGCTACTAAGACAACTCTATGACCAAAAATTCGCTTCTAGAACGGCAGATACAGATACCACACAGGAAGGGCCTTTTTCGCTCCACCCATATTTCCCTATCATTAATGTGAACACACTCTTCAGATAATGTATGGGAGGCTCGCACACTCTTCCCCGAGTTAAAACGCAAACACATTCCGACCAACAGGTTTAACGTGCCACTCTCTGGCATAGTCATGAAGGCAAATCGAGTCTATACCGGGTTGAAATACATGGAATTTGTAGGTTTGGAAGTCAGTTCTTCCATTGGATATGAGGAAGTGTATGAAGAATGCTGATTCCCAAAGAGCACTCCTGAAGGTATTCTTTTAACTATTTTTAATGTAAATGGCGATAGATGATGCCACCAGCACAGAACTGTAACGAGGTGTGGCCGCTACGGGGACTTTTAGATAAGAACAAGGATGGATGTAAGCAACGAAGGTTGGTGATGGACGGAGATGGCTCTAAAACGTATATAAAATGTTATTAAATATATATATTCAATTTTAAATCACTGAGAGTCGTTTTATTTAATGAAGAGGAAGAAAAATGCCAACAATTCTTTCCAAATTGAAAAAAGAAAAGAGGCGAACATGGAAAAAATAACAATACACTTTGCAGATATTGTACTGTATGTACATTTCCTATTTTTTTTATGAGTAGCACTAGATAACAAAGCAGATATCTTTAAAAAACTTTACAGAAAAGCATTTCGCCTTGAGAAGAATGTGGTAATATGGGTGATCAATGGGTTTCTTGGCTAAATAGGTGGGTGAAATGAACGAGTTTCATGGGCAAATATACATTACAGTTAAAAAAAATTTTCTGTTTTGGAATAAAAAATATAAAGTAGAAAAGAAAACTACGAATGAGAAAATGAGGCCCAAAAGATTCGCAGATGTTTATTGAAAAACTTATTTACACACAATTTGCTTTGAGAAGATTAAGAAAATAATTTACAGTAAGCTACGTAAGATGCAGATGCCAATGAGTTCAAGTTGATGCATTTTAAGTTCAAGTCCTAAGCGTTGTATATGAATGATACGTTGTCTCTTTGGATTTCTTCAACGCACAGTCCGGCAGGTCCAGTGCCTTGCCTTCGGCGACCAGAGCGCGAACCTTTGCACTCACAACAGAACACGGCACGTAGGCATGCGCGGCAGGACGTTCGAAAACTCGTTCGCCTCTCGGTCGACTCTGAACTCAATAAACTGCATGCGACAAAATATAATAAAATCGTTAAAACAATTTATTTTTCAACAAACACAGTTCTGATACTAAATAATTTTTAGAGCTAAAAGAGAAATTAAATTAAACTTTGACATTATATATTATAATTTTTTTTTCTAATGCATCTGGCAAACACTTAGACAGTTAATCCTTATGCCATGAGCAAGGGCAGCACCACTGTTACTCATTTAGCACTACCCAGGGGGCACGTGTAGCTTGAAGATAAGCTACACGGACGCGAAGTAACACTACCGCCTCAACTTTCTACGATCCTATTAGACTGAGACCTACGGTTTAAAGTGGATTCCGAACCACTACAAACATCCATGGCACCGCCGGGATCTGAACCCGAAACCTGCGGTACCGAGCGCCAGAGTGCTAGCCCCTCGGCCAGCGGTCCCCACTTTGACATTATATATTATTATAATTATGAATCTTTTTATTTACCGTAGATGGATCTCGTATTTTACCTACATATGCCTCGATGCTCTCAAGGGTGATGGAGGGCATTGCTTTTCGAGTGGACTTTTAGGAGGAAGAGCCCCGAATTTCCGTGTTATGTGGGAGAAAAACCAGGAAAACTCGG
This sequence comes from Caerostris darwini, assembly GCA_021605075.1. Taxonomy (NCBI): domain Eukaryota; kingdom Metazoa; phylum Arthropoda; class Arachnida; order Araneae; family Araneidae; genus Caerostris; species Caerostris darwini. Next base: position 243,024 of record BPLQ01005177.1, read on the forward strand.
CCTAGCTGCCCATGCATACCCTATCATCTATCCCTCGACTCTCCTCGTTTCTGAAAGAAGTGAATGCAGTGGAGGCCATTAGACTAGAATGGTAGGTATGGTAGATTCGAGTCTTAAACCGACTGCATGCTAGCACGACGGATGATGAGGAAAGGATATTGCCCTTCATTAGAATATTTAGAGGCATCTATCCATATTTTCTACTACTACTACAACACCGTACCACATACTGTGCCTAGAGCTGAGTTGCCCCTTTACAATTTGGGAATGATATAGGTGAGAAGTCTGCTTGCGTTCTGTGACATTCTACAATCATATTAGACCGGACCATGGCTTAAAGTGGATTCTGAACCACTACAAACATCCATGGCATTACCGGTATTCGAACCCGAAACTTGTGGCATCGAGAGCCAGAGCTCTAACCACTCGCCCATCAGGCCCCTTATCCATATTTGCGTATCATATGGGAAACCCCCCGGAAAACTTTCATCAGGCAGCATGATTATTGATGGTCATCATGTTTCAGAGTTTATGAAAGCAGTAACTGAAACGGACGCCAGTAACAGATTCGAACCTGGGCCTTCCTTTTTACAAGATAGCTGCGCACGTTTACCACTAGGTTAGGCCACAAACCGTGTTTCACCTTTTGTGTGTGTGTGTGTGTGTTGATCTTTATTTCAGCCACACTCAATATTAATTATACTAATATCGATAAAATAATTTCCAAAAATTAAAAATAGCATTCCCACAGAACAAATAATAACTATGTAGGCTCATCTAATATGAATACAAGGATTTAAACGCATTACTAAACATATATTTTTGAATTTGTATTAATAACGTAATAATCTTTGGCTAGTAAATTTTAACAACATCAAGAGTTGCTATAAAATGAGTCTGGCGGGAAGCAATTGGAAGAAAGGGTTTTGCACTGGTAGGAGCCAAGTCTGAATTTTGTTGATATATTGATATAACTGCACTTATTTACTTTCAACTGAGCCGAATTAAATTTTTGAAGTAATTCTTCCAATTCGTCTAAGGAGAAAAATGAAATGAATTGCTTCATATAATAAAAAAAAATGTTTAATAAAATTATCATTAACATCATTACTACTGTTATCATTAGTAATAAGACTTCTATGAGCAATAGTAAAAGATTTTAAAAGCCGGTCTTTGGTTCAATCGAAAGATATTTTAATGTTAAAGTTGGAAAATTTAGCTCTTAACTTCTCCATCTACCAATATCTCGTCCAAGTTGAATGTAATTTATAACATACTGTCACTGGGGTTGCAATCAAATAGTTCAGTGCATCGGCTACTGTGAATTTTCTCACTCTGTCGCACATTAAAATGTCTGGTGGCGCCATCTATTTATCAAAGTTACAAACATTCTTAACGAAAAAAGAGTTTGGAAGTAAAAGTTTTGGACTGGTATGAGTGATCCGAGTCTGCATTTTGCTAAAGTTAAGTTAATTTTTTTTTGTAATTATTTTTAAATAATTCTTCCTGATTATTTACAAAGACATGTTGCAAAGACATGGAGACATGTTGCCCCGTATATGTTTGAGTCAGATCCGTAATGGAAGAAAAGCTGCTAATGCTACAAAGAAGTTGAATTTAATATCTTTACTGAAATTGGAAATTCTCAGAAAAGCATCTGGAGGGAAATGATATTTTGGGGACCGTCTCAAAAAAATCTAAATTTATCTGCCTCACTCAAGTTCAACTTTAAACTGCTAGTTATATAATTGGCAGACATTGCGTTGCCAGACTACAGAAATTTTTTTTTTAATTTTGAAGGGTTTTAATAGGAAAAAAACACAGATGCCAAATTAAAGATTTTAGATTTTACATAAATTGCCGTACATATTATAAATGGGTTACTTAATCTTTGGTTAACCGATTTGTTTAAAATCTATTAAATTTCGATAAACTTTAACGAAATAAAATGTTAATTGCAATTTCAAATTTGATGTTTCTATCTCTAAAGATGCTTCTATCTGTATTGAAAAATTAAAAAAAATAATAATAATCCTTTCTCCTCATATTTATTTAAGTATTATTACATCATTATTGGAAATAAAATATTTATAAATCAAATATCTAACTTCAACTTTTCTATTTCAATTTCAAAATAAATAAATAACTTTATTTTTTAACACACATACGTGTATATCAGGACATTCAAATTAAAAAAAACATGCATAAAAAAACTATAAAATAGATTACAAAACCAATAGCGATATGAAAATGAATTGTTAGAAATTATTGATATTTCTATTTATTTTTTACAGTATTGCAACTATGATGCATTATTATAGTACGTTAAAATTACATTTTTCATTTAATCAAAAAGAACTATTTAGAATGATTTCTAAATATTTTAGCTATGCACTATGTAAATAAAAAATAATTCCTTCAGACAAGAAAATGGATTTCTAACTGTTATAGTTGTTAAATTTTAATTCAAAACACACATAGTTTTTCTCTTAGAGATTTAATTAAATTAGTATTAAGAGGAAATTATAAAGACAAGGAATCAAAAAGTGTAAATAGTCAACAAAAAGATAAAAATGTCAAAAAGAATACATGTAGCAAAAAAAGATAAGAAAGAATTGACTGAAAATTTTTAAAAATTGGAAGAAAAGTAACTCTGTAGTTGTTAGAAATAACTTAAACCTAGACTAGTGCGATTAATTTTGCATTGTCAGACCATTAATAAAGATCTGCAATTTATTTACTTTGAACTGAGCCGAATTTAATTTTTGAAGTAATCCTTCCAGTTTTCGTCAACGGAAGAAAAAAATGTGATAAATTTCTTCATTTAATAAAATTATTATTAGCATTATTACTATTGTTATCAATAGCAACAGGACTTCTATGAGCAATAGTAAAGGTTTTTAAAAAACATTCTAATAGTCGGTTTTTGGATCAATCGAACGATATTTAATTCTAATTTTGGGAAATTTAGCAATTAACTTCTCCATTTATCAACAGCCGTCCAAGATGAACATAACTCAGAACACACCTGCGACTGGGATTACTATTAATAATTCAGTGTTCGATCACACATTAAAATGTCTGGTGGCGCCATCTATTAATCAAAGTTATAAATGTTTACAAATTTTTTAATGTGGACTTCTAACAACTAATTTAAATGAAGTGTTTTAGAAACAAAACAGCAGCAATAATTCATTTAGTTTTAATTTTTTTACAAAAACTGTATATATTTTGACGGAATGTTAAATTAATTACTTACGCATTCTTTTTTGCTTTTTCCTTAAGGGATGTATTATTGCTGATAACGCTATTGCCCATTCAAAAATCGAAAAAACAGGAAAAGATTAAGGAGAAAAAAAATTATTACTATCACAGTTAAATTGTTTCGATCCAGTCTAGTTAACAGTAGAGTACCATTTTTTTTATCTTAGTTTTGTCTCGATCTTTATGTTTTTTTTCATATAGTTTTTGAACTTATGTTCAAATAATATTTTGTTTATTTTATTTGTGATTATGAGATTTTATGTTATGATCTCGTAATTGTCATTTTATTTATAATTTTTTTTTTTTTCATTTTTTTGTTTCATTGCTCAGTAGTTTATGAATGCATTTTTTATCTTTAAACATACTTTCAATTTCTCGTAAATGCTTAAATTTCTATTAAGATGTGTTGTTGTTATCTACGGCTTTATTAGAACTCAATCCATACAAATTTGGCCATTTACCGTCGAAACAAAAAGAACACATAAAAAAATCAAAATGACAAAGACCAGACATTCTTAACCAAAAGGCCTTATAAAGCCCTAAAACGTTAATATAAAAAAGGCCTTAATATATATATATATATATATATATATATATATATATATACACAAACATATATATTAAGGATAAAAACAAGTTAACGTTCTAAGGATAAAAATTTAAAAAGCTAGAAGCACCATAATACACGTTCGTGTTATCGGGCATGTTTTCACTGGCTCACCAGTAAAGACTGCACAAATAACTATTCTTTCGTAAGTTAAGAGTCCTTAAACAAGTAGATGGGTCTTATTCGGTTTCTTTGTCTTACATAAAACATATATATCAGAGATCCCTATTTGGGAAAGATGTTCGGGGCCAGGCAGTCGTGTCTAGTTCTTAATCTAAAGTTAGCAACAACCTCTTTGCAAGTTTTTCCACTCAATTTTTTCCAGTTATCCCTGATTGTCTCCCAGATTTTTCTTTTGATGTTAAAAACAATAATGACTAACATGCGATGGCTTAATTTTATCCCATATAGTTCTTCTAAAAGAGTCAGGTGGGATAGAACATTGTCCAGGAGCTTCTTCTGTTCCTTTTCTTTTTGCCAGAAGATCTGGCCTTTCGTTTCCATCCATTCCAACATGTGATGGAATTCACTGGAGAATTATTTATTTACCATTTTCATTAAGGTACTTGATATCTTGTTCTATTTTTTTCTGTGATATTTACCTCTAGGACTGCAGGAACATCAACATCCGTCACTACACAAATCTTTTTAATTTCTCGAAATTTAGCGCCAGACAGGCGACCAGCATTCCACCGTAATATATTCAATTTAAAGTTCGGATGGCACATAGTCATTTTTCCGGGGCAAGTAGCCATAGCCTCTAGTCTTTATTCATTTAGCGCCACCCAGAAGGCACGTGTACCTTAAAGTTGTCACGGACGCGACTAACATTACCCCCCTTATGGGTGTGCGTGTGTTTTATAAGGAAATATACGGGGAAAAGAAGTCAAATGGCTATGCAGAGCAAATTTCAGTACGAGAAGAACGAGAGATGTGGGGCCTGATGGCCGTGTGGCTAGCGCTCGGTACTACAGGTTTCGGGTTCGAGTCCCCGGCAGTGCCATGGACGTTTTGTAGTGGTTCGGAATCCACTTTAAGCCGCAGGTCCCGGTCTCGCATGATCGTAGAGCGTTGCGGGGGTAGTGTTAGTCCGCGTCCGTAGTTTATTTTCAAACTACACGCACCCCCTGGGTAGTGCTAGGTGAGTAACGTCGATGCAGCGCTGCCTGAAGGCATAAAAGGTCTAAGTGTTGCCAGCTTGTTGCCAGTGTTGTCGCTTAAGGTCTAAGTGTTTGCCAGCTGCATTAAGAAAAAAAAAAAAGAACGTGAGATGTTGAGTTTGGAATTTCCTTATTCCGGAAACAGGATAACACCCTATGGGCAGAACAATCTCTTTTGAGGCTGAGGTAGGCGAGATGGGTCTGAGTGACATGTCAGTATGTCACCATCAGCATTTGATAGTCCTTTAAAATTCATTAATAAATTAAAACATTAACTCATCAATCAACAAGCAAAGAACAAAACTTGCGAGAAATAATGATTTATTAATCTGTATTAATTGAATGCGAAATTTTTACAGCATGCGAAAGAAAGAGACGACCAGTGCAGCAAGGCGATCGAGGCGAGCCAGAGACAGGATCAAAAGAAAGGATAGTGCATGAAAGGACAGCAGGGGAGGAAAGGAAGCCAACAGCAACAGGTCAGCAGAGCGCACCACAGGAGGCAAAATTTGTAAGCCTCGTCATCAACTCTGTCTGTCGTGTAAACTCTAAGTGAGAAGTACAAGCTGATTATAACTAAAGTCCCATTTTCAGTATGCTGTAAAAAAAGAACCACTCGTCTCAATGAGTTCAAATTTGAACTGGAGATACTTGAAGAAGAGGGAAAACGGTACAGCATCAAAAGAAGTTTCACCGAATTTTCCCATCCAATTTGGTATGACTTTGCCGTGTGGATGGGCTTTCCACTCACAGTGTCACAACTGTTGAATGACTTGAAAGTAATTTTTTTCCGTCAAAAACAGAAACAATCAAGCACATTGAACACTACAGTTGATTTAATGTGTAACTCATGCCAAATACGTTGTCATTTCGATTCAAAATATCCCCGGTAGCCTAATACACTTTCTTTATGGCGCTTACAGCGCCATCTATTAATACACTTTGGAACTTTTTCGATGCTGTACAGTTTCTCCCCTTCTTCAAGTTTCTTCAGTTCAAATTTGAACTCATTGCGACGAGTGTTTCTTTTTTTTTTACAGCACTTTGAAACTGTGACTTTAATTATAAACACCCTGTACAATAAATGAGTGCCGAAAGAGATGATCTAACAGCGATTTAAACGTATTTTATTTACTATTGGTGATCAGGTTAAATTATTACAAAGTTCAAACGAGCAAAGTTACACAGTTGAGAGCACCATTAGAAATGCACCCTAACTCCGTGGACCGCATGTATTAAAATCATATATCCCCCTATTAGATTTAGACACACAATAGACACTTTTTTGGTGTGAAAAATCGAAACATAATGAGTTTTTATTATAGTGTTTACTATTATTCTTCCATGTAAACATAGATAATATAATAATAATGATACTAAGCTGACATTGTAAAGAAATATACAGCAGTAAAAATGAAATATAAAAAATATATACATATAAACGAAATAAAAAAAAAATGAAATCATTAAAAAATATTTATTTTACGAGTACGATATTTGTTTCTCCACTCTTTCACCTGACTTTTGCAAATCGATCTCAATTTGGGTATTTGCACATCGTAATGGATGTTGCAGGTTAATGTCCGTTATGTTTGAGCATGTTTTGTGTGGTTAATTTCATTTTAGAAAAAAAAAAAAGATTCTCAGGTGTCAGTTGAACCAAAAGCGCTAATAACTCGAACTAATTATCTGGTTTGCTCTGCTATCAAAAATCAATGGTGCGTATCTATTGAGGATCACTGCGTCAATGAGGTCACTTAAAGGGAAACATAGAACCAGAATATATGTTCCAACATGCGCGCGCATCGTGAGTCCGCAGAATATAACTTAATTATTCTGCGAACTCATCAATAAAACAAGCAATATCTGTCGTATGTTGGCAAGAATATTATTTTAAAATCAAAGTTAATGTTTTCTCATCATTTCGGCAGTTTATTTTTGAATATAGGGATGCACAGATAATGCATTTTTTTAATAAATTGGTTTTCACTACCTCGGCCATTATAAAATAAATGTATTTTGTAAAATTGTGATAAATCTCACTGGCCGGAAAAATATTCAAGGCGGGCCGCGGGTTGGCCACCCCTGTATTAAACTATCTTCTTCAAGGAATGACAATGCAGACTAATAACTCTTTTGATAACAAATGAAAAATACAATAGTAGTAATGTGCAGATTACTATATGATTAAATATTACTTACTTAATTATTAAAATAAACTGCATAATTTTTTTTCGAGAAAGTTGGCGTTATTTCAGATTACTAATTTGAGATTTTATTGAAAGAAATGGTCAATAGATGGTGTTCTAAACATTTTAAAAATACCAATTGTGCTGTCTTTTGTCATTATTCTTTTTCTTTCTTATTTTTTTGTGAAAAATTAATTCCATATTTTAAAATGTATTAAATATTATATGAATTTGTATTTAAATATTTTCTATAAATAATTTGGAAATACTTCGAGTAACATGATCTATTTTATTTTAGGATTACATACGAAGTAGCATGACATAAAGTGAATTTTAATGCCTACTATTTAACGTGGATTTCGAACCACTCACAAACATCCATACCATCGCCAGGATTGGAACCTGAAGCCTGTGGTACCAACTGCTAGAGCGCCATCCAGTTGGCCATCAGACTACGTATCGTACAAGAAATACGAATTTGATGTACAAATAACAAGCAGTAACGTTTAATTACACCATGGAGTGCCTTATTAATTGTTAGGGGGACGAGGTATATGTACTACTACTACTGTAATGTTATGTACTACTGTGTCCAAAAAGTAAGACCAAATTTGAATTTTCCACTTCACCCTGAGGCCGCTAAGTTCAAGAGAAGCAAGTAATAAAAAAAAAAAAATAAAATAAAAAAAAAAAAAAAAAAAAAAAAATTTTAAAGTCAATTCCTACTTTTTTTTTTTTCACTCTATTGCAGGAAGTCCTTTATAAATAATTTTCATTCATTTTTTAAGTCTATCTGGCGCCATCTATGGGTAGATATATGCAACTTAAATCTAAAAAAAACCTAAAATTAATAAATTAAATTTAATTACTGAATTAATAATTGAAAAAGCTGTATCAACATCAAGTGTCATCCACTACAAGTTCAAATAAAATGTATTTGAGCGTGAGTGGACGAATAAAAACTACTTTATGAACGATTGAAAATTTGAGCAAGATATATATAGGGAGAGTGTCAGCTAATAGAAGGAATTGAAAAAGATCACAACAGAAGAAACTCTACAACGACTCGGCTTTTTTGACAATTTATTGGAAACAAATACAAAAGAAGTCACATGCAAAGAAGAAGAAAGAAGAAGAAAGAAAAAGTCATTTGGGCAGGAACTTGAGATCCATGAGATAGAGGCAGGGATCGAGCACGGCCAGGCAGGGAGAGAAGCAGCGGCAGCAGCAGGGGCACCAGCAACAGCAGGCGTACACCAGAAAGAAGATGACGCCCACCTTGCAGCAGATCTCGAGCTCGTCGCGAATCGCCTCCGTGTTCACGTTCTCGCAACACAGGCAGAACCTCCACTTCACTCTGCAGAGCGAGACACGAGCGAGAGACAGAGAGAGAAAAAAGAAGAAGGTTAAAGGAGACAGAGAAAAGGTGGAAAGGAAGCGGAATCGAATTAAAAACGACCCTACAGAACGATTTGTCAGCAGCATGGTGAATTTCATTTCAATGCACCCTAATTACCTGCTTAAAATCCACGAATTATATGTTAAAAAACTACAGAGTTTCATGGTTACCGCGGAGTTCCCTTGTGACTTCAGGCTTATATTAATATATAAGTACCTACTTTATGTGATTGTTTAATTAATTTTAGTAGGCCATTAAAATAAAGCTGCTTAAAAATAAAAGTTTACGAAAATTACACCACTACTACTACTACACCACACCACACCACCTCACTGTATTTAGAGCTGAGTTGCTCCTTTACAGTTTGGGAATAATGTGAGTGAGAAAAAGTCTGATTGGGCCTTGTGACGCTCTACGGTCATATAAGACCGGGATCTACAGCTTAAAGTGGATTCCGAACCCCTACAAACATCCATGGCACCACCAGGATTCGAACCCGAAACCTGTGATACCGACTGTGAGCGGTATCACAGGTTTCGCACCATCAGGCCCCCTACGGCAACTATAGGCAAAAATAAGAAAAATAATTTTAAAAAGATAAAATAAAAATTTTAAAATTAAATTAATATTAAAATTTCTTTTAAAATTAGGACCCATTGCAAATGATGTAAAATAGTTGATTAATAAAAAATTCCTGGCACACTGAAGCCTCGCTTTAGGGTATTATACGACGGATTTTGAATCTGAAGAAAACTTTTGCGTGGAATTTCATTGGTGTGGATTACAAGTTGCTGTTATGTTGTTGTCCTAATGCAGCTAGCAATACAAAGACAGTTATTTTTTATGCCATAAATAGGGGCTGCCCTCCTTCTTCTGCGACACGGAGCAGAAATCAAACGACCAACTATGGGTGTTTAATCCCCCTCTTCCCTCCTTCCATGAGGAGTTCTGGTGGTTTAAACAAAGTATTTTGGTTGCGGAGCAACTTTTATATTGATGTTGGAGAAGTGTTATTTTAAGTCGATGCTCTCTGAAATTTTATGCCACACATTTTATATCTAGAAATATATGATTAACAAGTAATATAAAAAAAAAAAAAAATTTAAGTGAATTCCTACTCTTTTTCACTCTATTGCAGAAAGTCCATTATAAATAATTTTCATTCATTTTTTAAAATTTATCTGGCGCCATCTGCAGGTAGATACATGCAACTTAAATCTAAAAAAAACTAAAATTAATTAATTAAATTTAATTAATGAATTAATATTTGAGAAAACTGTATTAACATCCAGTGTCATCGACTACAAGTTAAAAAAAAAATGCATTTGAACTTGAGTGGATGAATAAAAAGTATTTCATTAACGATTGGAAATTTGAACAAGATATATGTAGGGAGAGTGTGAACTAATAGAAGGAATTGAATAAAAAAATTAAAAAAAAAAAGGTAATAGTATAAATTAAGAGAGAGAGAGAAAAACATTTTCTTTGAAGGCTTTAAAAATAAAATATATAAGTATGAAATGAGAAGAAATTATAACATTAGAAGTTAGGCCCACCATCCGGTGGGTCTTGCAGTAATGGCACTTCAGATGAAGGACTGAGGGGAAAAAACAACGGATTACATGCTAAGAACAGTACGCTGCCTTTCTCTATTTTTAAACAAGGAAATATCATACCTAGGAAGAGAATTTAAAGCCGAATTGCAAGTGTGAGGAAGATTATTGTAGAAATTTTTAGAAAAAGGATAAATTGGCGTATGTTTGGGAATTTAAGCTATTGTCTAATATACTGATTCTTGAAGAACCAAGGTGAGTGGGTGATCATCCTGAAGGATTTTGTTTTCAAATCTTTGGATGATTTCCAAGTTACTTTTTGCTGCGGAAGCCCCAAACTGGACTTGAACAAGTAATCATAGGGTTCCTTCCATGAGGGATACGACAGACAGAATGGCTTATTGGTATACGATAAGTGTGAGAAAAAAAAAATTGGCAACGGATTAGACGGGAATTTTATTATTTTTTTTAAAAAGGTGGAACATTTCATCTAAATGTTATATGGGGCTGTGGATTGTAGGAGAGAAATGACACAATCTATTATCTCACATAGTTAAAATAGATGAAATAATAACTTACTTCCACGGTCTTCACTTTTTATCATTACGTAAGGAAGTAATGCTGAAATCACGTCATTTGGTGATTAATCATTTCCTGCGATTTTTATGTCACTCATGACTGTGACAAAAATTTATTATCTCGCTTAATTAAAAAGTCATTTAATGTTTAATCAGTTCCTGCGTATTTTTATATCATTTATGACTGTGACTCAGGATCATTGCGAAAAATTATCCCTATGATAGAAATAGTATTGCAGTGATAGAAAAATTACTCAACATTTTTTAATGGGCAAAACGGGCTTTCACAAAAAAAAATGTATTTTTTTTATATATGATTTTAGTCAGTGTGCTATATTTTATGACTTGTTCAGTTTGGCGTAGGTGCACGTTTAGTTTCTTTTTAAATATATATATATATATATATATATATATATATATATTGGGATGGGCCGAATGGGCCAGGTTTCAGGTTCGAATCCCGGCTGTCCATGGATGTTTGTAGTGGTTCGGAATCCATTTTAAACCGTAGATCCCGGTCTACTAAGATCTTAGAGCGTTGTGGGGGTAGTGTTACTCGCGTCCGTAGCACGTCTTCAAAGATACACGTACCCTCTGAATAGTGCCAAATAAGTAACAGTGGTGCAGCATTTGCCTTTGTCATAAAGATTAATCTCTGTATTGCAAGCTGCATTACAAACAACATTTTTTTTTTTGGGGGGGGAGAGAGATTTGATTGCGAGTTCGAGTCCCAGCGATGTCATGAATGCTTGTAGTGGTTTGGAATCCATTTTAAACCATAAGTCCCGGCCTAATATGACTGCAGAACGTTGGGTGTAAGGCTGCCAACCCCACCCCTTAAAAAGTAAGCATCTCCTGTCTCAAAATCTGCCAGTAGCAGCCATATAACCCCCTAATCCCCCGCCCATATTGGTCTATTGCGCCAATGAAGAAGTTTTTTATTGAAATGAATTCGATAATATTTTTTTTTAAAACCACTTTGACAATTTCTGCTTGCTACTTTACTTCGATTGTGACAAAAAAATTAAATATTTTATCAATTAAATTTTTTTAACCATTGATAATCTATATTTTGATACATAATATTCCAATTTAAAAAAAAAAAAAAATCTCTATTTGATCTTAAAAAATCAACATAATATTTAATAACGATTCTCTGTTAACTGTAAAGTAAATTTAAGAAATAAAAGGTCAATATATGTCCGTTTATCATTTTTTTACAGTTTGATAAATTAAATTAAAATATCTTTAAAGACTAAAAAAAAAAGTGAAATTGATTTACTTATGCACGAATTTATTTATTTACCATTATAAAATTAGTAAATTTTGTAATTTACTAATTTTTTAATTAGAAAAAAATAAAATTATTAAAATAATAAAATTAATTTTTTAATTTTTAATTTTGTAATTAAAACTAAAATTAAAAAATGAACTTAATTAAATTTAATTTAAAATTAAATTTTTTTTAAACAGTAAATTTTTTATTTTTATTGTAAAATATGGAATTATTAGTAAATAAATAATTCCATATTTTACAATAAAAACAAACAAGCAATGAAGAAAAATATGAATGGAAACATTATATATAATTAAACTACTAATATTCAAATAATTAATAATTTTTTAATAAAGATGCAGATCTTAAAATTATTTATGAATTAAAGTTGTACTAAATGTTTAATACGGAATGCCGAAAAATTTCGATATTTATTTATTTATCATTTACAAATCATACACAGCCTAAACTATAATAAATATTACCACTACCCGTTATCGAAATCTGTTGTTTTTTTTGTGTGTGATTGTTCATTTAACGCATTGTGTAAAATAATCTTTCTTCCTGCATTGTGTTAAAGAAACCTTAACCTCTGAAAGCAGGATGTATGCTTTGAATGACAGCGGCTGACAACATTTACGTAGAGTTGATTAACTGCAACCACAAGAAGTTTTTTTTCATTGGAACCTGTCCAAAGCAGTTGAAACTTTGCCATTATTACTTAATCATTGAACTATTAAGTGTTGTTAAAAGCAAGTTAAATGTTTCATCAACTAGAAGAAACGTTTTTGTATTTTAAATTGCAAGGTTCCGTAGTGTAGTGGTTATCACGTCTGCTTTACACGCAGAAGGTCCCCGGTTCGATCCCGGGCGGAATCAGAGAAGGTGTAATTGCAATCGTTTTTTTTTTTTTTTTTTTTTTTTTTTTCAAATGAGAAATTCTTTCACATTTTAATTTGAATTAAACTACACTACACTAGTATATGATAAAAAAATAAATTTTCTAAAAATTTTTCAAATGGTACTCTAAAAAATTAAAAAAATTAAAAAAAATAAATAAAAGTAAAATTAAAGTTAAAAGAATGTAAATTGAACTACACTAAAATTTCAAGACATTGAAATTTTTTTCTTCTACCGAATTTTTAAGTTAAATCCTTTTAACTTTTATTTTTTATTTCACTTTTACTTATTTTTTAATTTTTAAGAATATAGTTTTTTAAATTTTTAGAAACTTTATTTTTTCTCATATATTAACCTTAAGCAGCCAATTAAAAATCGTAAACTTTATGTATGAATTAAGATGAGGAGGGATAAGGGGTCTATACCCCATTGATACTCCGTAATCGTTACGCCAGTTGCAATTCAAATTGGCAGGATGAAAAATAAAATAATAATAATAAAAAGAAACACTGACAGTTTCAATTTATCACCTGCGAATATATTTTATGGCTTATTTCATCAACAGAACTTGAAAACAATACGTTAAGAGACGGTTAAATTACTTTTCATCAACTTAACTAATACTTACAACAGTGGTTCTCAAATTTTTCGAAGTGGGGACGCTTTTAAAAACCTACAAATAAGGTCTGGTTTGGTTCGGTTCGGTTCGGTTCGGTTCGGTCCGGTCCGGTCCGGTCCGGTCCGGTTCGGTTCGGTTCGTCGCTCTACGGCCATCTTGTGCACATGAGGGCTAAACAGACCGGGACCTACAGTTTAACGGAGGTGACATGACCCGGCGGTGCCATGGATGTTTGTAGTAGTCCGGAATCCACTTTAAACCGTAGGTTCCGGTTTAATATTACCGTAGAGCGTTGCGGGGGGTACTGTTACTCCGCGCCCGTAGCTTATCTTCAAGCTACACTATTTGTCCAAAATCGTTTCAGCAAACAACTTCAACTGGTCCTTAATTGTACCGAATTTTTTTAATTTAAATTCGCTTTATTTTTTATCTTACTTTTATTTTATTTTAAGTATTTTTTATTTTTCAGAGCACCTTTTCAAGCTACACGCAGTCCCTGGGTAGTGCTGATTGAGTAACGTCGGTTGAGTCCTTGCTTATGGCATAAAGATTAACAGTCTAAGTATTTATCAGATGCATTAAAAAAAAAAAAACTTTTAAATCACACTCTCAACAATTGTTATAAACGTCATTTTCTTTTCGATTAGTTAGCACAACGGAAACATGACAGTTATATGAAACATTACTTAGACATAAATAATATGATAATTTACTTGAAGAAAGATTATTCATTGAAAGACTGATGAAAAATTTTAAACTTTTAACAGCAAACAACAAACAAGCATTCTCTAACTTTACCGATTTATTAACGAATCATTTGAAAATTTACAATAAATAGTTTTTTTCCAAATGAAATTTTAACTGTTCGACATAAGATCGAGTTGTTCGCAACAAACTTCACAGCCGAGGAGACAAGGTGAAACGCAGAACCAGAAAGGGCAACAACAACATGCAACGGACAAAGCATAAGCAACACAAACTTGGCAGCAGAGTTTGCAGTCTTCGAAAACACGAATGCATTTCGCATGTTCGCTACAGAACCAGCTCTTCCATTTAGCATTGTGGCTGAATAGGGAAAGGACACAAAAGAAAAAGACTAATAACGGAAGTTACTTTAAAGCTCACTTACATAAAAGTAAAATTAAACAAAGCTATTTTAAAACACTGACGTAATGGAAAACTTATAAACTGTGGTGATTTAAATTAGTAATTGCAGTTTATTTAATTATTTTTTTGAGGTAATGACTTCTAAACCTTTCATGTGAGAAGTTCAGTGATAAAAGAAATGATAACTTAATAACTTGCATATGGTTTGGTTTGTCGCTCTACGGTCATCTTGTGCGCACGAGGGCTAAACAGACCGGGACCTACAGTTTAATGTAGATTCCGAACCACCAACAAACATCCATGCCACCGCCAGGATTCGAACCTGAAGTCTGTGGTACCAAAGACCAGAACGCTAGCCACTTGGCCACCAGGCCGCAACTTGCATATGAGTATTGCGTATTAACTTATGTATAATTTATATTTGCATATGCGAGTATACACTGATTATGAATCAACTAGTTTCGAATCATCATCTGGTTTTGAATCAACTAGTTACGAATCATCATCTGGTTTTGAATCAACTAGTTACGAATCATCAACTGGTTTTTGAATCAATTATTTTAGAATCATCAACTGGTTTTTGAATCAATTATTTTAGAATCATCAACTGGTTTTGAATCAAGTAGTTTTGAATCATCAACTAGTTACGAATCATCAATTGGTTTTGAATCATCACATATTCGGGGATCTACTGCTCCATCGAATTTCGAGATCACACAAAGACTTGAAAATAAAATCCTACGTATGATTACAAATTCGTCCTGGTTTTTCCGAAATGAGGATATCAGACATGCTCTTTCCCTACCAAGTTTTAAATACTTTGTTTATAAAATTGCACAAAATTTTTATAACTCCATTCCAAATGTTAATAATTCTGTTTTGAATGACCTAAGCAACTATGATGACGACATTTCTGATTTTAAAAATCGCAAAAGACCTCGCGCTGTTCTGAATAATGTTCATGAACGTGTCGATATCCTTTTTTTTCTTCTTTTCTTTCTAATGCAGCTGGCAAACACTTAGACAGCTTGGTCATGGATGCCTTAAGGCAAGCGCTGCACCGACGTTACTCACTTTGCATTACCCAGGGGGCGCGTGTAACTTTATAATAATATAAATATATATGTATGCATACATGCATATATTTTTTTATTAATTATTAAAATTAAAATAATTAATAAGTTGATTTTTTAAATAAATTAATAATATATACATAAATATATATATATATATATATATATCTTACACTTTTTCTATCTAATCAATGGGCTTAAAACTTTAGAAACTTCTTTCATTCACAAAGCAGGAGATAGAGGTTGCTATGCAACCAAGGCACTCCGTCAATCTGGCAAATCATCATCATCATCATCAATCATCAATACAATTTTTATTTGTACTGATATAGTGCCAAGCAGTAACCATGGCAACGTTTGGTATCAATTTTCACACGATTGTTTTCATGGAAAATCAAAAGCATTATCAAACGTTACACAGAAATCTTATCATTTATCATTGATTATGATAATACAATGGGATCCAAAAATCTATGTACCGATTAATAACTAAGAAAAATAACAACAAATCTGTTTCAATTTACAGGTGCTTATAATTCATTTCATGTTCTAAAAATTGGAAACGCGGTAAAATCTCAAGTGTTGGTCATTTTTTTTTTTGTTTTTTTTTTGAGGTTGACACTTCTTTGCATCGATTATATTTTTATTATCTTTTGTTGTTATCAGTTTCTATCAATTCCTGCACAAGTTTCACACTGTATGCATGAAAGTTCAGCTTCTTTATAATGCATTGCCATGTTCTGTATGAAATTCCAGCTTAGCCGACAATCTTCTCAATGATTTTCTGGGAGATTCGATCAAATGTTTCTTAATATTTTCAGCAACAATTTCTTCTACTTTAGGCCTAACACATAGACGCCTGTTCATTACAACTGGCTTATCTTCAATAGCTTTCAAACAATTAACAAGTTTATCATCACCTGCTTCAAATTATCAACTGGTTTATCATCAATTAGTATATCATCAACGGGTTTCGAACCATTAAATGTTTTACCATCAACAGGTTTCAAATCATTAACAAGTTTATCACCTGTTTCGAATTATCAACTGGGTTCAAATAATCAAAAGGTTTCGAATCATCAGCAAGTTTTGAATGATTAACAAGTTTCGAATCTATTTATTTCTCGTTCTGAATTTTGTTTTAAACTCAATACGCACTGCAACATAAGCCGAAGTTTTGAAATAATGTTTGACGTTGAAGCTCTTTTCCTCTAACGATAACGATAAGTCAGCGGGAAAAATGGCGTCTTTTTTTTTGTCCATACGTTAGCAGAATTAAAATGAATGCAGCGGGTTGGGCATGTGACACTATCTATAGAACGCGAATTGAACTAACATTGTATAACATGTTCACTCCTGATGCAATCGTGTTCTGTCGTTTATTACAAAGTTTGTAAATTCATGAATACATTGAATATTGAAACGAACGCTACAATCTTAAACACCAGTCGATGTTAAATAAATGTTGATATGTTCAATAATATATTGAATTATGGGAATATAATGTATAGGAATTTTAAAATAATGTATCGTTTAGTAATGCAAAAAATAGCTATGAAACAAGTTGTTTCATGCAAAATGGAAAATATTCGGACATACACTATTTGTAACAATACTTTTTAAAAAAAAATTCAATAGTGGTATGGTAGTACATGAAAAATAGAATGGGAAAATAATGCATCAAGTATTAAGGTTAATTTTAATGTTAGAATTTTAACTAATTATTTTATTTACTTTATGATTATACAAATATAAATATCCATCCATTCTTTATTTGTCAATTTTCAAAAGATTGTTTTCATCAAAAATGTAAAGAATTATTAAAAACTACATAGAAATCTTGTCATTCATGCTTGTTTATGAAATATAATTTTAAATATCATCCAATGCTGAATGAATAATGTACAGTTCAATTATATCTTGACAAATATATAGCAATTGAAAAGGATTATAGGAATTCAAAAGGTTTCTACAATAAACTATTTCACATCATCTGTCGAGATAATGGTTGCAATAATGCTTTTTGCAGAAATTAAAAACATGAAAAAAAGAAGAAGAAGGGGTAAATGATAGCTATATGACAAACATATAGCAATTGAAAAGACTTGTATGAATTCAAAATGCTTCTTTATTTAAAGGTACAATAAGTTATTTCGCTTCATTTGTCGAGATGCAATCATGTTTTTTACAAAAATTAAACAGAAGGGGCAAATGATAGCTATAGGACAAATATATAGCAATTCAAAAGGTTTATAGGAATGCAAAAAGGCTTATAGATTCAAAAGGCTTCTATTATAACAAGTTGTTTCACATCATCTGTCGAGATACTGGTTGCAATAATGCTTTTTACAAAAACAAAACGGGGCAAATGATAGCTATATGACAAATATATAGTAATTGAAAAGCTTATAGGAATTCAAAAGGCTTCTATTACAAGTTATTTCAGATCATCTGTCGAGATACTGGTCGCAATCATGCTTTTTACGAAAATTAAACAGAAGCACGAAAAACAGAAAAGGGCAAGTGATAGATCAAGGTTAATTTATAATGCTGGAAGTTAAAGTAAATTTTTGCTTTTTGTGTTAACCACAATTGCATTTTGCTTACACAGATTCAAACATAGACACGCAAGAGACCGAATACGAAATTCTTCATAAAAACATGCATTTGGAATTATGCCAGACACCATGCTTACATTATTGACATGATGTGCGTGACTGAGAAAATGAAATGTCCTTCCTCGTATAGAGTATGCTTAACCATGTACATCGCATAACAATATGTAAAATAAATGCAAATGTTAGAAAAATACAAGAAATCTACAAGTAAAGGCAGGTCATCAGAAAATTAATTTTACCATTTTTTGATTATTTTTCGGCTAAAAATTAACCAAGGATAACAGGTTGTTGTAGCCCAAAATTCTATTGTATGATGATAAGAAAACATGAGAATAACAAACAAGACAGTTGAATATGAGATGGTTGGATAAGGACGAACATTTTGTTTTACATTAGGGATATACGGAACTGAGGACCAACCTCATCGTGTTTCTATTTCACTCGAAAATATCATTGGTAATTTTCTTGAAATATTTACAGAGTTGGATGAAAGATTAAAATACGCGACATGATCCAGCTTTAGTTTTATAAAAAAAAATAATTAAGTAAGTAAAAAGTATTAGAATAAAAACTGGAATTAAATTAAATTAAAATTAGATTGAAATTAATATTAGAATCAAAATAATAAGTACCAGAAAAATAATTTTATTCAATATTTTCGATTTTGTTGCAAATTAGAGGATCAGATGCTTTGCCAATAACGCGATAAACTGGACACAGAATTCTATGTAATTATATCTTTCCGATATTTGATTGTCAAAAATATGCCCCATTCTAAAGTTGCGAAATTTAGATGTTGCTAAATGCCTGTTCGAACCAACTCATATTAGTGAACAAACATTTTACGTCATAAATAAATTTAAAAAAAAAAACGATCAAGAAAAACCATTTGACTTATCACTTTCATGTTTGATTACTACAAAAACTGAACTGGAATATTAAATGAATGTAATATTACGCATCAAATTTTATATATATATATGTTTTCTTTCATTGCCGCAACA
The DNA here is from genome assembly GCA_021605075.1 of Caerostris darwini. NCBI lineage: Eukaryota > Metazoa > Arthropoda > Arachnida > Araneae > Araneidae > Caerostris > Caerostris darwini. The sequence continues at coordinate 262,371 of BPLQ01005177.1, forward strand.
GCATATAAACTTATGCCTACTTCCCTGTAAACCCACTTTTAAAAAAAAAAGTTTTGTTAGGTACTTTGAATGAATCTGTATTTTCATTATGAGTGTCAATTTTTTTATGTTTCCTGAATTTCTTGAATGCCGTCGTTTTTCTTGATTTAGCTTTATTAAATGTTCATCGAGTTAATAAAATTGACGTAAACGATGTACAATTTAAACGATATGTAGCTTTTACACTATTTGGCTTTGTCCATGCGAATTGGAATTTTTTTTTTTTTTTTTTTTTTTTTACTTTAGATACAGAATTTTAAGGATGGTGTTATCGTAGACTAGTATTACTCAAACCTTTTTTTTTTTCCTTAGATTTTTTGCGCGGCAGTTTGTTTAAATAATTTTGGCCGGCCGAGGAATTTTTTAAAGTTTAAATTAAATACGATTTATAAATAGCCCCCTGTTAATAAAACATTTTAAACGAAGATAATAGAACATACAAAGTATAGCATTATCATTTAGAAAGAGAAGGGGGGGGGGAGACCTGGGGCATGGCAATAACCACATAAAGTCCAAAATGTCAACTAGAGAATTTTTTCGCTCTCCCTTAAAAAAAACCGCGGACCCAAGCTTGAGAACCATCAGGGATCAGTCTATATATATAAAGCAAAGGATTTCCTTGCTTCATTTCTGAAGTCCATTTTTCTTTGAATTTATTAATCTCCTTTCTTGCCCTTTTAATCTTTTGTAGTACACCCAGAAACCGCTGCACGACTATACGACCAAGCGGGCTGATTGCCAAGTGGCTAGCGCTGTGGCCTTTGGTACCACCAGGCTTCAGTGTCGAATCCTGTCGGCGGCATGAATGTTTGTGAGTGGTTCGGAATCCACGTTAAGCTGTAGATCAAGGTCTATTTAGCCTAAAGTGTGCACAAGATGACAGTAGAGCGACGAAGCAAACCAAACCTATGCGACCAAAGATCCCAGATTGAGAACACCTGTTCTTAGACAGACATAAACTAAGTTCTTCTGTTTAATCAAAGAGTTTACCTATGTCATGGAATATCGATCTATGCGTTTCACAAAGGCATTTGCAGGAGCTCCCAGCAGAAATCGCAAGCGACGAAGCAGGGCAAGCAGACAAGGCAGCAGCACGGAGAGCAACAGCAGGCATGGGCCAACATCCAGACGAAACCGATTGTACAGCAGATTCTGCAGTCCTCACAGAAGGCGATCCAGTTTCTTTTTCGGCAACAGGGGCTGCACTCGCATTTCCATTTGGTACCGCGTCGTCTGACAAGTGAGAAAAGACACATTCTGATGCTCAAAGCGTGTATAAGGTATGAAGAAAGATATTAAAAAAAAAGTTTGCTTGAGGTTTAGTTTGGTTTATCGTTCTACGGTCATCTTGTGCACACGAGGGCTGAACAGACCGGGACCTATAGTTTAAAGCGGATTCCGACATCCATGTCACCGCCAGGGTTCAAAATGGAGCCCATGGTACCAAAGGCAAGAGCACTAGCCAACTTGCTACTACCGTTTTTGGCTTTCCTGGTATTCCTGGTAAGTTTTCCTATTAGCGATGTCTGGTGTTGAATAATTTTATTTCGGGAACAAAGATTCCAAGCATTTCTTAAAATTGAATCAAGAGTGCTACAACAGGGATTTGAAATATCAAGGTACCACAGGTTTGACGTGGTGTCCGTTGTAGTCATTGCATTCATAATCTAGGTTTGTTTGATCGCTCTGCGATCATTTTATGCCCACTTTGGGCTAATTAAGGCGGGACTTAAAATAATGTGAATTCCGAACCACTCACAAACATCCATGCAACCACTAGTATTCGAACCTGAAGACTGTGATACCAAAGGCCAGAGCGCTAGCCACTTGGCCATAAAGTCGCTATCTGCTTGTGGAAGATAACAGTATGTCTATGTAGTATGAATGTTTTATAATTTAAGGTCTACGAATAAGTTTCTTTACATGATCTTAGCCACTAGTTTGCTAATTGCCTGATGGTGGACTAGCTGGCGCTCTCGCGCCCGGTACCACAGGTTTCGGGTTCAAGTTCTGGCGGTGCGATGGATGATTGTAGTGGTTCGGAATCCACTTTAAACTGTAGATATCGGTCTAATAAGATCATAGAGCGCTGTCAGGGGGTAGTGTTACTAACGTCCGTAGTATATCTTCAAATTACACGTTCTCCCTGAATAATGCTGAATGAATAACAGCCGTGCAGCCCTTGCTTATGGCATAAGAATTAATTGTCTCTGTATTGCCAGCTGCAATAGAACAACAACAGTTTGCAATTTAAACAGCTTGTTTTGCGTTATAATGCATAAATAGCCAGAAACAAAACAATGAGTGGTCAATTAAACTGTTAGTACTTATAAGTTTTATGGTGTTTCTTATGTGCTCTTTACCTGTAATTTTCATTTAAAAAAAATGGGCCTGATGGCCGAGTGGCTAAAAATTTAGAAATTTTCTTAAATTGAAAGAAATCCTTATAATAAAAAAATTATATCAACGTATAGAGAAATTAAAATTTATTGATGAAATTAACATTGATTAGCAATGTAGAAGAAAGAGTGACTGGCGCTCAGTATCACAGGTTTCGGGATCGAGTCCCGGCGATGCCATGGATGTTTGTAGTGGTTCGGAATTCACTTTAAACCGTAGGACCCTGTCTAATAGGATCATAAAAGCACTGTGGGGGTAGTCTTACTCGCGTCCGTAGCATATCTTCAAGCTACACTTGCCGCCTGGGTAGTGCTAAATAAGAAATACTGCAGCCCTTGCTTATGGTATAAAGATTAACGGCCGTACGGCCGTACCATGCTGAATATACCGGTTCTCGTTAGATCACCGAAGTTAAGCATCATTGGGCGCGGTCAGTACTTGAGTGGGTGACCACCTGGGAACACTGGGTGCCGTTGGCAAATTTGGGACCTGAATGGCCGAGTATCTAGCGCTCTGGCGCTCGGTGCCACAGGTTTCGGGTTCGAATCCCGGCGGTGCCATGGATGTTTGTAGTGGTTCGGAATCCACTTTAAGCCGTAGGTCCCGGTCTTCTATGACTGTAAGAGCGTCACGGAGCAAAAGTCAGGCTTCTACCTACGGGTGCTCCATCACAACAGAAGCTGCTTACTTCCCCTTCAATCATGAGTCCATATGGGCTCGTGTGCTTGGCCAGCCAAGTGGGATAAGAAACAACAACAACAACAACAGATTAACTGTCACTGTATTGCCAGATGCATTAGAATAACAGTAAAGATTGAACACTACGAATTAAGATAAATAAGACCAAATTACTTTAAAAATAAAGATTATATTACATTTACATGATTTCTTGCTTTTGAACGTTTCTAAAATGGACTATATTTAATAAAAAAAATTGGATGCATTAAGATAAATTTATAATTTTTACATTCTAAATTCTATTTCATTATTTATTCATATAGACAAATTCTTAAAAGATAGACCTCTCCAAAATAAAAAATAAAGTGTACATGTAAATTTAGTACATTAAAATAGAACAAAAGTAGGACGACAATTCAGTACAGTTGCCTGGGTGTGTCAATTTGAAAACACGAATTGTCCAAGTTTTTACTTCTTTCGTGCAGCAAATACTTAAGATCCCACGTATTGTTTCGTTTAGATCAGAGGTGGCTAACCCAAATGATCTTGCGGGCCACTTTGGAAATGCTTCATAACTCCACAGGCCGCATATAAAATTATATATCCCTGTATTAGATTTAGACCCCCTATAGACATATTTTGGAATGAAAAATTGAAACATAATGAGTTTTTATTAATATGTTTACTGTTATTCTTACATGTAAACATAGATAATATAATAATAATGATGCTAAACGCGCATTGTAAAGAAATACATAACACTAAAAATGAAATATAAAAAATATATAAATATAAACGAAATAAAAAAAAGTGACATCATTAAAAAATATTTATTTCTCAATTTGGGTATTTGCACATCGTAATGGGTGTTGCAGTCTAGCATCCGTTATGTTTGAGCGTGTTTTATGTTGGGTCAATTTCATTTTCAAAAAAAAAAAAAAAAAAGAAAAGAAAAACGATTTGCAGGTGTAAGTTTAACCAAAAGCACTAATAGCTTCAACTAAGTCTGGGTTGCTCTGCTATCAACAATCAATTGTGCGTCTCCAAGTCATTCAACACTTGTGACATTGTTAGTGGAAAGCCCATCCACCACGGCAAGGTCATACCAAATTGGATGGGAAAAATGGGTGAAACGTTTTTTAGAATTTTTTTGATGTCGTACCGTTTTCCCCTTCTTCAAGTATCTTCAGTTCAAATTTGAACTCATTGTGACGAGCGGTTCTTTTTTTACAGCATTTGGAAAGCGGAACTTAAATTATAATCACCCTGTATATAACTCAGAACTTGCATTCCATTTTACTTTTCATTGCCTTCTTTTTTCAGAATTTAATTCGCCTCTTTTATAAAATCTTGAAATAAACCGACTGAAAGCATAAATTCCATAAATAGACGCGATGCCTAACATAGCATTTCGTATTTTAGAACGATTCAGTTAGACGCACGCCATTTTTGAAGACTCTAAAACGAACCTAATAACCACACCCGTATACAAATATTGCTGCGTTATTGAATAATCATAAAAACGACTGGTATATGACATAAAAAGGCTGACAATTCCAGTTTACGTTCAATTTATAGTTCACCTTGCTAATAAAAGACATATCCTCTGAAGCATTCAATTGGAAATAATGCATCAACGTTGAAGTCACACCGGACAAATTTCTCAATAAACACGCCAACCCACAAGGACATAATAGAGAAGGTTTTTTTATTGTAAAAACCATATATTTTCGTATTAACTTTTTGCGTTATTGCTTTTTGTTCCAAGAATTCTAGTCTGAAGTTTATTCGGAAACCTTCGAACAAAACGATTTTCAGTTGTTCCATTCGAACAATTCATTAAATTAGTTTAGTTTCTTTATTTGCGTTATTGCTTTTTGTTCCAGAATTCTAGTCTCAAGTTAATTTGGAAACCTTCGAACAAATTGATTCAACTGTTCAACTCGAATAATTTTTAACAATTTATTAAATTAGTTTAGTTCAGTTTCTTTATTTTTACTTAATCTTTTAAATTATATTTATTCTAAAATTCAGTTTTTAAATTAAAACAAAATGCTTGTTAGTATTAAATGAAAAGGTTTTGTTGTAGTATTTGTTTGTCACATATTATTAAAAATATATAAAATTGTATAGAAAAATAATGTTAAAACTTTTATCAATCTCCTCTTCGAATAATTTCTAATTTTAAAATAAATATAATACATTGACTTATAGTGTTTTGCCATTTATTAATCGCCAATAGACTGCTTTATCTCGAATATCCTGTTGTGACTAGATATCAGATTATACCTCAACTGCCAACTTTCGAAAAACAAATTATCAGTAGCCGTTTCTTGCCGTTCAATTCACTTCACTTCACATATGAACAAACGATTTTGAAAGATTAACCTCGCATTTGTTTATTTAATTTACGTCGCACTGCAACTACACATTTCAGTATTGGAAAGAATAAGGGCAGGCCTTTAAAGAAATAAGAACTCAGAAATCATTAAAGAATATGAACTGCCAACACTTGCTAGTAAAGAAATAAACAAAAACCTGTTGTTTTTAATAAGTAATGCAATAAAAGAAATACCGGAAAATAAAAAATAAATAAGAATTCCACAATTATATGAAAGATCTGAAAAATACACACACATATATACACTCAAGAGCCAAAACATGACCACCTGTCAATAATGAGTTGACCCACCTTTGGCGCGCAACACAGCTTCAACCCGCCTTGGCATGGATTAATACCAACACTTAATACCAGTTAAATACCACTTCCACCTGATCACGTGCCTTCCACGTCATCCAGGAGAGTTCATTGCAAAATGTAGGGGTGGTCATAATGTTTTGGCTCTTGAGTGTGTATATATAGTACTATATTATGTTATTAAAATCTTATAATTAATTTTTAATTCTACATTTATTGATTTATTTGGGTGATTTAATTAACAAATTTATCAGAAACAATTAAACTCCAAAAATATATATACAGAACTTCACTGACAAAGGAAAAGGCGGGAAAAATATTCGTTGCCTGTCGCCATTTTCATGCAGGATGGTGCGCCGACCCACTTTTTACGTGAAGTTAAGACGTTCCTGTTGAATACTTTTATTGAAGGTCGAGTGATAAGTCGAGGTTTTAAGTTCAAGTGGCCCTCACGATCACCGTACTTGACACCGTCAACTTTTGGGTAGTAAGGATATTTAAAATCGCATGTGTATCTGGGGAGTCCAGCTATACCCGCCAATTTGGTGGAACTGAAAGATGTGAAATGCGCCTCACCTTGTGGTGGTGGTGGTCGTATCGAACACCTTTTGCTTTAAATTAAATGCACAGTGCCATGTCGTTGTGATCCATTTCATTGTCTGCTTGTGTTTACTCGATTTGCATAAAGTGTGTCACTAATGTGTGACGTTTTTTTTTAAATTTTGCACTAATTTAAAACACCCCTTGTGCTTATTAACTAAAATTAAGACTCAAAATTTATTAAAATAAAAATAATTAATTACTCGTAGTTCTATTTTCACATTTAATAAATTACGCAAAAATGACTGCATTGCAATTAAAAAAAAATGAGTTGTTTTTCTCCTATCCATAATGCAATGATGCATTTGAAATAATTTTTCAGGTAAATGATATTGGTATACCGAACCATTAATTTTTATGACCTGCAATAAAAACCTTGTAATCTATTCTTTACATCTCTTCATTTTGAATCTGTGTGGATTGCATAATATGATCCATAAAGGAAGTAGGTGTGAATAATAGAGGGCGCGTTCACTCGGATGCCATTCTTATGTTTTCTTTCGAAATTTCGCTGGCATAAAGGAACAAAGTTAATTGAAATAAATATTATTCTGGAGTAAATGTCTCTTTCTAATGCAGCTGGCAAACACTTAGACAGCTTGGTCTTGGATGCCTTAAGGCAAGCGCTGCACAGACGTTACTCACTTTGCATTACCCAGGGGGCGCGTGTAACTTGAAGATAAGCCACGGACGCGGAGTAACAATGCCCCCGCAACGCTCTACGATCCTATTAGGACCGGGACCTACGGTTTAGAGTGGATTCCGAACCACTACAAACATCCATGGCACCGCCGGGACTCGAACCCGAAACCTGTGGTACCGAGCGCCAGAGCGCTAGCCACTCGGCCATTCAGGCCCTCTGGAGTAGATGTTATGAGATAAACATTTAATAAGGTGGAGGATGCATCAATAAGCTCAGAGGTTTGATGCAAAAGAAACAAAGAAATCCTAATTATGCTCCTCCATCTCGCACATACTAAGCGTACATAAGCGACTCGCAAAAACAATAAAGTTGTTTGTTGATGGGAGCTTTCTTCTTTTCTTACACGTAACATGTAAAATGTGGGGGCAGTTATTTTTAAACGTTTCTCTGAAATGTAATGATCTCATCCTTTGCTGGGCATATGTATGGAAAAAGAGTTGTATATAATTTCGATTTAAATATATGTGCGTATAATGAAATTTTCTATTTCATCATTCATTGCTTTACAAGTGATGAATAGTGTTACTTGCGTCCGCAGCATATCCACCAGCTACACGTGCCCCCTGGGTAGTGCTAAACGAGTAATAGCTGCACTCAAGGGCCAAAACATTATGACCACCTGTCAATAACGAGTTGACCCACCTTTGGCGCGCAACACAGCTTCAACCCGCCTTGGCATGGATTAATACCACCACTTAATACCAGTTAAATACCACTTCCACCTGATCACGTGCCTTCCACGTTATCCAGGCAAGTTCATTGCAAAATGTAGGGGTGATCATAATGTTTTGGCCCTTGAGTGTATTTGAGCCCTTGCTTACGGCATCAAGATTAACTGTCTCTTGTACTGCCAGCTGCATTAGAACAACAACATAAGTGATGAATTTAAAAAGGTGAAGAAAATTTGTTTCTTGTGCACAATTAGGGCAACACATTAGCAACTACTGGCGGTTAGATCTATAAATAGGCACTGACGGATATAAGTGAGACTTCTCGGGGAATACTTTTCAAGTAATTTTGTATATCCTTTATTACAAATTCATAGTTTTCAATCTGGAGCTATCGAATTTGGTATGTACATCGGCTATGGCCAACGCAAGACGGCAGGCTACTTTAAAACTGGGAGATTTTCCCCTCTTCCCACTGATATCCGCTTTTGAATTCCTTCAATTGAATGAGAAGGTTCGGATGCCCTTAATTTACGGGATCCTTTATTTAATAAGGGATGTATACAATTAATTTGTATACATCCCTTATTAAACCATATCAAACACAATATTGAATTCATATAATTTTTTTTCTAATGCAGCTGGCAAACGCTTAGACAGCTTGGTCTTGGATGACTTAAGGCAAGCGCTGCACAGACGTTATTCACTTTGCATTACCCAGGGGGCGCGTGTAACGTGAAGATAAGCCACGGACGCGGAGTAACAATGCTCCCGCAACGCTCTACAATCCAATTAGGACCGGGACCTACGGCTTAAAGTGGATTCCGAACCACTACAAACACTCATGGCACCGCCGGGACTCGAACCCGAAACCTGTGGTACCGAGCGCCAGAGCGCTAGCCACTCGGCCATTCAGGCCCCTAATTCTTATAATATAAGGAAACAGAAAATCTGCACTTCAAATTTACGCAAAAGAAGCGCCTAAATCGAATTCCTAAATACTTATTCATTAAATAAATATCTACTCATCAGAAATTTTTCTAAAATTCCTAAATAAGCATGTTTTAAGTGGGCTTTAAATGTAAGGCTTGTGTGTAGTAATGAAAACTTTCATACAAAAATGATACACCAAAAACCAAAACAAAGTCTAATTTTTTTCTAATGAAACAATAAACGATCCTCGAAAAATGTTTGCATGCTTTATGAAATGAATTTTTGAAATTTTGATTGGCATTTGATAAAAAGAAAAGCTGTATTTTGTATGCTTACTGCTTTATATATATATCAGTTAAATAATTTTATTTTTACAAATTACGAACATGGAAGAATATTAAAATATAAATATGAATGCTTTGTCTCAATGCTATTTTGTTTATTCATATCTAGATTTCAGTTACGACTGTTGCTGGATCCATAAAAGAAATCAAAATATTTAAAGAATGTAACCGTGCTTCCACCACATTGGCAAGAGGCCTTAGGCGTTCAGGATAAATGGTCAGTTGGCTACGAGACTCTCACCAGGGAGGAAGTACAGCGCAACCTGCTCTTTCGCTGAGAAGCATTTTGTTTATAGTCTCTCATCATGAGAAGAAACATATTGAGTTATATATTATTAGGCAGCGCATTAGTTGCCCTACAGACTTCACCCGGAGAGGGAGTATATTTCGCGCACCCTGCGCATAGCCGAGTTTCAGATTTTCGGCTTAGAAGTGGAATCCCTTCCCCGAATCTATAATTATCGGTCTTTAAATGTGTTAAATAGCGTATATCTCTAATTGTATGTGTGTGTGTCAATAAAGCTGTGAGTTCTCCAACCTGTGCCTCAAATATTTCAATCGAACCACATCCAATTACAATCTGGTTGAACAACTTGCACACTACAAGAATTTAATTAAAGATGTAGAGACGATAACATTTAATAGATTTCTGATCAAATAGCCCATCTAATCTTAACAGTATTAATATTTGTCTTAGACTGTATAATGTGATAAATATTTTGTTTAATATTAACATGTTACCAGTTTTCATTAATTTTTTTTTAACTTGATAGATTTCTAATGAGTGTACAATATCCCTAAATATAAAACTACAAAAAGAGATAGTTTCAATGTGCTTTAGTAAAAATAAAGATTGGATCTAAAAAATAATCATAAATTTTAATCCAATCCTATTTATAAAAAGAAATTTTATTTTTTATACAATAATAACTAGCTAAACAATCAGTAATAAAACTGCATTAATCTACAACTAAATATTTACAAACAAAAAGCTTTAAGAAAAAATCTATGCACACATTTATAACAGGAACTATAAATTTGTAGCTTATAAAAATAGTTATAAATTTAAACAATGCAAGAAGCATACAAAAATATATGTTTTAAGAGCTGTGTTTATTACAAATTAAAAAAAAATTTATAAGTTCTTGTAGAACATTTTGTAAAACAATAACTAGCATTCTAAATTCATACATTTTTTTTACATATAAATCAAATCTAACATATTCTACGTTTAAATACAAGACACACGATTAGACCAAACAATTTATCCTATATTAATAACTCAATAAAAATAACGACAAATTTTTTTTACCATATTGAAATACTAAAATTTGAAATTGAAAATTGTTGATTAAAATACAACATAACATTAAATGATATCTTCATATTTAGATATGACTAGGATGAGGTATTAAGGATAATTCAATTTACTAATAGAATTATCACGAAGTATTTGGCAACATCATCAATTGTTATTTTGAAAGAAGCTTTTAGCTGCAAGCTGTACAGTTACAGTTAATTTCATTCTGATATGCAGTGATGTAATAAAAAAAACAAAAATTGAATTAATAAAGAACAATTCAATTCTACAATTTTCGAAACATTAAAAAATACTTCCAAAAATGATTCTAATTTTAAACATTTTAATCATATAAATTCTAAACAATTTTACTTTATTCTAAAATAAAAATAATTCTATGAAAAAAAAACTGAATTACATAATTAATATAAATATACATAGCATTATTGGATACTTGACAAATTAAATAAAACAATGTTAAAAAAATTGACAATTTGTTCATGTAGACATTGGGAAAAATACTTTTGATAACATTTTAAATATTGCTTTTTCGAAAATCATAACAAAGTTTAATTTCATTTAAAGCAGGTATAGATGAAAAGATAACAGCCATATTCATCAATATATTTCTGTTTTAAATTGTAATTAAAAACATTCACATTAGAAATTGTTATTAAAAAGCATATTCTTACAAACACATGCAATTGGTTATTTTCTACTGGTTATTGCATTAAATATTTATCATGGAATGCACCACTGAAATTTTAAAAGAATCTCAAATTCAATCAAAGTTTAAAATCTGGAAAATTCCTCATTGGTTAACAGTAGCATTAAAATAATGGAATGTAGATTGAACAATTTTAGAACACAATCGAACAAAAATTACAAATTCCTTTAAAAAAAAAATATCAAAAGTGATAAACATTTCTACAAAAACAAGTAGGAATGTGTAAGCAATTCATTTTAAGGATAGAAAAACCAACATGGTGAGTATGGCGGCTGTCTTTGTGCCAGCAAGCTGATAGAAATTATCACGGTATAGATTTGATCTATCAATCTGAACAGCAGAAACAGCACAGAGCCGTGCAAAGGGCGCAGATAGCACAGTCTTTCATGCAATCGTCGTCTCTCCGTTCCTGGACAATTCTGGAAAACAAAATGGGGGAAGGAGAGGGAGGATAACAGGAAAGGCAATGATTATATATGTTAGTACAAGCAAAAATAAACGTGCAAATTCAGAATTAAAATAATGCAATGAACATTATAATAACTACAACAATATTTAAAACAATACAACAAATACAAAGACAAAATTTTTTTAAGTCAATTCCTACTTTTTTTTCACTATATTGCAGAAAGTCCTTTATAAATAATTTTCATTCATTTTTTTTAAGTTAGAAAAGATTCTCTCCTACTAATTTATTCACATGTTTCATTTTCGATTTTGTTCCCTCCTTGACTCAGACTAGAAACCAGAATGGAAAAAGAATTCGAAAAAGAAACTTTTTTCCAGCGATCTACACGCTTCGCCACTAACGGTATTTATTCCTAAATTTATATCCTCCTTAATATCTTATAGAAGAGAAATTTTTTTTTCTCGCATATAAAACTAAAATTAATTAAATTTAATGAATGAATGAATATTTAAAAAAACTGTATTGACATCAAGTGTCATCCACTACAAGTTTGAAAAAAATGCATTTGAATTTGAATGGATGAATAAAAAGTATTTTATTAACGATTGAAAATTTCAACAGGATATATAAATATATAGTGTGTGTGTGTGTGTGTGTGTGTGTGTGTGTGTGTGTGTGTGTGTGTGTGTGTGTGTGTGTGTGTGTGTGTGTGTGTGTGTGTGTGTGTGTGTGTGTGTGTGTGTGTGTGTGTGTGTGTGTGTGTGTGTGTGTGTGTGTGTGTGAACTAATAGTAGGAATTGAAAAAATTAAATTGCTAGAAAAAAAATAACATCTGTTAAAATATGTTGTTCAATCAAGGGTACAGGAAAAGCAAAAATTAGACTCAAACGTCTATTTCAATTTCTTTTAATGCAGAAACATGCCCTTCAACTATAAAAAATTTTATCTTTAATTTTCACCTGTTTTGAGAAAAAGTTTTATAAAGCTTCCAGTGCTCTTAAGTAAGTAAAAGCAACAATACAATAATATATTACAAATTCTTAGCTAAAGAGTTTAATTATTATAGAAATTCTTAAATGAAAAATTTAACCGTGGTTCCATCTATGCAACCATGCTTCTTCCTAAATTGTCATTTTGATGAAATCGTGTTTTTTTTTTTTTTTTTTTCGTTTTGAAATCGTTGTTTTTTTATGTCATACTGTTTCACCCTTCTTCGAGTATCTTCAGTTCAAATTTGAACTCATTATGACGAGTGGTTCCTTTTTGTACAGCATTTTGAAAGTGGGACTTTAATTATAATCACCCTGCATTAGGGATGACGAAATGCATCGCTGTACTCTTCACTGATGCATGGTCTCATTATGTTTTTACTGCATTGTTATTATACATCTTTATAATTTCTTGAGAACAAGAATTCTCGCGATGAGTCGACAATTTCAATAGAATCCATTTTAAAAAAAAGATTTCACCCTATAGCCGACTATTACAATTGTTATTAAAATCAGTTATAACAGAATATTGAATAAAAACATTTTAAAAATATAATTACAGAAATTCTCTAATTATTAGAAGAAATTATTAAAAAAAAGGAAAAACATGCTAAAATTAAGGTCATATTAATAAAAAATTATTAGTCTGAGGTTATAAATGATTTATTCATGCATAAAAAACATTCAATTAAAAATATTCAATTGTAAATATTGAATAAGTCAGCAAAAGCTGTATTAGGTAGACATAGTCACAAAACGAAGAACCATAGTTTCAAATTTATAGGCTAAAAATCTATTTTTCACTCACACTTCTTAAGGATAAAAAAAGAAAAATTAAGGATTTCAGTTCTTGTACTCATTATCTTTGTGTTATAGAACACAAAGATATAGTAATGAGTACGGGATCTGAACGAATTATCTTTTAACATTAAAAATCCCTGAACACATTATCTTTGTGACAGTACATCACTGAGCAAATATTAAATATCAGACATATTAAAAATATGGTTATTGACCGTTAATATGCTGAAATAGAGGGGAAAAATGCTTAAATCAGGATTAAACTTCACATATAGTTATCATAACTACATCGTTTTTCTTTCCTTAAAACCAACTGGCTTCACAAATCCGCTATTTTTTAATAGATGACTATAAAGTCGCATACAATTTGTATTTTTCGAGGTGGCATGTTACTTGATTATGAATGAAATTGATATTACATTTTATAGGAGAAAATATTCAATCTGAAAGATAGGAGGCACCGTAATAAAGAAATAGTAAGAAGTAAAAAAAAAAAATCATTGTTTTTTTTACTATAGCATTTATTTCATTACCATAAATTACCAGTTTTCTGTTAGAAATAACGACTGTTGAATTGGAAATCATAGAACCAAAAAAGGAAAACATTAACAATTACATAATGCACAAATGATTGTGAATGTACATGTACATGCAAATATATTACAATTTCCTATTTTGATGAAGAGGGGCCTGATGGCCAAGTCACAGATTTCGACACACAACAGACACAAGCTACAGATTTCGGGTTCAAACCACAGCTGTGCCATAGATGTTTGTAGTGATTCGGTATCTACTTTAAACCGTAGGTCCCGGTAGACTGTTGGCGTACAGTTGACAGCCCTATCCCGTAAAAGCATCTCCTGTCTCGAAATCTGCCAGTGGGCAGACGGTCTTGGAGTTGAGTTTGGTTTGGTTTGGTTTGTCGTTCTACGGTCATTTTATGCACACAACGACTGATTAGACCAGTACCTACAACTTAACGTGGATTCCGATCCCCTCACAGGTATTCATGCCATCGCCAGGATTCGAACCTGAAGCCTGTGGTACCAAAAACCAAAGAGCTAGACAATTGGTAATTTGGGCGTGGTTTTGGAGTTAGAGCACTGAATCCCCCAAAACTGAGGAAGTTAGGTTCGAAACACAAGAGACGACGGACCGAAAACGTCAGTGTCTAGGCCGAGCGTAAAAAATTCATGTTAAATCCAGAAAATAGGGAAGAGAATGCAATTTTCCTAAATTCCATCTTTCCGGGTATTCGATCCAAAATGCTGTAAAACAAATATGAGATTCACTCTCGGTAACACTGAATCTACTACATAGCTGACAAATGACGTAATCTTAAAGTGTTTGAAATTCGAACATAACTTTGAAAGTATAAGATGCTGGTTTTATATCAGACTTTTTGAGTAAATAACAATGTCTGCTTTTTCGTGCACATAAAACATATGGGCAGATTTGAACATTTTTGTGCTTGTGCGATATGTTTTAAGTCATTGTATTATATATGTGGCTTTTTTATTTTTTTATTTTATTTCATTTCTTTTTGCAAACATTAAGCGCTAAATACATAAAATTCTCTCTTTCTTTTTTTTTTTCTTTAAAGAAGTATGTTACCTTTAAATGGTAAATATTACGGATAGCATTAAGTTCATCATGTATTTATTTGTACTTAATATGATGGATATCATGACATTAATGCTTTCACTGACATGATATTTGATGCAAACTTAAGAAGGGTAAACTTTTACTAACATTCAGTTTACTCATTTTTTTTTTTAAATGCATCATTTTTTTTTTTTAAAGTAAGATTTAAATGTACCTATGTGTTAATAGCTGTTTTATAATGTAAAATTTGAAATATTAAACAAAAAAATTCTTGAAGTTCAAAAAATACTCATTTGTTACAAAATTATTAAAAATGAAAATCATTTTATTATAAATTAATTATTTTATTATAAATTAATAATTTTAATTAGCATTCCTTTTGATGACGAATTTTCCCCGAAGTGTTTGTTAGTATTTTATAAATAAATCATTTTATTATTATTTTTCAATAAATAAAGTATTATTAAACAAAATTATTCATTTTATTTTTGTAACTTGAAAATCTCAGAAATCAAAGCTAATCTTAATCAGATTTTTTTTCAATTCAAAATAGTTATTCAATTCAATATATCAATTTAATCCAACTTTTTCAACAAATTCTTAAAGTCAAACTTGTAACATATTTTAAACTATATATATAAAAATGGTGTGTATTGTGTTAGCCATGTTATGTTAGTCACATAAAATAGGATACTTGACAGAGTAGTACGAGTACAGTGTGTTATTTTTATACTTTTTTTTAATCGAAATTCATGCGGTCCTATTTTGTGCTGTATACAAAATAGATTCCATTAAATGCATATTATGAATAAAAATTAATTAAAAAAATGTAATTTAAAAAGAAAAAAGATGGTTGTCAAAATGACATGCAAATTAAAAAGAATCCAACAGATGTCCCAACCGATATTATATTACAATACCACATTTACATGCGAGGCAGCATCTTCAAGTGACAAAAGGGATTTTGAATCAAAAATTAGCGTACTTGACAACGATGGAATAGTTTTAGATGTACATTTCGGAATCTATATAACTTTTGAAAATAAGATTTTTTAATAATTAAATTTTTTAAATAAGACTTTTTAAAATAAAACTTAAAAAACTGAAATCTGCTCGGAAAATTTCAACTTATCATGTGTGAACATTCGAGAACGGATGCATAAACTCAGGAATTTGTCAATGTTTAATAATGCAAGAGATACATGAAGCAATGGATTGGAATACTACAAGAATGGCCAAATTCAATAGCCACATGAATATAGAAATGTTGAATAGATCAAGAACTTGATGCAGTATAAATTGTTCAAGAATATTTAAAAGAATATACAAAAGTAAAATAAATGTAGTTGTAAATGAAGAATGAAGTGTTCCAAATTCTACAATAAATGTTATCACATTCCGTAGCCAAAAGAATATATTAAAGTTTTAAAATTCTAGTCGTAAATGAAAAATGAAGTATTCCAAATACAATAAAAAGCACTATAGATATGGGAAAATGTCAAAAATGATAAATATGAAACTTTAAGAAGGAACTGAACAACGCACTTAGAGTACTTATAACCATTGGATATACGAATGTTTCAAATTTCAAGCCAAAACATGAAAAGTGATTCAAAACCATACTACCAAACACTTCAAACAAAAGCCAAATTCTCCCATAAGACTAACATTATTCATGAAGCGTTTCAAGAGTTAAGGGGCCCAAAGTACCATTTTCCGCCAAAATTTGGAATGCAGTTTTATTTGCTTAGCCCTCATTTTCGAATAACCAGGACGAAATCATGTTCACACATAAAATGTTCCGGTGTGTCAATTCAATTCTTTACTTCTTTGGAAAACCAATTTCTAGCTACATCATGAGGTTTTGATTTTATTTTCTACGAGGAACTTTTTTTAATAGGTCCCTACTTACAGAATAAATTCTTTTTAAATGTATAGCAAACAATATATTTTATAACTGCTTTTCAAGTTTCAGAATATTTTTTTACTATGCGATTTCTTTTATGCGTTCCCTACCCCCCCGCAGAAAAAAGGTTAAAGTGTATTTAAATTTAAGTGCATTAATGTCAAGTGAATGGATATGTATGGTCTTTATAAATTAACTTTTTAAGTCTACATGTGTTTCCTTTTCAAATACAGCAGACTGCCTATAATTGGATGATTTTAGTTAATTTAAAACTATAAAGACTACTTTAAAAAACATGGTAAAAGAAAGGCAATTTAAAAATAATCATAAATTTGAATTCAATTCTATTCGTAAAAATAAATTTTATTTATTTTTTACAATAATCATTAGCTAAATATTCAATAATAAAACAGTCTTAATTTACAACTAAATATATACAAGTTAGGAGCTTTAAGAAAAATCTATGCAAACCAATTTCATAATAGGAAACAAATTTATAGTTTATAAAAATATTTATAAATTTAAACAATACGAAAGTAAAATTTAAAATTCTATTTTACTTTTCATGTTTATTTCAAAAGCTCTTGCAGAAAATTTTACAAAACAATAATTAGCAATCTAAATTCATAGTTTTTATACATAAATTGTAATAATAGTTTTAATAAATTCTACTTTGTAATATAATGTTATATTTTAGACTATATAAAACATCTTAATAATGCGATAAAAAAAAAAAAAAATAACTACAGTAAACGTTTTATTACATTGAAATTTATTTAAAAAGTTACAAAATATACGATTAAAAAAATATCAGTATAATGCAACAAGTAATAATTTCATATTTAAATATGACTAGAATGAGATATGTGAGTAATTCAATTTAGTAAGAAAACTATCACTATTTGGCAACTTCATTGTCATTTTGAAATAAAGCTAGATGTACAACAGCTTAATTCAGATATGCAGTGGTGGGAAGTAATACGAAAAAACATTATTAATAAAAATCAATTCCATTTTACTATCTTCTAAATATTGAAAAAAATACTAAAAATAATTTTAACTATGAAGGGATAATCAGTTTATAAATGTTCAATTACAAATTTTTTTTCCAGAATTCTAAAAGAATAATTGTGGCAAAACAAATTGATTTACATAGTTAATATATACAATGAATATAAATAAAACATTTATAATTAAAAGTGCTTTACAAATTAAACAATGTTAAATATTTTGATAAGTGCTCATAAAGAAAATTTGACAATTTTGCCTCATTTCAAATACTGTTTTTAAATCACATCGAAATTGTTATTTAAGTAGGATAGTATAGATAGTTATTAAGTATAGATACAAAAGGTTAACAGCCACATCCAACAATGATTCTTGTAAATTGCAGTTAAAGTGTAAATTACAGATTGCTATTAAAGATCATATTCAAGTATAGCAAACATTTTTTTCTTTTTTTTAATATTGCATACAATATTTGTCATGGAATTTACTACAATGTTGTCAAAAACCTGCGAATTCACTACAAGTTTTAAATCAGAGAGATTTCTCAATGATTAACAGTATCATTAAATAGGAATGCAGATTGAACAATTTTAGAACACAATTCGAACAAAAATTACAAATCCCATTAAAAGACATAAAAAAAAAAAACGATAAGAATTAGCAAATGTAAATAATTATCAAACAATTGTGGATGCTACAGCAAGTAAGAATGTGTTATCAATCCAATTTTAAAGGTTGAAATGAGCATGGCTGCCTTTGTACCATACCAATTTACAGAACTATCATTGAGTAGGTTGGATCCTATCGGTCGGCACAGCAGAAACAGCATAAAGCTGCACAAAGGGCACAGATAGCGCAATCTCTCATGCAATCGTCGTCGCTATTTTCCCGGACAATTCTGGAAAACAAAATAGTTTGGAGGAAAAAAGGATCATGGGGAAAGAGGATGAGGATAATTTTATTGAGGATGACGGGATAGAGGGAAGAGGATGGTTTTGTTAGTACAAGCAAAGAACAAACCAGCAAATTCAGAACTAAAACAATTCAATTGTTACTATTACCACTACGAAAATATGTTTTTTTAAATGTTAGACGAAAATAACATCTTAAAATAACATTATGCAAAAATAACATCTTATGTTGTTCCACTAAGGACATGGGAAAAGAAAAACAATTTTTTTTTATTGTTGAATTAAATAGTGCAATATGTCATCCTTCCTAGAAGAGGCAAAAGATTGAAAATGATGTTTATTCTTCAATTATATTTATGTTTTACATACTTTAACTCAAAGGTTTTTGCTATTTAATATATATATTTTTTTTTGATGGAAGAAATATTGCCGATGGCCTTTTAGCACGCATTGAGGATTGGAAAAAAAGTTGGCCTAAGTGCATTGTGTCCGGAGGGGATTGCTTTGAAGGCGATGAAATAAATTAGGAAGAATAAATGAAGAGTTTTTGAAAAAAAAATAATTGGTCTTACTTTTTGGGCACAGTAGTATACGAGATCTTTCACTTTGAGATCTTAACATTTTCAAAAATCACGCTAACATTAATGTCATATTAGAAAAGAAATGCGTGTCAGTTTGGTTATAAAGTATTTACTCATGTATAAAAGACATTGAACTGAACTGTAATTCAATTGCAAATATTAAATAAGCTAGTAAAAACTATATTAGGTGCATTATTTACAAATACCACGTTAACATTATCATATTAAGAAAGTTATACTAAAGGTTTAAAGGATTTGCTCATGCATTAAATGCATTGGACTGAATTGTAATTCAATTGTAAATATTAGATTAGCCAGCAAAAACTATTAGGTATACGTAGTCTCAAACGGCGAACCCATAGTTTTAGATGCATAAGCTAAAAATATATTCTTCACCCAGACTATTTTACGATACAAAAATAAAAACTTTTTACTGAGTTATTTTTAAAGACTTCAGTTCCTGTATACATCATCTTTGTGTCTGCTAACCTGAACATTAATTTGCAATCTTCGAGGTTAGAGATATATCAATGGAAAAAACTGATGACTTATTTCTAGTGTCTTAAAATAATGACTTAAATCTGTAATATTTATATTTGATTAGATTAGATTAGTCAGCAGTTATGAAAAGGTGGAGCATTGAAAAGTAACGGTTCTGTTGTCTGCAATTTAAAGTAATCATTTTCTATAAAAATTGATGAAGATATTTTTTTCCTTTTAGAAACTGGCAACTGGCGTATCGAGTACGGAGTACCAATGAGGATAGGCCCCTTAACCAATATATAGTTACAATTAGTAGTTATTGGCTGCTTAAAATGTTAGTAAGTGATGAAAAATAATGTTTCTAAAAAATTAAAAATGGTACTCTGATAAAGTTAAATACTTAATATAAAATAAGAAAAAAATAAAAAGTTAAAAATTCGGTATAATTAGGGACCAGTTGTAGATACCATAAAAATTTGTTTGTATTAAAAATTAAGTTTTACGTTTGCTGAACGTGTGGGTCGTAATGATGAATCTGCATAGTAATAATTAGTTCAAAAAAGGCCCGTCTCAGTTCTGGCATTTTAAAAATATTTTTCAGCTATTTTCTTCTACCTTAAGATAACTACAATGGTCATAGAATGTCAATTCTTGTACCAATGGTTACATATCATTAAGACGATGTCTTAAAATTCTTAATTTACCGACGTTTATTTAATACTGCAGCCGAAAATCACCAGTTTTTTTAAAATTTAAAATAACAATTTTTAAGACTCACTAAGACTAAGACTTTAACTCGCAGGATATTAAGATGAACATTTACATTTTGCGGATTTGATATGAGTTTCACATAACATAACAGAGTAGAGTTAGACATGAACTTTTTCTCTCATGATAAGTTAAAAAAAAATGATACCCATAATTCCATTTATATAATACAAGTTTCATAGAATGCGTTTTTTAGTCCCTTCTTTAAACTGTGACAAAAATTATATAACTTATACCTATAATTCTTGCTTCAATTTTAGCTAGATTAGATACTTAACTGCTACTTATCTCAGGATCAAAGTATATTTGAGCCCAACTTTATAATGTTATCTAATAATTTGCAATGTCTTTCCACGTATTTATGAAACAAATCATAAGTACAGCATCAAATAAATAATTGCTTGGTAAAATTTAAAAAAACAATAACGGAAAAAGCAGTAGCGAAAAATATAAATTAAGAAATGCTGATTCGTTGGTGTCACTTTGCGGTAGATATCGATTATCTTTACCAACGGGGAAATTGAATCTTATCAAAAAAAATTCCACTTGCATGTCAACAAAATTATCAATACTTGACGACGCACTCATAGCAACGGCGATATGCGAAACATCTAAGGTGTGAAAAGAATTCAAGAATTTTCTTAATTTTTTTTTTCTCCACAACATTTAATTTTTCTAACTTCAATGTGATTAAAACAATAAGAAAAACGAAATATAATTTTTTTAAAACGTAATTTAAATAATTGTGATTTCTTAGATACAGTCGCATTTTCTGATGAAAAAAATTTAGGTATATCTACATGGTGATTATAATTAAAGTCCCACTTTCAAAATCCTGTAAAGAAGAAAAAAAAAAAAAAAAAAACTCGTCACAATGAGTTTAAATTGTGACGAGTAAAAATAAAGATACTTGAATAAAGGGGAAGCGGTACGGCATCAAAAAAAGTCCCACTTATTTTTCCTATCCAATTTGATATGACCTTGTTGTGGTGGATGGGCTTTCCACTAACAGTGTCACAAATGTTGAATGACTTGCAAGTCATTTTTTCCATCAAAAAACCGAAACAATCAAGCACATTGAACACTGCAGTTGGTTTAATGTGCAACTCAAGCCAAATACGTTGTCATTTCGATTCAAAATAGCACTGGCAGCCGAATTAACTTTCTTTATGCCGCTTACAGCGCCATCTATTAATGCACATTGGAACTATTTTTTGATGACGCACCGTTTCCCCCTTCAAGTATCATCAGTTCAAATTTGAACTCATTGTGACGAGTAGTTCTTTTTTTTACAGCATTTTGAAAGTGGGACTTCAATTATAATTACCCTGTACATTTAAAAACCAATAACAAAATTAAACTTATTGCGAATTTAAAATGCAATATTAATTCTTATCTCGAAAAGAGAAGTCTAAGAAATGTTTTTTTTACATTTATCACATTGGGTTATAAAAAGAATGTTTTTATCTCTAAATAAATACAATTATCAATTGTAAAGCTCCGATTGTTGTACAGAAACATATTTTGAAAAGAATAACGGCCTTGTATATCATTGACTTTTTTTTTAAAGATCGAAGATTAATCTTATCCTATTAGAAATTATTCACGCATTAATATCGTTAATAATTATAAAATATTAATAATTAATTTAATAATTTAATTAATTATTTTAAGAGTATATAACAAATATTTCATGAAAAATATTTTAGTTCTAGTGATTGCTTTGACAAATTCAAAAACAAAATACCTAGCGACACAATATTTTACATTGTAATTAAAATGTAAAACAAACTAGTATCACATATTTATCCGTTATTTTTTATACAAGGACAAGTATTCAATTGATACGTCTCGAATTGAAATTTTTTTTTATGAATGAGATCAATATGAAATTTTACAAGAAAAAAATAAACAATCTGTACAATAAAAGCCTTAATAAAAAAAAGTCTTTTTTTTTATTAAGTGTTCAGTTTATTAGCGTAGATTGTTCGTTTTCTTTCAGAATATTTCAATAACTACAATAAGAGCAATAATTAAAATTGCAAATTCTATAGAAAAATTGTATTATTCTATATTCATTGTATAATTCTCAAGAAATATACAATGAATTATTGCAAAAGATAATATTTGATGCAAGTATATTACAATAATTTTTCAGTTTTTCGGCGTTTTTTTTTTTTTAAATGAACGACATATTAAGCATCAGTTAACGTAACTAAGCATTCTGGGAAAAATTATTCCCCTACAAAATTTACGTAACGGATAAAAAAAATTTATGAGAGCAAAATAAAATTATCCATAAGTTGGCACAATCAAATTAAGTTAATCAATAATTTATTGCATAATTAATTAAAGAAACTAACGCTATATACTTATATAGCCGAAGTTAGAGAATTAACTGGACCTGGTGTAAGATTTTGGAATCGCCACCACCAAATCTTAATGTCCTTAGACAGCAATAATCTGCGCTTAATGTGAAGCCTCACTATTCAGTGAGTTGCGATCTAGCAAAATCAAACATGTTCTATCCGCAAATTTATCTCACCAGTAAAGGCTCGTTCCCCCCGAGGCGTGAAGCGTTGACCGATCACTAGCCTCACCGCATTCGCCTGTAACCGGTTTGAAATCCACCGCTTCGAGTTGACCCACTTTCAACTCGAAGCGGAACTTCACTAGGCGTAATGCTATTTCTGACGTTTCGCTGTGAAGGGGTCGAAAAAATTTTCTTGCCTACCGCATGATGCGTCGCCGCCTCACGCCTCGGTGAGAACGAGTTTTTAGGACAAAAAGTAAGCATGGACATGTTGATGATAAAAAGAAATAAGCATGCAAGTCAGAAACTTACATTGTTTGTGGAGGTTGAGCGGGCTGTCCAGGATAATATCCGCCTCCGGCTGGTTGGCACACCGTTGGCTGAGCGGGAAATCCGGGCTGTGGTGGAGGTGGATAGTAGGGTTGCTGTGGTGGGTATCCACCCCCGTATCCGGGAGGGGGTTGGTCATAAGAACCGTAAGCTGGATTGGGTGGGTATCCGGCAGACATGGCAGAATTTGAAGTAGAACTTTTTTGCGAGTCTTGGCCTTTGCCTTGATTATTGTTCTAAAACAGGAAGAATGTTATGAAAATAATTTTTTTGATGGATCAAAAGTTCCACACATTGCACATTGCACATTGCACATTGTATGTACATGATTAACATAAAATTCATAAATTAAAATATGACAATTCAGTTTGGCATTAAAATGTCTCCATGGTGGTGTATATGGTTTTTGGCACACAAACTCTGTTCAAAAGTTTAAGCATAGGTAGTATCACAGTGTTAAAGCAATATATAAAAAAAATCAATATGTAAACAATAATACATGTTTAAAATAATACATATATTTGTTTTTACAAATAAATATAAATTTTTATCGAGTAATATCGAGTTTCATTCTATAAACCACTACAACATTTTATTTTATGTCACCTCAATATGAGCTATATCCAATAAATATTGAAATTTACTCCACATATTTGTGAACATGAATTGCGTAAAAATCGATTGCATAAAAAAAATCAATATGTAAATAATACATGTTTAAATAATGTATATTTTTTATTTTCATAAATAAATATACATTTTTTAAAGTAATATAGAGTTTTATTCTACAAACCACAACAGCATTTTATTGTATGCCTACTCAATATAAGTCATATCCAACAAATACTGAAATCTAGTCCCCGTATTTGTGAACAAGAATTGCGGAAAAATCAATTGCATAATTTGTCTCTGTTTCTTCAATGTTATGTCATAGGCGCGGATACATTTTATTGTATTCAAAATTTGTCATTAATTTGTCACAAAATGTATCAAGAATTGGCAGATTTTAAAACGCTATTTGGATGATTCTTATTAATATTTTAAATGTATCCTGAACTCTTGGTTAACACTCTATAGAGAATAATTATAACTAGAAATTTAACTATGCTTTTCATTTCAAATCTAACATTAAGGACCAAAACCATAAAATTGATTTATTTTTGGTGGCAATTTATTCAATATGAATAAAACAACGACATTTCGCAATAATAAAGGTGCATCTTTAATGAAGATGATTAAATTTTTGAATAATATTTTTTAAAAAATTTAATGTTTAATAAAAATCGCAATTTTATAAAAAAAAACTAATCTAAGTGTGAAAGTATATGTAAATACTCAGGAAAAAATAATTATTTCCAGAATGTTCGATTCTTCTAAAATTTCTTTCCTGCATTTTGTAAACTGAATAAAAATTTACGCAATAACTATGCAAAGTATGAATTTAAATAAAAAAGATAAAAGTAAGATTCTTGAAAATATTGACGCAACGTTGCTTGAAAATACAAAGAGGTTTTAGCGAAACACATAAAAGAAGTTGGTCAAGGTCATTTCATTCTACTGACAGCGCTGACTGCAATGTAGAAAACAAAATAACTCGGTATAAATTATCTTAATTATTATGCAAAGTTTGACAGCAGATTCCTTATGCAGATAAAAATTATTGTTTTAATATAGTATGATATAACTCAATAAACATTTACATGGAGTTTTTTTAATAAATTCATTTTTACTACAAAATTCTGATAACAAGAAGGATTAAATTTATTTTAAAAAAAGTGCAAAGGTTAAAAAATCGATTTTATGTAGAAATTTGAACGAATTAAAATTTAAAGCTATTTTAAATAATTTAAAATTTAATTTTGGAGATGATTTCATTCCTCCTTACCTTTATAAAATAAAATTTTATTACATCTTAAATTTTGCTACAGTATTGATAAAATTTAAGGATCCTTCACACTAAATTCTATCCAAAATCGGTATTTTAAAATTTAATTCTATCGTGTTTATAATTATTCTTATTCTTTATTTTACAAATTCTTTTCCAATTAATTATTAGGATTAATTGCTTAACAATTGTTTCTAAAATAAACTGTATATAAAAAAAAGCTAAGTTATTGATAAAATTTAAGGATCTTTCACACTAAATTCGATTGAAAATCGGTATTTTGCAATTTAATTCTATCGCGCTTAAAAACAAAGAATGATGAGAATAATTATACAAATTCTTTTCAGATTTATTCTACTTTTAGGTTTAATTCCCTAATAATTTTTTCCAAAATAAACTGTACCTAAAAAAACCACTGAAGTATTGATAAATTTAAGGATCCTTCACACTAAATTCGGTTGAAAATCCGAATTTAAACTTAACTTAAATTTTATTATTATTTTTTAATTTTAATTTTATATTTTACTTTTATTTATTTTTAGTATTTTTAACTTTTTTGAGTACCATTTATTTGAATTTTATAAACTGTATCTTATCTTTTATTTACTAACATTAAATCAGCCAATTAAGATTAAAATTATATTTAGGAATTAAGATGAGGAGGTTAAGGGGTATTTCCCTCAATTGGTACTCCGTAATCGGTACGACAATTGCCGATAAATAATTGCCGATTATTTGCATTATAAATGTAAATGGGCACAAGAGAACTTACATACAATGGAAACTCCTTTGTTCAGAATGCCTTCTATGACAACAATGGCAAAGATTCAGGTATTATTGTTTTCAAAAAAACAACAGCTTCGTGCCCATAACTGATATTGCACCACGATAAAAATTTGCACCCAGTGTACGATCACCATGCGCGGAATCCATTTTTGTCCAAACAGGTGTCGTTTCTCAAGGACACACGGTGACAAGTATCTTTTCGCCGGCTGATAACGGAAATCCTACCTCTGCGCTACCTTGGAACACTTCAAACACTTTGTTTAAAGTAGGTAGAGGAGTGATTGGCACAAACGGGGAATTTCAATAATAATAAAAAAAAAACCCAAATATTTGATGGTTGAATGACTATGCTACAGAGTTATCAGCTAATCTTTGATAAATACTTTTTTTTTATGGCAGTCAAAAATAAAATGCTTTAAAGGATGATGTAAGTAACAGTAGAGTAGAAGGATACGAGTTTTATTATCTCAAAAAGAAGAACGCCCTAAAAATTTCAAGATCGAAGTTTAATTTATATCAGTGATTCAGTTTTTAGTCTCCTTCCTCGTATTTTATTATTTTGGATTACATAAGTCAACTCATCCTTATTTATTTGTATCGTCATCATTCGCGTTCGGAGATTTAAGTTATTAGACTTTCGTTTTCTTCTATTCAAAATTTGATCACTTAAATTGCTTAATGTTTGTTTTAAGTGAAAATTGCTCTTAGCATTAACAAAACTGAAGCAGTCACTTTCAGCAAGAATCAAAAATATAAAAAACCGGCCATCAAAACCAACTCATCTTGCGGATATCAAAAACAAAATATCTAGGAATTTATCTTCATAAGCTTCTAAACTGCAAATTTCATTCTAACTAAGTCTAACAAAAATACAGAAGAGACATTAGAAGACTATCCCCTCATAGCAAGAAACTCGAGTACGAATAGACATAACTAACTTCTCATTTTCACCTCTATGTTTCGTCCTCTCTTCACCTATGCTTACCCGGTATGGGCATTTGCCGCTAATTATAATACTAAAATCTTGGAAGCTCAACAAAATAGGACCATCAGACAAATAACGAAAGCCAACTGGTTCATGAGAAACGATGATATTCAAAGATCCATCTCACTGCTACCTCTCAAAAAGTACAGGAAAAAACTTTCAGAAATATTTTTCAATAACATTAACAACAGATCGAACACTATGAACCACACTCTAATTTTAAAAGACCTAGGAATATTCTGCTCTAACCTCATACCTAAATTCCTTTTTTTTTAGAATTCTCACCGACTCTTTTTAACTTCCTAACATTGCCAATGTTTTCATTCTTTCATGTTTGCCACCACCGGAGATGTGATCAATGAGCTCCAATAATCTTCAACACCATCAGTTAAATCAAAACAGAAAAATAAAAGATATATTCAGTATTAAAAATAATTTTTATTCACCTGAAGTTTAATTAAAGTTTCAAATTTTCCATTTTTAGACGGTTTGATAATTTATCTGGAAAGAAAACTCCATAACATTAACATTCTACAATAAAAAATATAATTAACATTTGCTAAAATTTCCCAATTTTCAATTCTTTCATAAGTACCAAATTGCATAAAAAAAAATTACGAGAAACATAGAAACTTTTCCAAAAAAAGTCACAACATATTTGCTTCACTTAAAAGTGAAACCAGTAGAGATAATTTTTTTTATGAAGTAACGGAAAGCCTTCCTGCAATTTTTAGTGACTCACTGAAAGTATAAAGGTAACTGGATCAGACGCTCCAAATAAGGCTCACTCTCCATTAAAACCTCCTTCAGAAAACCATCCTCCAAGTTAACTGACCTTTAAGAAAGAAACGTAGTAGTGGAACACATCGTGGGTTTAAAAAAAAAAACATCACACCTTGAAGCTAGGCGTTCCTCCATATTCAGTACGAAACTGCAATGAAGGCTACAGACTATGACAGATATTTGGAAACTTAAAAAATGATTTAGAACCATTTTATTGCAAATAAAAATTGACAATTTAAATGTCATAAAAGAGATTTGGTGTATTTGATGAGCAATTGGTTAAAAATTTCTGTAATAAAATTCTGGTTAATGATTTTCCATTTTCTTGAGAGAATAAAATCTAAAAAGGAGGAATTTTCCAATTTTCTTAGCATCAATCTGTTAGGTCCTGGAACTTTTTTGTATAGTAAATTCTTATTTCTTTTATTATGTTCGTATAATGAATGCAGATAATTTTTGGTCCGAATAATTTGGTCTGAAATTTCGATTTCATATTTGAAATCCCTAATTATACCGAATTTTTAACTTAAATTATTCTTCCTTTTTTTACCTTTCTTGTATTTTTTAAAATTATTTTTATTTTTCATTTTTAACCTTACTTTTATTTTTATTTTTCACTTTTCTTTTATTATTTAAATTATTTTTATTTTTCACTTTTCTTTTATTATTTAAATTTTTATTTTTCACTTTTCTTTTATTATTTAAATTATTTTTATTTTTCACTTTTCTTTTATTATTTAAATTATTTTTATTTTTCACTTTTCTTTTATTATTTAAATTATTTTTATTTTTCACTTTTCTTTTATTATTTAAATTATTTTTATTTTTCACTTTTCTTTTTATTATTTAAATTATTTTTATTTTTCACTTTTCTTTTATTATTTAAATCATTTTTATTTTTCACTTTTCTTTTATTATTTAAATTATTTTTATTTTTCACTTTTCTTTTATTATTTAAATTATTTTTATTTTTCACTTTTCTTTTATTATTTAAATTATTTTTATTTTTCACTTTTCTTTTATTATTTAAATTATTTTTATTTTTCACTTTTCTTTTATTATTTAAATTATTTTTATTTTTCACTTTTCTTTTATTATTTAAATTATTTTTATTTTTCACTTTTCTTTTATTATTTAAATTATTTTTATTTTTCACTTTTCTTTTATTATTTAAATTATTTTTATTTTTCACTTTTCTTTTATTATTTAAATTATTTTTATTTTTCACTTTTCTTTTATTATTTAAATTATTTTTATTTTTCACTTTTTTTTTTATTATTTAAATTATTTTTATTTTTCACTTTTCTTTTATTATTTAAATTATTTTTATTTTTCACTTTTCTTTTATTATTTAAATTATTTTTATTTTTCACTTTTCTTTCATTATTTAAATTATTTTTATTTTTCACTTTTCTTTCATTATTTAAATTATTTTTATTTTTCTCTTTTCTTTTATTATTTAAATTATTTTTATTTTTCTCTTTTCTTTTATTATTTAAATTATTTTTATTTTTCACTTTTCTTTTATTATTTAAATTATTTTTATTTTTCACTTTTCTTTTATTATTTAAATTATTTTTATTTTTCACCTTTCTTTCATTATTTAAATTATTTTTAGTTCTGACCTTTCTTTTATTATTTAAATTATTTTTAGTTTTCACCTTTCTTTTATTATTTAAATTATTTTTAGTTTTCACCTTTCTTTTTTAAATTATTTTTAGTTTTCACCTTTTTTATTTTTTAAATTATTTTTAGTTTTCACCTTTCTTTTATTTTTTAAATTATTTTTAGTTTTCACCTTTCTTTTATTTTTTAAATTATGTTTAGTTTTCACCTTTCTTTTATTTTTAAAATTATTTTTAGTTTTCACCTTTCTTTTATTATTTAAATTATTTTTAGTTTTCAACTTTTTTATTTTTTAAATTATTTTTAGTTTTCCCCTTTTTTATTTTTTAAATTATTTTTAGTTTTCACCTTTCTTTTATTTTTTAAATTATTTTTAGTTTTCACCTTTCTTTTATTTTTTAAATTATTTTTAGTTTTCATTTTTTTACCTTTCTTTTATTTTTTAAATTATTTTTAGTTTCATTTTTTTACCTTTCTTTTATTTTTTAAATTATTTTTAGTTTTCATTTTTTACCTTTTATTTTTTAAATTATTTTTATTATTCATTTTTTTTTTTACCTTTCTTTTATTTTGAAATTATTTTTATTCATTTTTTTTACCCTTCTTTTATTTTGAAATCATTTTTATTATTCATTTTTTTACCCTTCTTTTATTTTGAAATCATTTATATTGTTCCTTTTTTTTTTACCTTGCTTCTATTTTAAAATTTCAATTTTTCCACCTTGCTTTTATTTTTAAATTATTTTTACATTTCCTTCTTTTTTACCTTGCTTTTATTTTTAAATTATTTTTACATTTCCTTCTTTTTTACCTTGCTTTTATTTTTAAATTATTTTTATTTTTCACCTTACTTTTTTCCTTTAAGTATTTTTCAGAGTACCATTTAAAAATTTAGAAATTTTATTTCTTACCATACTAACACTTAAAGGAGCCAATTATTAATTGTGATTTAATAATATGAATTGAGATGAGGAGGTTAAGGGGTCCTATCCCCATTGGTACTCCGTAATCGGTACGCCAGTTGTCAATATACGAAAATAAGCAAGGATTAAGGTGTTATATTTTTAATTGTTCCGATTCAAAACAGTTGGTTTTAAGGGTAATGTTGTTATTCATTCAGCACTAATCAGGGGGCACAAGTAGCTTAGTTAGCCCCAACACCACTCTACGATCCTATTAGACCGGGACCTACGGTTTAAAATGGACGCCGAATCCATGGCACTGCCGGGGCTCGAACTCGAAACCTGTGGTACCGAGTGCCAGAGAGCTAGTCACCCAGCTATCAGGCCCCTATTTTACTTTTGTAAGTAGTATGATTCTTCATTATAATGACTCCTTATTAATCAACAATATTTAAATTTTAAAAAATTATGAAAATGCATTTCTAAAAATTAATATAATAAGACCAACATAAATGAAAAATCTGGGCAAGATTTTTTTTTAACGTGTAAATTCCTTTTTCTATTAAAGCCTGGTATGGCGTACAATAAAATTAAAAATCCAAAACTTGATCTACATTTTCCATGAATTCACAGCCATTTGAAGAAAGGAATACATAAATAAGCAAGAAAATTAAATAATGACGATGTGACACGATAAACTCACGTTGTTTATTAGCAATTCAGATTAGTTATTTTAAACGCTATCGAACGCACAGTGGAGCTAAGGTTCAACTCAACAGGAGGATCTTAAAATAGTTCGAATAAATAAGCTATTCTAGAACAAAGTGCATTCTGCCTGCTGACAGCATCCGTTGCTTTACGACCTTAGGCGCGCTTAAGCGGGTCGGGACCAAATTACACGCTGATTCATTAAGCGGAAAAACAGGTCAAGTTCAAATACTTACTTGCAAGTCTACAGGATTTAAATACTAAAATACCAAACAAAAATATTTTCCTTAGAATACGACGGTTCATATTTGTTCATTGATAACGTTTAGAAATGCACTTATTGCATTTTTAACATTTTTTTTTTTTTTTTTTTTTTTTTTTTCCAAATTTTTCTATTTACGATTGTATTTTTTTTACCGTTACCATTTTTTTTTTGTTTCAAATTTTTCTATTTACGATTGCATTTTTTTACCGTTACCATTTTTTTTGTTTCAAATTTTGCTATTTACGATTGCATTTTTTACTGTTACCATTTTTTTTAACAAATTTTTTTATTTGCGATTGCTTTTTTTATCATTAGCATTTTTTCTTCAATTACTTTTTATTTAAGATTGCATTTTTTCCTTTCAGACACTTCTAAAAAAGCACTATAGATTGAATAAATAACGTTTTTAGCCATATTTGATGTATTTTACACATTGATCAGTGGATTGTGATAGTATTCTATTAAAGCCACTTTCATAGAAATGAGTTACAGTTAAATTTGTTTTTATGCGGTCCTTTTTTTTAATACGGTATACATAAAAACTTTCATCAAGTGCATATTATAAATCAACATTTAAAGTATCACAAAAAAGGAACAGATGGCTGTCAAAATAGCGTGCAAATTAAAAACATCCAACAGATGGTCCACTTGAAATATCATCCCATTATCATGTTATTCTCTTCTTATTCATGTAACATTCTTTTAATTTTTACATACATGAAGATAATTTCATATTTAACCGTAACTTGTAAGATTTAAAAACCCACTACTTTTAAATAAATAGCAGCTAAAAATGCCCCCGTGGACTGTTTCACAACTGTTCGCAGAAGCAAGTACATGAATGCAGATAAACACAAAATTTTCCTTTGTTTGAACGCCGCCCGATAATGATAAATATAATCGATAATGGTAAATATCGACAATTTTTCGATAATGAAAAATATCACTTGTCAACACACATTTTTTTTAAAAGTAAAAAAAGAATGTATTTTGATCTTTTTTCTTGTAATAATTACGTTTAAGAGCGACAAAATATTTTAATATTGATTTTCCATACCGCATAATATAAACAATTTTCATGAAAAGTTTATGAACACTTACAAATAGTCTAAAATTAATCGCATGGTTATTTGATTACGACTGTTAATCAAACTATTTATGAACTTTTTGTAAAATTTAGAATTCGATTTTTCTAGAAGTATTTATTTAAATATTTTTTTTTCATGTTCATTTTAATGGGGTCTAAGGGCCGAGTGGCTAGCGGCTAGTGCTCTGGCGCTCGGTACCACAGGTTTCGGGTTCGAGTCCCGGCGGTGCCACGTATGTTTGTAGTGGTTCGGAATCCTCTTTAAACCGTAGGTCCCGGTCTAATAGGATCATAGGGCGTTGCGGGGATAGTGTTACTCCGCGTTCGTAGCTTATCTTCAAGCTACACGCTCCTCCTGGGTAGTGCAGTATGTCGGTGCGGCACTTGTCCCAAGTCATAAAAAGACAACTGTCTAAGTGTTTGCCAGCTGCATTATAACAAAAAAAAAATTTTCATTTCAATAAGAGTATTGCAATAAACTAATATCATAAAATTCGGTCTATTTAATATTATACACTCACTACAGGAGTGAATCAATTCTTATTAATACATGAATAAATGTTAATGTCAAGGATCAGAGATGTAGATCCTTAAGTTGGAAATACCCTTCGAGGCAGAAGTAGAAGGGTACAAACTTCACAGATATCGTCCTTGGGAAACAGTGGTGAAGTATTAACGTTAATACCCTTAGTTTCCTTATGAAGTGGTAAAAAATATTTGCACCATTATGAATAGACGCTTACAAGTTTAAGAACATAACACTTAAAAGTTAATCTTTATTAAAAAAGTATTACTTTTATTTTAAAATTATTACTTTTATTTTAAAATTATTTAATTATTATTTTTTTTTTTTTAACTTTTCGTAATTTTTTTTTTTTTTTTCCCATCAAGAAAAAATTATGTTCCATTCATTTAAAAAAAAAAGTTCTTTTTTCGATTTCTAGATATAATACTGCCACCGATTGTATGGAAAGGTAAACATCCGGTTTAAAAGCGGAAATGGACGAATCGATTACTTGTTAGGGGTGCACTAATTACATATACACAGCGTAAAGCAATGCTGAAAGAAAAAACATTGATATTGTGGAATTGTTTCCTGTATTTTTTTTTTTTTTTTTTTTTTGAGGTTATATTATTTAAAATTTTAATTATTAAAAATTTATTTTTATTGTAACTGAAGCCCATCTAAATTAACTTACTTCCCTATTACTTCAGTTTGTTTGAAACCGTACGATATTTTCCACACGATCGATGATCAAAAATATACTTGAAATCATTCGTTGAAATGCAGCGGATTCAACGTTATTCAGAGTGCATCCACAATTTTGAATACACAGGGTTTGGTTTTGTCGCTCTACGATCATTTTGTGCACACTTTGGACTAATTAAACCGGGATTTACTGTTTAAAATGGATTCAGAACCACTAACAAGCATCCATACCACCGCCAGGATTCGAACCTGAAGCCTGTGGTACCAAAGGCCAGAGAGCAAGCCAATTGGCCATCAGGCCGCTTGAATACTCAAGAAGTGTCATTTAG
This sequence comes from Caerostris darwini, assembly GCA_021605075.1. Taxonomy (NCBI): domain Eukaryota; kingdom Metazoa; phylum Arthropoda; class Arachnida; order Araneae; family Araneidae; genus Caerostris; species Caerostris darwini. The sequence goes on from BPLQ01005177.1 coordinate 296,351, forward strand.
AGATTGCAATCCTCCTCCTTGAATCCAACAGAACTTTCCGGTCTACGGATTTATTTCTTGAATAAAAGGAGCTTTCATTTCGGCGTCACTTGTGTCACTAGTAGAATTTTTTATCCGACTTTAATAATAATTTAATAATTTTTTATCCGACTTGTAGAATTTTTTATCCGACTTTAAACCGTAGGTCCCGGTCTAATAGATCGTAGAGCGTTGCGGGGATAGTGTTACTTCGCGTTCGTAGCTTATCTTCAAGCTACACGCTCAACCCAATATATTTTCTACCAAGAGGTTCCAACCCAACTTCGCAAAAAAAAAACCCACACAAGAATATCGGTAACAAATACGCATCCTACATAGTTTTCATAACAATATCTTACTTAAAAGCTCTTCATACTACGTTTAAAATAAAGATTGCTAATCATTTCCTTAAAAGACCTACTTATCTAGAATTACTTACGGATTTAAACTGTAACTAAAAATCTACGTAATTTATTTTCGAAAATGAAAATTTTTACTTTTTTCTCATTTTTGTCCATCAATCAGCAACCAACAATATTCTTACAATAAAATGAAAACGCAAAACGGAATTTTCCCAAAGATCTTCAACAGTTACTTTTACACAGTTTTTCTTTCGGAAAAAATAACTGGCACCTACAAATTACGAAAAACACATGAAGAAATTTCGTACACTAATCGATTAATTAGTAAAGTCGTAAGTTTAAATGTATATTATAAAGTCTAAGTATTTTATTAAAATAAAGTATTTATAAGTATTTTCAAGTATTCTGTATGTATTTTTCAAGTATTTTGTTAAATTTAGTTACAATCAAAATAAAAATTTTAATTAAGGAATTTAAATTTAATTTAGTGTGATTAAACATTTACAAAAATATAACTTAATTGATATCTTTTGGAATCTTATAAGATATCTTAATTGATAATCTCAAGATATCTTAATTGATATCTTGTATAACAAATATACCATTTACTTTTAAGTTCGAATTACATACATTTGTTCTACTTAATGTTAAAATAAATTGAGATATCAATGTTAAAATATGTTGCATTTAAAGCACTGTGCAAATTACTAACGCAAATATAAATTACTAATTCTTTTCGAATATTGAATTGTAAACTTACATTTTTAAAAGATTATGAATACTGAAGTAGATGACCTCAAAATAGCTTGCAATATTCGAAATAGAGAATGTCACAGAACATTTGTATTAAAACAGAATAGAGGTAACAAGAACAAATTTTTAATAAAAAGTCGAAATTCGCTCACGATTTTTAATTTATGGGCAAACACATTCTTTCTTCTGGACTAAAATGAATAATTAAAGGCCACGGTTAAATATCCTTTTATAATGTCACAAATAAAAAAAATCTACAGAAAATATAACAAATAGTCATTAGGTTAATTATGCAATATTCCATGTTGTTTCACCAAGCCAATAAAACAAAATGCTTATTTACATTTATTACATGCGTCCCATGATTACTTATGCAAGTCCAGCTTGGGGCTCCACAGCTAAAAAATAACTTGGAAATCATCCAAAGACTTGAAAAAACAAAATCCTTCTTATGATCATCCACTCACCTTGGTACTTCAGGAATCAGGATATTAGACAATCCCGAACATTCGCCTATTTATATTTAAGGTTTCTACAATAATCTTCTTCGCACTTGCAATTCCGTTTTAAATTCTCTTCCTAGGTATGATATTTCTTTGTTTAAAAATAGAAAAAGAACGCGTACTGTTCTTAACATGTAATCCGTTATTTATTCCTTCATCTGAAGTGCCATTACCGCAAGATCCACCGGATGGTGGGCCTCCTCCTAATGTTATAGTTTCTTCTCATTTCATATTTTAAAATCTTCGAAAAAAAATTCTCTCTTAATTTGTACTATTATCTTTCTCTTTTATTTTTAATTATGCATTTAAAATGTGTGGCATAAATTTTCAATGGGCACTGAAAACAACGTTTCTGCAACATCAAGATAAAAGTGCGTGACTGCTCCGCAGTCAAAGTATTTTGTTTAAACCACCCAGAACTCCAAACCAATATTAGTCACGATTGCTATATAAAGCAGATTCAATAGCCACAGGAATATACCTATGTTCAACCGTAGCCAATCTATAAAGCAGAAGTTAGCCACTGTATTGTAAAAACATCGACCAGTTCAGTAGCCACAGTTAATCTATTGAAGCTGTCCACTAAATTGCAAGAATACCTTGTTCCAAAGGGAAGACGTCTTGGTGATCTAACTGACAAGCATATAGACAATCATTAAAATCATTGCCCTATTCTGATATACATAATCCTGTTGTGTACATCTTCAGTGCCAAGCTCTCTATAATTCTCCTGTTAGATCAATAAGATCCTGGAAATGTCAAAAGGATTGTTGATCAGACCACAAACTTAATCCAAAGTTCTGGTGCTCTAACTGGCAACCACATACAATCAATGAACACATGGATATTATAATGACAAACTCAAATTGTAATATAGTCCTTTTTTATTTAGGATATTTAGAATTAAACTAATTTAACTTTAGAATTAAACTCAATCAACTGCATTAACTAGTTTATGCATCTGCAAAAATGCCCGCGAGTTTTTTTGAAGACATTTTCATGTATTTAACCAAAATGCATAAAATCATGAGTTTAGTATTTCTTCAAAAGACTGGAGCAGTATTTTCATCATTGCAGGGATTCTAAAATCTCAAACACGATTAACAAATCTTCGTTTAAACGTATCTTCACATTTTGGGAGATGTCACAGACCTCATACAAGAACAATGTTTGCATGTAATAAAAAAAAGTTTATTTTAAATACATTTAATGGACTCAAATTTAGAAAAGAAACTTCAAATATTTAAAGTATGCTAAATTGTTAAAAGATAGGGTACTATAATGACTTCGAAATCTAATTTTTTTATATTTCACTTCAAATTTATCATAATTCATTCGAAACTACAACTGCATGTCTTTTACATACAGTCAGCAAAAAACTAAGATATTCTGTAACAATAGAACATAAATGAAGATATCATCGGACAGCATGTATCTGTTTGACAGCACAGGTGGTGATTTTGCAACAGTTTCAATCTGAGTGAATCAAGAAAATAGGTGCATGCATTTCATTGAAATGCGTACGGAAAAATAAGAAAAAAATATATTGACACTTGTTACATATTTGAAAAAAAAAAAAAAAAAATTCAGAGATTAATTTTTTTTTTCATGTTTTCCCAAAAAGTTGGATTGTAAGTTAGACATGCAATTCGATCAGAGCTCTGCAATGACGGATTTAGGTTCGATGACGCCCTAGGCCCAAGTTAATTTGACGCCCTTATACATAATAATAATAATACGAATAATAATAATAGATTCGAATTAAATTTAGGTACTGCATTTACGCATGGATTAAATACATATACATTTTTTTTGGTATAACAACTAAACATGCAATTTAGAATAAATTGCTTTTAATTAAGAAATAAATCATATCTATCTAATTAATCATATGATATATTTGTTTCTTACTTTCACCCGTGCGAAAGTATTAATGACATCCTCATAACTTAATTTCTTCAACTAATTTGTTTCAATGCTTAATAATGCAATTTTTTAGTACCTATTTGTTAGATATTTTAAGTTTTATTACTTTCACGATTAATTGTTTGAACAAAAATAATTCTACCCTTTAAATATTGACATCTTGAAGTTGTCAAAGCAAGAAAAAAAGCATTAAGTCGGTCTTTCACAGTTGATAAAAAACAAAATCGATTTCAAATTTTTGCCGCCCCTAAAAATTAGGCTCCCTACTCTAGGCTCGGGCCTCCACGGCCTAAGCCTAAATCCGTCACTTTTCTGCATATATCTGCAAGTGATAAATTTCTTTTTAATGAGAAGTGAAACAACTTGAGTAAAACTGGGAACGATACATATTGAATTCCGAAAATATAAATAAAATTGTAGCAAATTATTTCAAACTTAAAAAAAAAATAAAAATAAAAATAAAAACAGAGTAAAAATTTTTTTTTTTAACACTACAAATACGGAAACTGCTTTAACACCTAAAAAGAATAAATTTAAAACATTAATTAATAAATCAATGTCTGTTCGAAAAAAAAAATTACATTTCTTTTGGGCAATGCATATTTTTAATTTTATATTCAGTATTCGTAAATAACATAGGGAACTTATTTCTTGAAAGAAAGGTAGCAAATTTTTGTTAACACTCTCGAATTTTTAAAAAAAACAAACAAATCAATGAATAGCAGTCTAAAATAATGCAATTAGATATTTGATCTAAGAAGTATAAACCTTAAAATATACAATATTAATTTTTTCTGCATATATATTATTTTTTAATTTGATACAAATACACATATATAATAATATTCTTTTACCTATTTATATCCAGAAGTATTTACAATATAGTACAAACACTTTTACACATTATAAAAGTAACTGATAAAAATAAAAAAAGTGTAATGTAATGTATATGTATGTAAATAAATGTATGCAATACAATGTAAAAAAATATTTCATAGTATTTAATACTAACAATATACTTCACAAACTTAAAAGTACAAGATTGAAATCAGAAGCATTTTTAAAAAATTGCCAAGTAATGGCTTCACTTGCAGCACTCTTAAGCATTATTTCTATCTCGGTTTCAACATTTCTGTAAAAGCCGGCAAGAACAGGTTAAAAAAAAAATGGTGACGCACGAAACTAGCATTTGCAATTAAGAAGCAATTCTTTTATTATTTTTCAAATCATTCTTCGTCAATCAAGGTCTCCTATTTCGAAAGACACAGCTAAATAACGAAGAATGACACGAGAGGTAAAATAAATTTACAGGTAAAATTGCAGTTAAAATAATATGATTAGAAAAAAAGAACATAATTTTTTGAAAACGATTTTTGATAATTGATAATGGAACTTTTTTTTTTTTGTTTTCTCAGAAAAACGATTTAATTACTGGCCAAAAAAGATTTAAAAAGAATTATTAATTCGAAATCAGTGGGGCTTGAAAAATAAAATTCGAAAAAAAAAAAACTTGAAAACTTGAGCGATTTCTAAATAAATACACTGCATAATCGCTTAATTCCAAGAAAAATTTTCATACCTATTTCGACACTTACTTATTGCAGCTGGATTAATACCTTGAAATGGTGAAACCGTAGGCGATTCCAATAATAAGAATGAACATATCAGACATTCAACCAATGATAAAAGTTGATAATTTTTATCTATTTTTCAACTAATGATAGCTGGGTCTTAAAGGTCACTTCAACAACAATATTATTCATTTTAATCTTACTTTTACGTGTACATTAGGAATGCTAGTATACTAACCTGATTTTATTTAACGACACCCAGATTTCTATTTTACTTTTAAAAAATTATACAAGAAAAATGTTTGTTTAAATTTATTATTTTTTTTACAAACACTCAAAGTTAACGTCACTTCAATTTCATTTTATATCCACTTTTAAAATTATTTAAACTAAAAGAATGCTAAATAAAAATTCTTTGTTTGACATCTATATGGCTTTAGAGATCTTATCGTAAGACTATCTTTATCCATAGGACATCTTATCATCGTAATCACAACTACTCATTATATTTTTCATAATAGGCTGCTCCACCCAACTCCGATAAGGATTTTATTTATAAAAAAACTAAACATAAACGTATAAAAACATTTTAACACAAACTAAAGATAGGGCTAATAACTTAACCCTATTTTTTTTTTTCGCCCCATTTCAACACATTGGTGATGCACGGACACATTCGTAACGAAGCTTTAGTAAGAATATCCATCTACCAAAAAATTTGATCATAATATTAATGAAAATCCCTGCTCTTATTGATTTCAGGATAATCATCAACGACAACCCAGAGTGGGCCAAGGCATTACTTTGAAGAGATTTCCGTGCATTCCTCTAGGTGACAAGGGTCCTCCGATTCTTAACCCGTAGTACAACAAAATCCTTTTCAACTGCGTCTATCCGTCGCAACCTGGGTCGTCCTCTTCCCCTTTGTCCCTGTGGCTTTGTCAAAGTGAGCCTTTTTACAGGGTTTAAATCATTCATTCTAAATATATGAGCAGCCCAGTTTAGTCTATTGATCTTAATAAATTTTACAATATCTGGGTCTTTATAGCATTTATATATTTCTGCGTTGTACCGTTTTTTTCCAACAATCACTTTCCTTAACACCTCCAAGAATAGCCCTTAAAATCTTCAGCTCAAATAGACCCGAATGGGGCTCATCAAATCTTGCCAAAGTCCATGTTTCAGAGCCATAGACTAAAATAGGTCTAATGAAGGTTTCATATAACAAGAATTTAGTTTTTCTGCTTATGAACTGTGATTTAAAGAGATTTCATAACCCAATATATTAATTCTAGAGTGAATATATCCTCATCAAAAGCCAATTTTCAACCAGACGTCTAGTTTCAAAATTCCTGCAAATACTTAAAAATACTGATTATAAAAATTCGACAATTTTGTGAATACCCTTGATGCTATGGTAGGACCCATTGCTATCTCCATACTATATGCTTAGGCTATTCGAAGCCAAAGGAGATCAAAATAATAATACAAAGGAAAATACTTGGTAACAAATTGTACGAGTTGTCAAAATATTGATTCCAAGATGAATGAATGTAACATTGCTTAATTAACTGCCGAATTTCGATATGAAGTCTAGCTTCAGAAATCTAACAAATAGTACTTAAAAAATGCTGATGTTATAAAAATTTACATAATATTATGAAAAGATCCCTTAGTACATCTGTACTTAGGTGATTCGAAGCCAAAAGAGATCAAAATAACAGTACAAAGGAAAATATTCAACTTCCAAGTCTTGGTAATAAATTGTATGAGTAATCAAAATATTGCTACATATTGTTTCCAGGATGGACGTAATGTTTCCAAAATCAACTGCCGATTTTCACCAAGTCTAGTTCCAGAAATCTTACAAATTTAAAAAAAATTTACATGGGATTATGAAAAGATCCCTTGGTACATCGATTGCCAACAAGAAATCTAGCTTCAGAAATCTTAAAAAATGCCGATGTTATAAAAATTTACATGGAATTATAAGAAGATTCCTTGGTACATCTGTACTTACGTGATTCGAAGCCCAAAAGAGAACAAAATAATGGTACAAAGGAAAATACTTAACTTTCAAGTCTTGATACGTGATACGAGTTGTCAAAACTATAAATTGCGTTAGAAACAAAAATGGAGTATAAAAATTGAAAAAAAAAGTTCAATATAAAACACTGACTGCCAACGCCTCCAAAAAATACAAGACCTCTTTTTTTCTTGTTAAAAATGTAGTACAACTCATAACATTGGGGTAATTTTGTAAAACGCCAAATTTATCTCATTTAAAGTATTAACCAAATTTCTTTCAATTTCGGAATATGCACAAATTGAAGATACAAAAATTGGCGCATTATAGACGCACATAAAAATTGTCGTTAAAAGTGTGTTAATCTGCATTTAAATTTATTTTTTCTTTAACTTAAATGTATTCTAATTACAATTTCACATAATTTATAACCCATATTTGTGTTCATTTACATGACGACTGTAAGGTTTTTCTAATATAAATATATAGAATTAAAACTATCAGCTAAGGTTATTTTTTTTAAATCACGAATTTTGTTGAATAATCGAGAATTAAACAAGCTTTTCTTAAAATTTATAATGATACACATATTTATATGTTTTATATTTAAAGCCATTGAAAATTAAATGTATTCACATAAATTTATCCATTCATATATCTTATGATATTAATTATTAATGTCATTAGATTTTACACCATCATAAAATAATTTTACTACCTAGTCCAATATATATATATATATTAATAATAATACTTAGTTTACTATTTTAAAATTTATCCATAAAAATTAATTTCATTTTAATAAGGTTTGGTTAGCCAAACCAAACCATACTAAAATAAAAATGACCATTTTAAAATTTATCGATAAAAATTTAATTTCATTTTTATTTTAGTAAGAAATTTATCAATAAAAATTAATTTCATTTTTATTTTAGTAAGGTTTGGTTAACCAAACCAACCAAACCAAAACTTACTAAAATGAAAATGAAATTAATTTTTATCGATAAATTTTAAAATGGTAAATTAAGTATTATTATTAATACAGATACATATATTTAATGGTAAAATAGGTAGAAAAAAGCAATTTAAATTAGCTCTTCATTATTATTATTATTATTATTACTGTTAATAGCTTTGAATAAACAATAGAATAGTTATTTTTTTAAAAAACCTTATAATAAAAATTACAAAATATTTTTTTAAAAATATAATTAAAGCAAATATTCGAAATTGTAATTTACCTTTCAAAAACTGTGAAAGATTGCACTCTCGAACTAAAAGGAGTATCCTTTGACTGGTCTTTTATTATATAGATATTTAGTTCAGATTAAAGTCCACTATCTTTACTTTGAATTCAGATACTGACACACCTACGATACAGTTTTTCAAAAACAACGCTTGTAACCGCGTTGGTTGCTTCACTAACTCGTGACATACAGCAATCACCTAGCATAGATTACAGCTGGCAGAGGTTGCCAAGTCTGAAAAGTCTGTCAAATTAGATCACGTCGCCAATTTGGCATTTATTGAAATCGCGCCAAAGTTTGTTTACATTTTAAGCGAATAACAGGTGAGAGCCTTTTTTTTTTTTTTTTTTTTTTCCACTGAAAAATAATTACCAAAATATTTCTACAATATAGCATTTAAAAGAATAATTAGAAAAAGCTGATTAAGTTCGATTTCAATCCCATTTTTAAAATGGAAACTATTTATCTTGTTTGATCTTAATGAATGATTGGGAAAGGCGATAAAAAGGAATTCTTGATCTTACCTGCAGATCAAAGCAATATTACTCAGAAAGGAAATAATGACGTCAAATGTACCTCGTGTTAAGAAAACAAAGCATACGTCATCTGGCGCATGCGCTTTACCAGTCAGATGCAATATTATACGAAAGAGCAGCAACAAGTGTGGATTTATTTTTAATAGCTGATATTCTTATCTGTTCCACGTAATTTTTCTTTTTTAATTTTATGGTTAAATTTGCAATGTTAGATTGGTTAATGTAATTCAGTTTTTCGTTAAAAATATAAACTGATGACACTTTTAAGTACACGAACTTGTTTTTTCGGCGTAAACATTTTTATTTTATTAATCTTATTTTTATATGTTTATTTCATTATAATTTTTGTTAACCAAATTAACTTATTTAAATACATATTATGCGAAAAAAATTAGCCTGAATTATTTATTATAAATTTTATTTGTGTAATTTTTCTTTTAATGCAGATATTTTTGTATATAAAATATTTTCATTTACATGATTTAATCTGTAAGTTATAATTCTAGGTCTCTATTCCCAAGATATATATTATATTTTCTTTTTGTTAATTTATAAATAATATTTGCTAGTGTTTCATATTTTATTCATTACCTGATGCGTTCCTTTTCATGATTTTGTTATGGTTGTATTTTTTAAACAAATTCTAAAACAATAATCGATTATTATTAAAGCATTGATAGATTTTTTGAAGAAAAACTATATGAACAAATATAATAACTTTTTAACAAACACAAACATATATATACATAAGAAAAAGAGAGATAAATTGAAGTTATTATCATCATCATCGGCACAACAGCCCCATGATCGATCAAGTCGTCTGTCTACTGGCAGATTTCGAGACAGGAGACGTTTTTCTTTTTATGGGATACGGTTGTCAACCCTACGCACAACACTCTACAGTCATTTTAGACCGGAATCTACGGGTTAAAGTGGATTCCGAACCACTACAAACATCCATGGCATCGCCGGACTCGAACCCGAAAGCTGTGGTCCCACAGTTCTGTACTAGTAAATTAAAATTGAAAAAACTCAAGCCACATATTATTTATTTTTTTTGTAGACTTATGTAAAACAACTTATCTATACTCAGGAAAATAACGCACTAAAATCCTGTAGAAAAAAAATGTAGGTATTAACATAAGCTGGGTCTGACCGCCGAGTGACTGGGTCTCTGGTGCTCGGTGTCATAGGTTTCGGATTCGAGTTCCGGAAATAACTTAAATTATCTCTCTTTTTCTTATATATATATATATATATATATATATATATATATATATATATATATATATATATATATATATATATATATATATATATATATATATATATAATAACTTAAATTATCTCTCTTTTTCTTATATATATATATACAGTCCAATCACATTAATGTGAACACCGCCTACTTTCGACGTCAACGGGAAATAACCAATCCAAATTGCAGTGGAATGTATATAAAGGATGTCCTAGGCCAGGGGTCGGCAACCTGCGGCCCGCGAGCCACATGCGGCTCTTTAGTTCCATACGCAAATATTATTTATTTTATCGACAAAAAAAAACATTTAAAAATCGTTTAAACATGTATGTACGTGACGCAACAAAAGTGGACAGCTTTGAAAGAAATGCCGCGAGTTGAGACACTTATATTCGACGCATGGAATAGTCTTCCAGATTGCTACAGTGAGGTGAAGAAGTTGGCACTTGGAGTGCTGACTATCTTCGGATCGAGATATTCGTGCGAGCAAGCGTTCTCTTGCATGAATATAATTAAAAGTAAAGTAAGAAGCCAACTAACAAATGAAAATTTAGAGTCGTGTTTGAAACTTAAAACAACAAGTTATGAGTCAAACTTTCTAAAACCATGCAAAGCCAACGCTCCCATTGAATTTGTTTGCTCAAATGTATGTTATTGTTTTTTTTATTTTAAGTACAAGTTACATTGTTTAGTAAAGTTTAAATTTTCTACTTGAATAACCATGCAAAGCCGTCGCTCCCATTGAATTTGTTTGCTCAATTGTTTGTCATTGAAGTACACGTTAAGTTGAATAAATAGATATTTGTTCTTATGAATAAATACATTAGGTATTTTTTATTTTTTTATTTATTTTTTTTTTTTATTTATCACAAAAACTTTATTTATGAGAGAACTGTTTATTGTTGGCAAGAAAAATTTTTGTGGCTCTTTAAAAACTTTGAAATTTGGTAAATTGTAATTTTTGACTCTTCCGACTCAAAAGGTTGCCGACCCCTGTCCTAGGCCATCGGAACGCATTTCAATCGTTGGCGAATGTTAGTTAAAAATTCCGAGGCCCTTGTCATTTTTATTTGAATTTTGGAGTTACATAACGTTTCCAGTTTACATGCACAACGAATATTTTGTAAGTGTATTCACATCACATCAAAATCTTCATTCGTTGTTTTTACAATTTTTGCAAAATATTTTGTAAATTACATACAATTAATAATATTTTTGTAAATACAATTTCAACATTTAAAAAAATGCTTATTTCAATTAATTCGTACTGCCCGACACATGATCTTAGATTCGAATCTTCTAGAGAGATCCTTTGCACAGTTACTTCTTTCAGAAACAAGGAGACTTTATTGCAGTCGCGATCTCTTACGATCTCTTTATTGCACATGTATAAAAAACGTCTCGTAGTGATCGTCAGGCTGCCTGCTGGAAGTTGTCTTGAGTTTTCTGTCATACGACATGTAAATACTGGACAGTTTCTAAAAGTCCTCTTGAAAGGCAGTGTCCTACTGATGTCATCTGTCGATATGTCGTTTGTTGCATATATAAATGAAACACGTGGACTACTGATGTGCCACAAAAAAAATTAAGACATTTTAACAAAAACAGCGTCAACAAGAGCTTTCTTTCGGAGAAGGAGGATATAAATTCGATTTCCACCTACTCTTAACAAGGATAGTTTAAAACGGTAGCCTTAACGGGTGGGCCTGATGGCTGAGTGACTGGCCCTCAGGGGCCCGGTTCCACAGGTTTCGGGTTCGAATCCCGACGATGCTATGACTTAATGGTTCAGAATCCACTTTAAATCGTGGGCCCCGGTCAAATATGACTATAAAGCGTTTGGGCATAGGGCTGACAACCCTATCCCGTAAAAAAAAAACACATATCCTGTAGTACATCGAAATCTTCCAATATGCAGACGGCCTTGGCCCATCATGGAGACTGTTGCGCCAATGAAGAAGACTAATTAGTTCTTTTTATCATGTTTTACAGTAATAATAACATGCATCATAATTTACTATTATAATCTGCTATGGTGCGGGAGTGTTTTTCCCATGCCAAACACAAATGAGGGACAATTCACTTTAAAAGGATCTCGAAAAGGCTTCTTTCATCTCATTTCCTTCATAAAAATATTGTTGGTATCACAAAACAGTCGTTATTAGTTTAGGTGAAAACTAATTTCCAAGTTTCATGAGTCAGATACACTACTACTACTACTACTACACCACACCACATCACTGTGCCTAGAGGTGAGTTGCCCCTTTACAGTTCGGGAATGTTGTGGGGGAGAAGTCTGACTTGGCTCCGGGATGCTCTTTGCAGTCATAGGAGACCGGGACCTACAGCTCAAAGTAGATTCCGAACCACTACAAACATCCATGGCACCGCCGGGATTCGAACCCGAATCCTATGATACAGGGTGACAGAGCACTAGCGATTCAGCCATCAGGCCCATGAGTCAGGTACAGACACAAATGTCGCAAAATATAAGTAGCTATCAAACCGTTTCTTTTTTAGCGCGTGTGTGTAGCGAATATGCAAATTAGCACGTTGCCGATGCGGGTACGGCATTGTAGCTTGGGATTATTGTGGCATTTGTTTATTTCCGAAGTGTGTGTGGAAAATGCTAAAGCATTAACAATGGCGACGTTAGTACCAAGTGTGTCGAAACAGGACCAAATTGCTTATTGATTTCGAAGATTCAGGTATCTCCATCACTGGGGAATGGTACTGTAAAAAGATTACGACGAGCAACTAAGGCGGAACGTCCGGGAAAACCGTGAAATGGGTCAATTCTGCTTCCTAGTAACACACGTTCCCACATCGCAAGTGTCAAAACGAAGAAGTTACAGTCGTTAAAAAGTGGCAGACACTCGAGCACTCACATTCTTGCACATACAGTCTTGATCTCTCTCCATTCGATTTTCATGCCCTTAAAAGAGTCCCTGAAAGGTCGATGGTTTCTGTTGTATGAAGTGCAGCAGGCAGTTTCGAACTTCTTCAAGCAGCAGAAAGAGGAGTTTTGCCAAAGGGGTAGATTCAATCTGGTGAAGTAGTGGGAGGATCGCCTAAATGCTCAAAGCAATTTTGAGTGACTGGTATACTAAATCTTGACTGCGCGACTTACGAACGGAAACTTTTGATCTTCCCTTTTCTATCTCCCTTATAGAAAACAATAATAAATTTCCAAGCGAAAGTTGAAAAAGGAAGGCAAAAACATAGTTCAGTGCGTTGTGTCTGAATACTGGCAACTGAGAACTGACAACTGGCGTACAGATTACGAAGTACCAATGGGAGTAAACCCCTTAACTCCACGTCTTAGTTCATATATTTAAATCACAGTTAATTATTCGTTGCTTAAATGTTAGTATAGGTAGAAAATACCTAACAAAAGGCTTATTTGCATATATTACATGCGTCCCATAATTACTTATGCAAGTCCAGTTTGGGGCTTCGCTGCAAAAAGTAACTTGGAAATCATCCAAAGACTTGAAAACAAAATCCTTCGGATGATCACCCACTCAGCTTGGTGCTTTAGGGATCAGGATATTATACAATCGCTTAATTTCCCAAACATTCGCCAATCGGTTGTTTTTTTCCCCTCATTCCTCCATCTGAAGTGCTATTACTGCAAGATCCACCGAAAAGTGGGGCTCCTTCTAATGTTATAGTTTCTTCTAATTTCTTTACCTTTCTCTTTTATTTTTTATTAATTATATATTTCTAGAAATAAAATGTTTATATCTGGAAATAAGGTTTTAATAATATGGTTATAATGATATTTTCTAGGTATAAAATTTCAATGGGCATTGACTTAAAGCAACACTTTTCCAACATCAAGATAAAAAAAGTGTGTGGATGCTCCGCAGCCAAAGCACTTTGTTTAAACCACCCAGAACTCCAGGTAAAACATAGTGTTTATAAAAATTAAAAAATGGTACTCTGAAAATTAAAAATACTTGAAATAAAATAAAAGTAATAAATAAAAGTATTAAAAATACTTGAAATAAGATAAAAAATAAAACGAATTTAAGTTAAAAATTCGGTACAATTAGGTACCAGTTGTAGATGCCATAAATAATTGTTTGTTTGAAACGTGTGGAGCATATCTATAATGATGATCCTTTAAAAAAAGTAGTCAGTTCTTCCCCGCCTCCCCCCCAAAAAAGCGCTTCCCAGAACCAAAATTTTGGAGGAGTTTTTTATTTTTTTTTATTAAATAGATCATTTCTTTTTATTTTCTATAGAAAAAAAAGGGTAAACCAAATTGTGGCTACTAATCAGCAGAAAGGTTTTAAGGTGCACATCGTAACAGAATACTGAAAGGTGCTGGGCTTAGATTCGAACTCCCATTGGGGATAGAGATCAGTCTCCTTACCCCTGCGCCAGTTCGTCTTGTTTATTGAAGGGCCGCAAAATTTTTAAGCCAAAGGAGTTCTCAGATAAGCAGTGAGACAATGTGTCTTCATCAACATCAGTGGAACTAAATAATTTTATTTAATAGACTACGACTAAACAACAACTAGCAAAATTAGCAGGCCGAAAGGCTGAGATTAAAATTCTCTCGTGGTATTCGTTGCAGTCACTGCTAACATAATCGAGGTTTGTTTGATTTGTTTTGAGACTCTACGATCATTTTATGTACATTTTTAACTAATCAGACCTACAGTTTAACATGGATTCCAGACCCCTAACAAATATCCATGCCATTGGCAACATATGAACCTGAAGTCTGTGGTACCAAAGGCCAGAGCGCTAGTCATTGGCCATCAGGCCGCAAGCATTTTTTTTTTTTTTTATTAACTCTTGTCAAAAATCCGTCAATTCATAATCATAATAATGTTTTGATTATTCAACTAACTAACATTAGGAAGCCGATTAAAGACGGATTTAATTCTGTATACATGCGAAAAAGGATGTTTCCCTTGCTGAAACAATGTGTGACCTTGAACGTATTCATGAGGAACATCGATACGCCATGGAAGAACAACAAGGATTGAGTAATGTGAAGTTTTTTGGATCTCGTATGGAAGAAAACCAGACCTCTATGCCGCTCAATGAAGCAAATGGAGATTTTGGTGGGAACGACGTCAATATGACGGAGTCCACACCTCTATCTACAGAAAACAGTCTCCCCGAGACTACCTCGAACTTGCTCTCTCTGAAACCTATCAGACCAGCCTCACCTTCGAGCTACATAGTCACTGACGACTTTATCTTCGAAAATAAACAAATTATGGACCATATCAACAACTTGCGCCAACAACTGAAGTACTTTGAAATCCAACTTCAGTTCAATCCTGATCCCGACAAAACTGCAAACATCCAAGCAGGCCTTCTCACAGCCTCGCAAGAAATCGATGCAGCCATCGCACAACTTGGAGTGCCCCTTGCTAAGCTCCCATCAACACCGGAGGAGACTTCAAGGATCATAAAAGCGGTCACTGAAAGACGGGACCAAACTTCTAACAACATTGCCCAGCCTGCAACAGCAGCAGCAGCCAAAGACACAGGCACAAAGCCAAAACAACCTACCAAGCGTAAAAGTTCACCAGATACGCAATTGGACAATACTAGAGCCAGACGCTCTACCGACAAAGATGGGTTTACTGCCCCTCCACGTCACCTGATCGCCCGAGGCACCCATTACATGCCAACTCCACCAGATAGTAAACTAGATTCAACTACTAACTCTTTCTCCTCTCTCACTAACATGACTAATTCAGAAATGGCTGACGATGCAGATCCGCCAGAGCAACCCCCTAGGCGTCAAAGGATTCCCCCTTTTTTATCAAGTGCACTAAAGACTGGGGTAGCATTCTCCCACAATTGAGAACTATTTCTCCCACTTTAAGCTCTGTCCTCTCTAGAGGTAATTTCTTAAAAATTACTGTCGCGAGTGAGGTTGAACACGTTCGAATGAAAACCAAACTCGTCCATTTGGGACTCGAATTTAAATGTTTCAATTTAAAACAAGACAGGCCAGTTAAAGTTATGATAAGGGGACTTCCAGCTTGTACCCCCAAAGAGGATATAAACTTTGCTTTATCACACCTCGGATTCAAAATTCTTGCAGTTAATCAACTCCTCAAGGGTAATAAATGGCCAATGCCACTTTTTATATCCAAATCGCGAACACCCTGGAGACCGAGGAAATTTACAACCTAACCACTCTTCTCGGCACCCGCATTAGTATCGAAAGATACAAGGGGCGTAACAGAATCCCACAATGCTATCGTTGTCAAGGGTTTTTCCATTCAAGTGCTGCTTGTCATCTTCCAAAACGATGCGTCAAATGTGCCCGTCCGCACGATGCGAAAGATTGCGACCTCGGTATTGAAGCTCCGCTTAAGTGCGCAAATTGCTCTGGAGATCATGCGGCGAACTGGCGCCAATGCCCCCGATTCCCACAAAAGAATCAGAATAATCTATCTTCTATCAAACCTAATGCACCATCTGTGCAGAAAAAACAAAATACAATAATTAATCCCCCGCAAAAAAACAACATGTTTCTAGGACTCAGCCATTTCTACGCAGAGTTCCAAACAATTCCACCTACGCAGACATTATTGCCGGCCGAACAAACCATCAAGCGCCGCCCATCATTAGACCACAAGCGCCGCCCACCACTGGAGTTAAAAATGCACCGCTCAGCGAATCTGCGCTCGAGCTCTTTAAACTGCTCCTAGTTTTCATGAATGATTCCACTATAGACTTTGACCAACTGCTCGACGCAGTTACGCATGCACTTCCCGCACTCGAAGCGACGGACGACCATCACATGAAAGCAGTTATACTGCTTAAACATTACAACTACCTAAACCAGAACCATAATGTTTAGTACACCCAATAGGAGAAATCTACAGAACCTGCACTCTCTCCGAATAGGATGCTGGAACGCGTGCGGCCTCCGTCGTCAATTTGACGAGGTTATTCAGTTTGTCACTGACCATGATATTGATATTTTCCTTATCCAAGAAACCTTTTTGCAGCCGGGCCAAACCCCAAATATCCCAAATTTCACTCTTTACAAGAATGACAGGATTTCTATTAATTCTAGGCGTACTTCAGGGGGAACCTGTATCTACGTTAAAAAGGTACTGGTTCATTACCAAATTCCAACTCCTGAACTTGAATCCACAGAAGCTACTATCATCAATCTTAATATCGGAAACAAAAATCAAATTACATTTATTTCAATTTACTGCAAAACACATCACAGATTTAACACAAATGACATTAATAAACTTCTTAATGTGAATCGCAACGTAATAATCGCCGGCGACTTCAACGCAACACATGCAGCGTGGAATAATGTTAAAAACAACCAAAGGGGTATTCAGCTCAACAAATTTCTTAACACCAAACAAAATCTAAAAATCATCGCGCCAAATTCACCGACTAGATTTAGCCCAAGTACTCCGCATACAGTTAATATTCTTGACTTCGCAATTTTTCAGAATATTCCATACAACGCAAATACTAATGTTCTCACTGAATTAAACTCCGACCATCTTCCCATCATCATTGATGTTGAAATGAGCAAACCACCACACACAGCACCACATAACTTCAATACAAATTGGCATGATTATAATTATCACCTCCAAAACACTGATTTAAATTCCTTCACAATTGCCTCAAAAGAATCCGCAGACAAAGCAATCAAAAACTTCACCACTGCGATGCACACAGCGTATGACAAAGCTTCTAAACCAAAACACTTTCATTCAAACATCAAGCTCCCGCCGGAAATTAAAAGTAAAATTAAGGAAAGAAACCGCACCCGTAAACTCTGGCAACGTACGAGAGATCCGACTTTAAGAACTGAATTACAAAATTTAAATTGCGAAATTAAAGATCTTATTTCTATCCACAAAAACATGGCTTGGGAAACCTTCACTGACTCTCTAAATGACAACACCAAAAATTCTGGGGAAAAGTTAAATCTATGAGGAAATCTCTCCAAAACATTCCACCGCTCGAAACGGATGCAAACTGCATAGCGGTTTCCCCTGCCGAAAAGGCTGAGGCAATCGCCGACTGCTGGAAGCTCCAATTTGAGCAAAATCCCAACATGAGCCATCCGTTCACTAACAATCTTATAAGTTCCGAAACCGATAAATACCTTAATACTCCGCATGTCAACTATAACTTCTGCATCTCAGCACAGGAAATAGTTAACTTTATTAAAAACTTAAGTACCAAAAAGCTGCAGGCTTTGATAAAATTAACAATAATATGATCAAGCATCTTCCGTTAAAATTCATCTATTGGTTAATCGTCATTCTCAACGATATGCTTAATATTTCTTACTTCCCCGAGGCTTGGAAAATCGCCATTATTACTCCCGTCCATAAACCAGGCACAAATCCTTCTTTACCAGTCAACTACAGGCCAATTTCTCTCCTTAGTAATCTCAGCAAGATTTACGAATTCGCGATCTTAAATCGGATTAAAGAATTTTGTGACAACAGCCATATTTTAATCCCCGAACAATTCGGCTTCAGAAAAAACTTAAGCACCACACATCAGCTATTCAGGGTCACTGAGTTAATAAATCATGGCTTCAGCAAACGAAGTTTAACCGGTGTACTATTTCTTGACATCGCGAAAGCGTTTGACAAGATTTGGCATACCGGTCTAATCTTCAAACTCAAAAACTAAATTTCCCTCTTCCGCTCACTCTGGCTATTAAATCTTTTCTTGAAAACCGTTCGTTTCAAACTAAAGTCAATAATACTACATCTACTACGCGAAAAATGGAATGTGGCCTCCCGCAAGGATCCTTATTATCACCGATTCTTTTTAATATCTACGTGAATGACTTCCCGCGAGACGAAAATATTCTCACAGCTATGTACGCAGACGATACCGCAATCATTACACAGCACTTCCACGAATACACTCTCTATTTTAGACTTCAATCTTTTGTCCATAGGCTACAAACTTGGCTCTGCTTATGGAAAATCAAAGTTAATACCAGCAAATGTGCAGTTCTCATCTTTCACCGCAAAAGAACCACTCCACATGTTCATCAAATTCTTATCTTTAACGAACCAGTGCCTTTTGTAACTGAGTACAAATACCTTGGTCTCATACTGGACCGCCGCCTTACATTTCAAAAACACATTCATTACATTATTTCTAAAGCTAATAAAGCCAAATTCACAATTGCACCTTTAATTTTCAGGAAAAGCAAAATATCTCTCAGAGGCAAACTAAATATTTACATCTCACTTATCCGACCTATACTGCTTTATGCGATTCCGGTCTGGATAAATTCAGCAATGATCCATTTGAAGCGACTGCAGGTCCTTCAAAATCAGTTCTTAATGACGATAACAGATGCGCCTTTTCATTATAACCGCCATCGTATTCACGACGAATTAAAAATTGATCCTATTCTAAACCTTGGCAAAAAGATTACCGAAAATTTCATTCTAAAAATTGATGCGTCTACAAATCCAACGCTGCTAAATCTCCCTTATTATGATCCGACCACGCGCCATGCGAAAAAACGCCCGCGTTCTATTTACTTTCAAGACTTCAGTTCATTCCCCGTGGCTAAAAGAATTCACTTTGACCCGGGGTGAAAAAGCTCTGTGCCAGACATTTCACTCTCTCGTTTTGATGCGTACTTCATTCTCCGATTCCAAAAAGAAGAACCCTTTTAGTTTAGAATCACTGTAGTTTATTTTGATAGCTTCAGAATCGCTCTTTTCTTTCAAGGTCGCTCCAACGCAGAACTTCGAAACGATATAGTTTTGGTTTGTTTATAACTCTGCCCTCCCCTTTCCTTTTCTTTTTCTCTTCAGCCAGCCAGAAGTTTTCGTGGTTTCGTAACGGTTATTTTTTTAACTCCTTTTAATTGCCACAGTTCTTATTTTTTAAAAACTTTTGTGAACTATTATTTTAAATTTTATATTTACTAACCTTTTTACTACTGTAAATTCTCTCCGAGCGTGGGCTCGTTTAATATTCTTTCTTTAGCTCATCTTTTGGATTTAAAATTTGTTTTTAATAATAATTATTGATATGGAGGTACGGGAAATTCCCTGGTACTCCAACTAAACACCTACCGTTACGTTACGTTACATAATAATGTTGCCAGCAACAACAACATCAAAAGCTACAATTATTAAAATACTTGTAAGTTATTTTTAAATTAATCATTTACATGTATGCGTTACAACATAGTTACTGACAACCATACATTCTATCAGCCAATCAATGATCATTAGGTTCATAACAGAATATCTTCCTTTTAATATATTTTCATTTTTTGATAACAATTATTGCCATTATTAAAAAATTGTGACTCTAAGTCGGAAAAGAATAACAAATTTTTTTTATATAGTTTCGTCCCAGAGCAATTTGGACTTGATATATAAATGTAAATAGGAAATGTAGTGCGACGGAAATTTATCATCAACTAAAATATTGGATTTTAGTAAATACTCTCACTTCAACTTGGGAAAAAAAATTAAACATTATATCCGTAGAAATTGTTTATTTACATCTTTTAGGTGTGGTTGTTACAACAAAGAAGAATTAATTTCAGTAATGTAGATTTTCACGATAAATAATTTAAAAATCCAATAATCTGGAAGAAAAGCAGTTGCTAAGTTAGAATTGTATAAAACATTATCAAAGTTGGAAAAAAATGATGGAGTTTCTTGCGGCTTTGCTAGTGTGTCTTAGTAAGTTAACTTTAATTTTAAATTTTAGTGTATTTTTTGGTTGATTATTGCATCTAAATGCCATAGCAATTAATTGTATATTTAGCTGTAATGTGGGGGAATTTGCTTAAATATCCTCAGAATTGAATTTCTGGAAATGTGGGCTGTATTTTAATTCAGTTTCTATTGTTTTAAAATCATGAAACATATAAGTGCATTATATTATTGATAATCATTTTTAAATTACTTTATAATTAAACATAATATGACTTGCAGTCCTTTTTATGAACTTGTTTATTTACGTCAAATATGAAGTTGTTAATTTATTTTAAAGAAGAAAAAATAAATTCAAACTCCAAGTGTTAATACATTTCATATATTTTCATTTAAAATGAAAAGAACAAATGAAAAAAAATATCTGAAAAGAATTTTAAAATTATGTAATTTTTTTAAACCTTTTTTTAGTTAATGACTCTGTTTTAAGAAAAGTTTTATTACATATATCTGTCTCTTTATCAAAAAGAATATTTTTGTTGAGACTTTTTCAGCTTTATTTTTTTGCTTTCTGCTGTAATTGCTTACCTAATAATTAAAAAGTTGAATCGTGCCTCTTTTTCATCAAGTCAAACTAAGGGAAACTTTCCTGATATACATCTTAAGAAGTAAACTGTTGTATCTCCTGGTTAATTACGTGCAGATCAAGACTCTGTCAAATTTACTAATTGATTGCTCCAATTTGAAAACTTCAGATTTGAACCATTTTCAATTACTGATGATTAAAATAAATAAAAAAGTCATTTTAATCTGCTATTCTATTCTCCCCATGCGTGAAAATAGTTTTCTGATTATTCCTCCAGTATTCACTAATTTATTTGTTTAATGGAAACCACAAGGATTCTTAAAAAGCGAGTAGAATAAAGAATGAATAAAATAAATAAAGATTAAAAGAATAATAATAAAAAATTAGAAAACTGAAATCTGCTCGGCAAATTTCAACTTATGTGTGAACATGATAAGTGCAACCCTGCTGTCGATTGGACACCTGCTGATTACTATGCTACATTGGATATCCATCATCATCACCTTCCCAATCAATTTGTGTGGCGAAATTCCATGGTTCGCCACGAACCCCCAACCAGGACAACATCATGTTCATACATGATAATAAAAGTTATAAGGATTACCAGCATCATCAGGCTAATGAAAATAATACTTGTTATGCATTTTTGTTTGAAATAAAAGAATTAATGAAAAATATATGTAAAGAATTAGGTAATTTTTATAATTCTGTTATTGAATTATTTTATTTATTATGTTAAATTCTGTGTTTCTAAATATAATATAAAAACATATTAAATGTGCATTGTGCAAGGTAAATTGAAAAAATAGCTAAATTAGAAAAATAGGAAAGGAAAAAGATTGGAAATTGGAATTGGTGGCAAGTTTGGCAATATAAGCTGAACGATCTTTACAGAGATCCCAAAGAGCATGAGGTAGTTTTAAGCTTACCATATATCTATTAGGAAAATATCAAATAATTAAGTTAGCCCTATAAATGGCTTTTGTAGCTCTAGGCTTTGTGGTGTGAATTTGATATATTCATAGCCATGATTGCATTAGGAATTGATTTGAGTTTCTTTTGTGTCTGTTTTAGTTACGTTTGTCATTTTATTAGTAACATTTTAATTAAACTTTGTTTTTAAAATAAATTTTGTTTTAGTTTCTTTAAAATGTTATTGTGTATAGGGCTTGCTTGATTTCTTTGTTTTGCTGTGTTTGTACACAAATTTAACAAGCCCTATATTTTCAGTAAAAATATTTGTGAAGAATGAATTTTTTGAAAATTTACTTTAGGATTGAAAAAATTTAGTTTCTTTTTCAAGATTGTACTTCTAGTTTTGAAGCACTTTTCTCTGGTGAAAATATATTTTGAAGATATTTTTTGTATATAACACAAATTTAATATATACATATTGAATTTTTATAAAGTTGTGGAATCGTTTATTTGGAAATAATTAAGAAAGTCCTTAATGTTTTTAAAAATTAGAAAAGAGATTCATAATTATGTAATGATTGTTTTTTAATGAAAATTTAATAAACAATTTTTCATTGATAGATCTTTTGTTTGTAAGAAGTATTTATATACTTGTTTTACTTAAAAGTTATTTATTTTAAATATCATATAAGAAGATAGCAAAAGTAAGTTGTTATTAATACATTCATTCATGACTTAAATAAACTGTTTTTAAAAAGCTAAATTGCTGAAAATATACATATTTTTACATATATTGCCATTAAAAATTATATAATATATTGTGAAATTAATGCATCTTATTAAACATGAAAATAAGAATTTTGTATTTACTATACAATTTAAGTAATTTTAGAAAATAGTACAAATAATGTTTTTTTAATTAATTCCTATCAAAATTAAATTTTTATTGTAATTTAAATTTGTATCATATAATAATTTTTTTTAGGATTTGCATTCATAAGTGCTGAAATAGAGTATGGAATACCTGGTATTCCTGACAAGAGGGAAATGAAGTAAGTTTGTTTTGTTAATAAAATATTACTATAGAAATAATAGCAGTGACATACTGCAGTATAATTTTGCATTAGAAACTACCATTTATAGAACATATAATTCATGATTTTGAAATGCCAGCTATTAAAATAACAAAAAAATTAGCTTGTTGAATTGTATTTAACTAATTTAGTTAATACAATAACTAAATTAGTTAAAATTTGTCAAATTGGTATAATACCTAATTGGGTAATTTCTTAATGGATATTAATTCAATTTTGAAATTTTTTTATTTCATGTAAGTTTTATATTAGAAGTATCCCTGCCAATTTCAGTGAAATTTGCATGTAAATAGTGGTTGTGCATCTGCCCCTTTCCCTCCGTCTATGAGTACTTGTAGACTACTCATGGGGTGCCGTGCCGTGCTGCCGGACACTGAGGATTAGTCACAACAACAACATATTGAGAAAGTTATTTTTTAGAATCACCTTATATATATATACATAATTTCATGGTATTTATTCTTACTTTTAAAGGCCTACTTAAATTTGATTCCCCCCTATTAAAAACACTTTTGTGCTTTTTAGTCACTTCTATGCGACCAACCCAAAAATGAAGTTAGGGGGAAAAAAATCCATAAAATTTGGAGAATTGCATTTCTATAAAAAAGTCACATAAAAAATAAAAGATCTAGCATTTACTATAAGAAAGAGAGAAAATCAATTATACAATTTACACATTTAAGTTTATTTCTGTCATGTTAAAAGAGTACTATTCAGAAGTTAAAATTTACATATTACAAATGTTCAATAGTAACAAATACTGTAAAAAATGGGATTTTCTTCAATTTTATATTTGTCTATTATTTTGATTTTTCAGTTAAAATGTTATACAAAATTAAAGAAAATAACTCATTTGTTATGTAATTTTAACTTTTCAGCATTTAAATATATACCAGAGTCATTTTAGATTATTCAATTTACATAAATATATATAATAAAAAACCTTTTCTTTTAAATTTTGAAGTAATTAAATAAGATTATTATATTTGCATTGTTAGTTAACCCTGTACAGAATTCATAGGTATAACAAGTGAAATTTACATGATAGGCTATTTGACTTTATATATATAAATTGTATTTGATACTTTATTTTTCCATCAACATAAATTGAAACTTTTCATATTCAGTTAATGTAAATGTTATATTTGTAGACAATTAAAATATTATTCATTTGTGGTAATTACTAAAGTTGTTTGTTTTTGTTTTCCAGATTCAAAATCAGTCGTAACTCAGGAATGGGTATGCTTTTTTAAAATTTCTAAGAAATTTGTAAATTGGAGTTAATAACTTACGATTAAAATATGCAGTGATTATATTATGTGAATAATTGTATTTTAAAATTTTTATATTTCAGGTCCTATTCATCCTGGTTATATACTATTAGCTCTGTTGGCATTCACATTTTTTGTGATTATTATGGGAATGGTTATTTGCTACAAGCGAGATAAAGATAAGAAAGAAAGAAAGATGTTTCTCATTCCATATTGAATATGCATTCCAGCAATTTAATGCTTTTA
Organism: Caerostris darwini; assembly: GCA_021605075.1. Lineage (NCBI taxonomy): Eukaryota > Metazoa > Arthropoda > Arachnida > Araneae > Araneidae > Caerostris > Caerostris darwini. Next base: position 321,339 of record BPLQ01005177.1, read on the forward strand.
GTTATAATTTGTGATACATTATTCTTATATTCAAAAAAAAAAAAAAGAATCAAAAGACGTTACTTTAAAGATCGTTTTTTTTTTCCCTTCTACAATTTGGAAACACTAATATTTTCAAATGATTCATATTAATTGCACAATTTATGAAAATTTTTAGTCAGTTGAATATTCGTATATGGATAGCAACATTCTTATAATTTAAAAGAGACTTAGATCTATTTTTATCAATTAAGATAAAGTAAATATTTATTTTATTTAGTATATATAATAGTAGTGCAATTTATTCAATTACAAGGGGCATGCAATAAATAATTATGATGCATGTGTGTGGGTATATTATATAAAAATTTTGTAATTGAGCATGCTACTGGTAAAAAAACAAATCTTTTTATTGTAGATTTTTACTGTTGAGACATAAATAATATTTATTATCTATATCTTGATTGTATAGTAAAATCTTTTAAATTTATATCTTATCTTATAACTGATTCATTTTTATATACATTCATGAATCTATCCGTCCATTTACCTCATTAATATATTGGTGAACAGCATTTGTTTTAGTTTTGTAACATTGGGGTGAATTTTATATTGTTTTGTTTTCTTTCTCCAATTCTATATTGTATGTTGTTCATGGTTTTAGATCTTTAAAAACTTGTTATTTTTATACTTCTTCTCTTTGTTATTAAGATTTTATAATTGTACAAAGTTATTTTAAACTGAATTAAAAATTATTTTGAAATATCTGTTGCAGTATTTTCAGTGTATCATGAATAATGTATACATACTCATCTTTAAGATAATAAATGATTTATTCGGGAAATATTTTACATATTATATAAGAATGAAAATATCACACAAAACCTTGATTGTATGGTTTCTTCTTTTTTCAACAAGTAAAAAAAAAAAAAATTTTAAGTGAAAATTTACATATTTTGAAAGGAAAACATGATTATTAATCATTCTATACAAACTTTTAGCAGTTAAAAGTAATATGCATCAAGGAGTCAAAAATGATGAAAATTATAAATAGCAACTTCTGAACAGCATTATTTTCTTGCCATTGTTGAAGGAATTGAAGTTGCCTGCGAAAAAGAAAAAATAATTTAAAATAATAAAAAAAAGACAACAAAATTGTTATGTTGTACTGATCAATTATAGTACATTATGATAATAATTCTATAATTTTCATTAAAATGTAAAGTACAAACAATTAACTCTGATTTAATTTAAGCTGTACAAATATTCAAATTAATATAGAATACAAGAACTAAACAATAAATAAAATAATAATAATAAAAATGTTTCTTTTTAGCTGACTAGATAGATATGGGCAGACAAATAAAACAATCATAAAAAGAAAAAAATATATAAAGCTTATTTTTAATCTTTATATACAGAAAAAAAACTTGAACCGATTAAATCAGGTATTAAAATGCATTTCTTTCCTGGTTCCTAAAAAGAATTCAAACAAAACAAAAGAATTTTCTTGATAGAATCAAATTTTATAAGCTGTCATTTAAAGTCTTATTTTAATGTGTGATATTCATCTATTACATGACATCTATTAAAAATTATAGGGTCTGGTGAAATAAAGTGTTTTTACGAAATGAAAATAATTCGACAAACAACGTTGACTTACATAGATTTTTTAAATACTAATAAATCTAAATAAATAATCATTTTACACTTAATCAAAATTTTCTATAGCTCTTTAACTTCTATTCGAATTCAGTAAAATTTCTGAGTTTATTGAAATTTAAAGAACACATTTTGACTGACAGTTAAATTTTTGTATCCTATTTTATATTGTATCAATTTTTAGATATAATGATAAAGTTTAAACTTATTTAACTAAAATAAAAAGGACAATAAAATAGTTTTTAGAAACGTCGTTACAGATATTTGAAGAAATTTTGTAACCAAAGAATGCTGTGTGTTTTACTCAGAAATAAATATTTTTATATCCAATTTAGTTATCAAAAAAGAATATTTGAAGCGGAAATGTTTCATCTGTCAAGATTTCTAGAACTTATATCAACAAATATATTTCTTTATTAAAAAAAAACAGTACCAAATTAACTGAAAATATATTTTAATGTGTTCCATTTTTATCTTACTAAATAAAATGGAAAATGTTTAGAAAACACTGAGAAATTAAGCAATATTTTAAAGTTTGTTTTATAACAAACGAGAATTTTTTTTTAGCCCACCAAACCCTACAATTATTTAAAAAATTAACGCCCCTTAAGAACGTTGCACTCGACGATATTTTCGAGGGCGCCCCCGTTTTGAAGCACGACGACGACAATGTATTTCTTCTTCTGTCAGCATCTCTAGTCGACTGCTGCGATAATGCCTCATATATTCTGCACGCTTTAATCGAAGGGCTTTTTCTTGAGGTGGCATCTGCATGGGCGATTCAAAAGAATACAGTTGTGTTAAAAGTAAAGGATATTTATCAAGTTATTGCAAGGCTGCCTTCACTCATATTTCAGCACCTCAGATTAGAGAAATCTCTTATGAAAAAATGTTCCTACCCATAAATGTAATACTAATTCTTACTCACATTTTAAATAAAACAAAGTGATAAAATTAAAAGATGGTTAAAAATTTGAGAAACCTATAAAACGAGAAATTTTATATTCTAAAAATGCTTTATATTTAAATCTTTTGCTTAATCACAATATTAACAAAAGAGTACGAAGAAAAAATTTATAATTTTAAAAACCAAAAAATTTCTGGAAGTTTAGTATAATGTTTACAAAACACTTGACTTGATCCATATACAATTTGACTAGAAAATTCCATTATTGTGACTCAATTTTTTGATCTATATTATACTGAATTTAGTTTTTCCTTCTTAATTCTAATTTAAGACAATTCATTAATGACAATTTTTATTCATAATTTCATGCACTGTGTTGGATAACTCATTGAAATTTTTAACTAAAGGAGCTCTGTTCAAAACTAGTCAAACTAAGGTTTTCATGCTTTTATTAGGGATGCACATAATAATTTTGAAGTCTGTATTTAGAATGGAGGGTATAAATTTTCTAAATGTTTGGTAATATTTGTTTCAAATTACAGTTATATAATGTAAGTGTATGTAGCAGGCCCCTATGATACACCCTAACTTGGAATGGTTATATTTATGTCATCTCAATGGTGAATAGCATCAAGTCAAGTGCTTAGCATTTGATAATATTGACACTTTTAAATCATTATAGAACACTATTTTTAGTAGAAATATTGCTGTCATCCTATGTACATGTAAAATGATAATATTAAAAATCTCGCCCCTTCTTAATTTTATGTCTATTTATAATGAAAAAGAGAAATTTGAAAATTATGCAACATTTAATATTCTATGGAATGTTAAGTAAAAGTTACTATTCATGTATGGTTTTTTTAGTAATGGATATATTTTATTAAATACCTTAATTGAAATCATGTTATGCCTAAAATATATTTTACAGTGAAACATACATTTTGAATGATAAATAGTTTCTGGATGTATCGGTGAAAGGTAATATATATATATATGACATTTAAAAGGTGCCATTTACCATTCAAAACAAAAAAACACTTCTATACAATAAAATTCAATTCAAAAGATAACTATTCTTATGATGAGCAATTAAATTTAATATTTTCAGGTATTAATTTAATTTTTTTTAATAATAAAAATTATTTTACAAATTAAATTAATTACAAAATAATAATAATAATGCAAAGGATGTGGTAACACCTTTTCATAGATAATATAAATCAAAAGTATGATAATTTTTTTGTCAAATTTTTATAATTCAGTTTTATAGAAAGCAATAAAAAGTAAAGGCAGCCTTAAGAAGAAAATATTCTATGTTAAATTAATTGAAAAAAAAAAAAAGTTAACATCTAGAAGCATTTAATCACAGTTTCTGTGCATTTCAACTAACTTAAAAACTTGTTATAACACACCTAATAAAATAATCTTACAAACAATAAAAATTACATATTCTAAATCTTAACAAGGTTGATTTTTGTCTCAATTTTGTTTTTTTTAGAAAATGAATACTTAAATATCAACAAACAAAAGAAATACTACAGTGTTTTCTTTAATACAGTTATAATTTAAGAAGTATGTGTAATAATTAAAATGATTAATAATTATTTCAACTAGTATTATTTGAAAACTATAGTCATACTGTAATTTAAAAATTACACAAAAATATAATCCATGCAAGATAATCTGCTAAATATTTTTTTAATATTTTTTTTATGGAAAACAAAAGTATTTTGTGATTCATGTGGTGTTATGCTATTATAATTGTACCGATAGAAAAAGATAATGTAACTGAACTATATTTTGTAAAATATAGTCTTATTTTTAACTATGTCTAACATTATGAAAAGTGAAATTGAAGAAATTTCAAACTATCCTTTTTAAAAATAACTTTCTATTCAACAAAGATCCATAAAATATTGAAAATATAAACAGAAGCATAAATCCCATTAAAATACAAAGTTTTGCAAAATTTTCACAAACTAAATGCCACATTAAGTGTTAATACAGACTTTTATGAATTTGTGCCAATAGCACTGTTTAACTGTGAAATTCAATGAATGAAAGAATAGATTAATTTCTAATTTGATGAAATGCATTTAAATAGAAACAAATATAGAACTCGCAATCATTTTGTGAGATTATAAAGTAGTTAAAAGATTTCATCTCTAAAAATAAAATTATAATTTCATTAAAATATGTTCAGCTTTACATCAGTTTTCTTTTTCCTTAAAATTTATGCAATGGAAACCTAAATTTTAGTTAATACCTAATAAGACTTCCACTTTATCTTAGGTATTTTTTCTTCTTCAAATTGCAAGCTTTAAATTAGACAAATATTTGATAAATTGACAACCTTATTGATGTGAAATTGATTTGATTTATGTATATAAGTTCCTGTAGACAAAATTTTTATAATAGTATTAATAATGGAGAAAATATACATTCATTTACGCGAAGGAAAAATTATTACAGATGTAAGGAAGGAAGAAAACTCTGACAAAAATTGATCAAACAATTACAACAACTTATTCTTCAGATATATAAAGTAATTAAAAATTTCCCTTTAAGAAGATCATTAATATCAAAACCAAGATTTAGAAGTCCATCGAGATTGACACAGATAAACAGTCAGTTTAACCAAATAAGTTACAATAAAGCATCATATAATTACATCAAAATTGACAAAATACATTAAAAGTTTCTTAAAACCAGAAGTGAAGAGTCAGAGTTCAACAATTTAGAAGGAGTCGATTTAAAAATCTGACTTCTAAATAATTAAATAATTCTGTTTTTCTAAAATTCTAGGAATTAATGTTAAAAAGGTAATTTAATGGCTCAAAAATACAACCACTAACAAAGACAGTTACTGCTTTAGTAGCATACCAAGTAAGTAAAAGACTTTTCTCAGCACTAAGGCTTATAAAAAAATATCTTAGATCAACAATGAAAGGAGACATTACAGAAAGCTCTTCTATTATTAAGGAGGGGGGGAATTAATGTATTACAAATATAGCATCTTTTTTCTTAAATTGTCTTTTTCTTGCCATAAGTTATTCTATAATACTTTGGTACCTGTTAATTTTGGTCTGTTATTTTTATAGATATATGTATTTTTTATAAGCAAATTTAGAGCACATGAATGTTTTTTAAGTGAATGCAAATAATGCACTTCTTTAAAGTTGTAAAAAATACTTTATAACGGAAAAATTATTTTTATAGATATATGAATGTAATAAAAGTCATTGAATTTATTTCACAAATTCTTCTGAATAAGTAAAGATAAGAGTACATGAAATTACACGAATCAGGAGTTAGAGGAATCAATATAAAAAAAAATCCAACTCGGGAGTCGGAAATATTTTGTCCGACTCACACCCTTGCATGTCTACTAATAAGATTTGAAAACAATAGAAGAAATATTATTAACTATGTCCAAGTTGATTCTAAAGAGACTTAACTTTTTAAAGTGAATAAACAAATGGTTTTTCAAATAATACTTAAATAAGTTCAAAATTTGCAGGTAGTATTTTTTATAGAATATGTTCTACATATTTATGATTTAAAAGACTACGATTTTTATTACAGAAAACTTCATACAGATCTTCAAAGAGAAAATCCAATGACTACTTTAAAATAAGATGGTGATTTAGATGGCTAATCTAGGAGTGCATAGGTAGCAATAACATAGGATTTTTTTTTAAATTTTTTTTTTAGTCTTATTTGAATTAATTTTGAAGGAGCTTTAATTATATAAATAAATACAAGAAACTGATGAATATCCTAAACAGCAATTTTATTTAATATAGCAAGCTGTACTTGAAATAAATATAAGTTCCTGTCATGCTATTGCCATAAAATTTTTTTTGATTATTTCTACTTCTTTTCCCGAATTATATTCAATTACAAGTTTCAATGAAATACTACTCTATCCATTTATATTTCAGAATTAGAATATTTTAATAATATCTATAACTTTCTTTTTAACAAAATTACATTAAATATTTTAAGAACATAATTTAACTTTTCATTGTATTTTTTTATTTTTTAAATCAATAATAAAAGTAACAAAAGTTATCTTACAAAAGTCTTAGTACACTTTAAATAACTCTACATATTAATAAATATTGTAATAGTTCTGTTAATCAGTACTTAGAGTGATATTTTGCAATATTAATAACAGCTTTTAAACATCTGAGTATTAGAGTTCATTAAGTTGTTTTGTATTTTCTGCATCAATGTTCCTTTATTCTTTGATCATAATAGTTTGGTTTTCCTTTTAATGCTGCATTTTTCTACTATAATCTCCAGTTTACCCCAAATGGGTTTAGATCTATATATATAAATTGGGTTTAAATCCGGTGACTGAGTGGTGTTTTGTGACTTTTATAGACACACCAGAAGCTAATATTAATAGTCTTTTGCTTAGGATCATTACACTGATAAAAAAAAGTTGTTTTTCAATACTCAAATTTTGGCTGATAATTAAAAGTTGTTAAAATATTTAAATAAAGAACACTATCATATTATGCTATCAACACATTGCAAATTATGTAATCCTAATGGTAACATGTACCCCACACAAGGAATCGAGTGGAGTGCAATTTATTTTTCAAAATCCTTTATGACTAGGGTGGAAAAGTTATGAAATGGTTTTAAAAAGATACACAAAAAATTTCATATTAATCAATAAATATCTCTAGATTTCACTTTGACTTCAGAATATGTAAAATTAGTTGAACAAACAATTTTTATTATATAAACTTACAATTTTCAGTGAATTTTTAATTCATAGGCACAAAAAAATTGAAAGAATATTAAGAAACATAAGTACAAAATTTTACAGTAACTAATAAATATCTCCAGGTCCTCTTTAAGGGTCTAAATAGACAAAATTAGCAATAAATGGTGTAAATTTACACTTTTCATTATAACTTGAATGATAAACTTGATTACAACTTTAACTTGATAAACAACTTTAACAGCATAAATATAATCACTTGGATTACTGTTCACAAGACTTTTCATGACAAGTGTATATGTAGTGAAATTTTAAAATTGGTATCTAAACAGGAGAGGGGAATGGATTAGTAATTTCTATTCGCTTGTAAAGTTTGTAATTAAAAAAAAAAATTTTTTTTTTGTTGTATTTTAAGGAAACAACTTCTTTAATACACCAGAAAAACAGCATCTAAAATCCCAATAGACACATTATATGTTTTCCATTTCTCTAATTCAATAAAATTATTTTGAAAGGAATCAATATCTAAAGTTTCAAGTTTTTTTTCTTCGCAAAGTGAAGATTCATTCAGCAAACTACAGAATACATTTTATTGTCTCTGCACAGGAGAATATAAAATAGTTATAAACTTTTTATTGTCCTGAGAATAAAAAAGAAAGAAATTACCTGGGGAGTTGAAATTCCAGACGATGGCACTTTTGAAGCAGCAGATCCAATAACAATGTAAGGTCGTTGATTTGATTGCTTAGTAGTTGATTCTAGAGGACTTGGTGCTTTCTTTACTTCTAATGGAACCAAGATTTTCCCACCAATATTTGAACCACTAACAAATGGACGAGGAGTTGATAAAAGTGACCTACCAGAATCTCTAAGTAATTTTGCTTGCGGAGGAACAAGTAATCTTGGTCCTACAGAGGGAGTCTTTTGTTGCAACATTTGGGGACTGCAGTGCATTATATTGGGTCCAGTCACTATCTTTTTTGATAATGAAGAAGTGTTTACTGAAGCAGTTTCTGATGTAATTGTATTTTGAACACTTACAGCAGTAGTACTCTGCTTTTTCAGATGTGTAACAGTAGGAGGTGGTTTGGATGAACTTGTACTTGATTCAGTTTTTGAATTTGCATCCATAATTTGTTCCTTTGTTAGCAGTTTATGAAACTAAATAATAGAAACGTTATTTCAATGTGTAATTATAAAACTGCATTATTATTATTAAAATGAATTAAATGATTCTTATAAAAGCCTGATTTTTATACAAAACAATTAATGATTATGAAATCAAAAAATAAAATAAACCACAAAAATTTTATAATAACAAATTATGTTTTGCAAAGATAATATAAACAAACATTTCCTTAAGCGAAGCATGAAAAAATAGTAGAGAGCTTTACCCGCTAATAATTTTAAAAAATAAATTTCTTCTATGAACTATATATATTAGTTCAGATATCATATATATAGGTCATATATAGTTACTTTACTATATATATATGTGTGTGTGTTTCACGAAAGGTAGAGTACAAAATTAAGATATAACAAATGAAGGTTCCGTAATATGTTGCTTTTTCCAGAAACCAATGCAGTTTAACAACAGTGATTACATAAAAGTTGTTATAGAATAGGTCTTCTAATAAACATATTTCTGAAAGAAAAATAGCTGCATTTTTCCGTATTTTAGAACAAGTTATTTTATAAATATTATTTAAAAAATATTTTTGATAAGGTTTTACATTAATTTTGTATATTTCAAGGGAATATTTTTAAAAAAATCGTAGAAACATTTGTACGTAAGCAATTTCAGTGCTATAAAAAAACTTACCAAGGTTTTTTTTGTATGCCCCCAACTGCTTGCTTTTCCGACAATAATTCTTGCTTCTTTACATTTCATATTAATAGCAAGAACAATTTCAGATCTTGTAGCTTCTGGAAATCTTTTTATGACAAAATCTGCAAAAATAAATATGAAAACAGAATTCACATATATTCCTTCTATAAGGTTAAATTTTAAAATAATTTACTTAATTTTTAAATTTCCCTTATATAAATTGTAATTTATCAATGATAAGCACATTATAGAAGTGTGCGAATGTGCAAGTTTTTTTAATTTTGTTACAATAGAATATATAAAACTTTCTATTAAACGCATGTAAACAAATTGCATCATAAGCATCTTGTTTTGTAATTATTATCTTGGATAACATCAAAAAATCCATATCTTACACAAAAATATCAATCAAATTTCATAGTACTACTTATTTTTTAAAAAATTTCCACCACATTAAAAATTCTAAAAATACTTTTCGCATAACTTACCAATGATTGCTTCTACTTTTCTAAACGGTAAAGCTGCTCGAGTCAATTTTGTGACATTGGATTTGTTGCCAAACGCCGAACAAGTTGCGAGTAATTTCATATCCGGAAAAATAACATCAACAAGACAACGTGTAAGTCTTTTAGCAGTTTTACCATAGATTAAACACTTGTTTAAGTATCTTGCTGGAACTTCAACTCCACGTCCGATATTGACCTATAAAAATAAATTATAATCTAAATATGTATATAAAAATTAATCATATACTTTTTTTTTAAAAAATTGAATCATAAATAAATATATATTTAAAAAAATTATTTACGAAGATGCACACAACACAGCTGAATTTCTAAATTTCCTTACTGATACTGATTTATTTATAGATAGTCACACATAAAAAAAATAACTTTCATAATAGGATAATTTAGTTTATAGTAATACAAATATTAATGAATGTTTAGAAATTGAAGATTATTTTTAGATATCATTCATTACTTAACTAAAGGTTGGGGAGGGTGAAATTTACATTACTTTACTTTAAAAAAAGGAAAACCTTGCATATTTTAATAAAAAGTGAAAATGCTTAAAGAATTATTGTAACATGAAAATACTAATATGGATTTATAGTGATTTCTATTACAAATTTAAAATAATTCAAGTATAACACATAAACTAACTATTTCGTTATCTGTATCATCAAAGTCTGAAATATTCATATCTTCTTCTGTACAAGAATCGCCCTTCTTATCTGTATTTTGCTCTACATCTGATGCAGTTTTTTCTGATGCTTCCTCTTTCAGCATGTTAAATTGAACATTATCATCTGGAATTGCTGTGTCTAAGCCTTCAAAGCTTATTTTGGGTGGAGAAGGAAAATAAATATCTTCAAGGTTGGTTTCTTCTTCTTCTGTATTCTTTTTTAATGTATTTGAAGTTTTGGGTTTCAATAAAGAATTATTTTTTGGTTTCTCAGTGATGTCTGGAGGTTCAATAGAATCTACAAAAAAAAAAAAAAGTAAAAATAATTGTTGTTTATGAAGTTTCAAATGTCTATAAAAAATAATTCTTAGCAAAAGTAATGATAGATATTTAAACCAGTCCTTTTAAACAATATATTTCAATTAAAAATATCAATACTATGTTAATACTAAACAAAAAATTTAAATATGCTTATTTTTTAAATGCCATTGAACCTTTTCATGTTTATAAAAACCACTTGAATTTGAAGACATTCTATTTATATGATTTAATAAAAATCCGAACAAGTTATCCCCTTTTAACATGACTTCATAAGAAAATTACTTTGTTGAAATCTGTAGACACATATTCAGTAAATTATTTCACAATAATGCGGAGAACAAATTTTTTAAATTTTTTTTAATAAAGATGTCTTGCACGTTATGTCGATTCTTCACGATACCCCTCGATACTCTTGCTAATTATTTCAATTCTATTATAGATTCTCATAACATCACTTATCACCATATGCATAGAATTTAAACACTTATTTATAATGTGAAAACGAGTTAACATACTATTGAAGCTTTTCTAAGTTGAAATTGTGGCACCGATTTTCCCCACTTTTTAAGACTAAAAAAATAAATGCAAATTGTAATGTATAACTAAATAAAAATAATTATATAGAAAGAAATTCATGCTGCAAAATGAGAATAAACATGGTTTTATTCCTACCAAAACCAGAAATTTTCTTGATTAATGCCTCTCATATTATTTTCATAATATAATAAAAAAATGGAAGACTTAAAAAAACCACTTATTGGATTCATTATAGAATTGAATCATCACAAAAAAATGTAACAAACAATAAATAATTGATTGAGTGTTATTTAAAACATCTTGAACATACATATCAAGATAACACAACCTCAGAAAATTACAACTATTCAATCAAATATTGATTTCCTAAAACTAAAAATTAATTTTTTTAACAAATCAATACTAGGTTGCTTTGCAAAAAAAAAAGAAATACAAGGATGTACTCATTTTCATTGTATGAGTACCATACTCCTTTATATTGTATGAGTTTCATTGAATTGTACTCATTTTCATTGTTTCTCATTTTGAAAAACAATGAAATAATTTTCTATACGCTTTTGCAATCTAATTTCTTTTATTAAAAAGGAAAGCAATTTTCTAGACTACAGTAATTGCAAGACTTTTAAACATTAGGTATGAATAAACATGGAAATGAATCATTATTGTTCAGAGGTGAGAAGTATATGTGTGTGTGTAGAGTATTACTCTTAAATGGAAGTGCTCTATCAATCATAAATTTGCAGCATTTTAAAATCAGTAACAGTAAAATGATGTCATTAAAGAGTTCATAAAATTTCGTTTGCAAGTTAAAATACAATAATTTGGGCTACTTTTAAAAATAGTTAAACATTTATATATATTTCCAGGAAAAGAAGGAAAGATCAAAATTTAAATTAAGTAAATATATAATGATTTTAATAACTAGTAGAAATAAAGTTAGAACAATTTAATTTCCTTATTTCAGCAGGAAGGTTAAATAGTATATAATTCAAATATATATCAAAGAAAAAAATCAAAAATATAATTAAAAATTTATTTTATAATTTTTGTGCATAATAAAAAATTTTTAAATTTTTTTTTTAATATAATAAAGTATTTTTAACATTTTCTAAAATTCTATAATAGTTTTTTGTAACTTACTCCATCCAATTTTTTAGCCAATAATACACCTAATAATAAGTGATATTCTCAACTGATCACAAGAAAATATTGTACCATGTTAAAAAAGAAAGGTTATTATTTTGTCAGAAAAATTATATAATAACCACCTTGATTGAAAACATAGGAGGAATTCAAATCTTGTTCTTTCTTTCCTACACTTCAAAGTTCGTTTGGGTTATCCGTTTAAATCTTACTTTCATATTTTCAAAAATAAATTTTTAAAAAAAATTCTATCAAACTCATAGATAGGAAAGCTAAGAGTGATTTTATGAGATTCCAAATCTAAGAAAAGAAAATACATTTACTGAATTTACAAATAATTCTAAAATGCCTGCTACAACAACAGTTAAATTTCCCTGTAATTATAATCCAGCAAATTAAAAAAGAAATCCTGGTCTGGTAGGATATCTTTTTGCACAGATGAACCTAATGAAATGGTGAACACTATCTTTTTATATTAAAAAAATTGAAAGTTTGTGAGAAAATTCATTCACTTGAGTTTTTCCAAGATTTAAAAAATATGAATATACATCAAATAAAAAAAAAAAATTAAATAAAAGTTCCTGAATATAGCATAAAATAAACAAGACATTAAAACTTGCAGTATGAATGAAAAAAGAAACAATACAAATCTATTTTAGCTGTTTAAGTAGTTGTAAAGTCATATAGCTATAGTTTTCATATTATCAGAAATGTATTCAAATAAAGCTTTTTTATATCTTAACAAAAAAAAAAAAAAAAAAAGTATGACATAGGTGGCAACCCATTTTTTAACAATCTTGCTCCTTATTCACATTTAACAGAATAGTTCAATATTATATCAAATGAGCAGAGTCGAGTTTCTTCTCAAGGTCTAGACAGACTATGCATGCTCCGCTTCTATTTTGTCACAAAGAAATCAATTGAACATTAAAATAGTATGAGAGTATATAATGAAATAAAAAATATTTATAATTGTAATATTAATAAGCACTGACATTTTGGAAGCGTACTAAAGTAATTTTTAAAAAAATAAAGGGCATGATTGGACAACATTTAAAGACCTTAATGATTAATTTTGTTTAAATTATTTAACTTTAAAAAAAAAAAAAAATCTAAAATGAATACACATTATCTGATAATATTTGAACAAAAATTTATAAGAATAAAAAGTTTAATATATTAAAAAAAATTAGAATAAGATTTGAAATTAAAGTTCTGAAGACTAAACTAAAAAGCAGCTGCCAAAACAAGTTTTTACATAAAAACATATATATTATAATAATAACTAATGCAAAACTAAAAATGCCATTTAATTTGTAAGTATGTCAACAGTGGAACTTAACATAAAATTTTCTAAAATCAGACATCATCAGTTTATTAGAAAAGTACATGCATGAAACAGCAAAGTAGGATGCAGAAACTACATTTCTTTTTTAATTCTGCAAAGGTGCAAATAAGTTAAATCCCACACACTACGTCCTTTACAATATTTGTAAATTATATCATAAGGCATTTTAATTACAATATTTCAAAGGGAAAGAATGAAAATACACACTGAACTAAATAATAAAAATTTAAAAAACTTCTAATCCCTTTTCGAAGGTTATGAAAAAAAAGCTACCACAATCCTTTTAGCTATTTAGAATTTCATAAATAAAACCTTTCATATGTATAAAAAAAAAACATTTCCAGTTAATAAATCAATAGTTTAAAATATTACAGTTCAACCACTGATTATGTGAACAATTGACAAGTGGTCAAGTCGGACGAATTCATGAAGAGTGGTGTCTTACGGAGGAAATATCCTTTAGGAAGGATTTTAATTACATTAAAAAGAATTTTAATTTTTATTAAAATTTTAGATTACATGAGATAAAAAGAAAAATTAGATGGAAAAACCCATCTATACAATTTTCTTTCAAGGCAGTTTTACTCCGCAACTATACGACTATCATCCCTAATAAGTAATCGGTTAGTCCATTTTCTGCATTTAAACAGTATGTTTGCCTTCTATGCAATTCGACTATACTTCGATTATGTGTCTGAGATTTTTTACAATAAGATTCTTAAGAGTGTTTTTATGAAATGTGTAACAATTGCACAAATAAGATAATTTGCTTTTTAAAATGAATTTAAAAGCGAAGCAAATAAAATAATAAAAAAAAAGAGGCAATCAATAGACTAAATAAAGCATGCAACAAAAATAAAAACACAAATTTCAAAAATCAACAAAGCAATTTATTTACTACAATTTTTTTGTTTTACACAAAAAATCATTGAATAATTTTATATGTGTAATATTTATATATGATACAATATGCTAAATTATATTTCTAATCTATAAATGATAAAATATTACTATCTATTAAAGAAAAAATAAATTTAATTCATTTTTAAATCCATTAGAAAAAACTCTTTAAGAAATGCATGACTTCACTTTATTGTATTTGATATATTAACACAGTAATTTTAAAGGAAATGAACATTTTTTGACAACAAAAAAGTTAAATGCATTTTCAATATATACATTTTAGAAGATAAAAACAAAAGAATGTTATGTTCAATGTTATTTTATTCCAAATGATGGAAATTTCAATCCATTTATTTTTAAATAATTGGACACAGAATATGGCTAATGACGTTCACCCTATTCAACATAAATTTTACAATTTATCATTGAAGTTTACAATGATTAAACAACATTCTCTTTCTATATACACACATAAGAATTATTTGAATCTATTCATAGGATGAGTAAATTTTGATTATTTACACACATAAAAGTTCAAGAAAAGACTGGGTTTGATTACCATCTTAAGTTAGAAAGAGGTTTTTATTATTATTAAATCTGATTTTATGAAATATAAAATAAAAATGAAGAAAATTCTTGGGACATTATCATAGGAATCTTGGTCTTAGTTGTTGCAGCTGACCCACATTAACACCTAAATTGGCGAAAAATATATTTTGTAATACAAAACTAATTTTTAAATTCAGGAGCTGGGAGGAGAAAGAGCGAATATGAAAATTATGATGTAGAAGAAATAACAGTTTTAAGTTTTGAATGTTCTCAGGATAAATAAAGCAAATATATGAGTTTCAGCATTGAAGTTCGTTTTATTTCTTATATTTTCAATTTTATTTAAAAAAACAACATTCACTGTTATATTTTCACTTATGAAATTACAAAAAAAAAATGCAATATCAAAAAGAAAACAAATGTACTTAACAAGTAAGTCTGAGCACAGATCGCATGAAAAATTGGTAAGATGGATTTAAAAAGAGCAGCATTCTATGAGCGGAAATGTCATTTAAGAGGGATTTTCATTGTAATGAAGAGAATTTTAATTTTCAATAATTAAAAATTTAGAGAATATAATATTAAAATAAAAAAAATTCCCCTACTAACTATTTTACTTTTCCTTTTAAAGCAACTTTGCACATTTCTTTGACTCGCACCTCTAACAAATCATCAATTTATCCATTTCTGCCATTAACATGGATGTTTACGACTTGATAGATAGCATAGGGTTGCTCTATAAGATAGATAGCAACTATATATGTTGACAGACATTTCACAGATATGAAATGCCTAACTATATACTATCTATTATCAATCAACACTGCATAATACAATGAAAAAAAATTATACAAGAATCGAGTGAATCAGGTTATGAGTTATTTATGATATTAGAATTCTTTCCAAAAACCAATATTTAAAAAAGGGTATGCAAAAGATCTGCCTCCCCGTGGTAGACCTGGTAACACTTTTTGGTGGCTAAAAGATCTGCAATTTGGCATTATTGAGATTAATGAATCACTAGATTACTAGATTAATGAACTCTGTTTCAGCATGTTTTGTTGCATTATTTTGTTGTTGTTGTATGGTTTTTTTTTGTTAATTGTTCTTTTTTTGCTGTAACTGTTCATAATCTGCCATTGGAAATAAAAAAATAAATAAAGATTTATAAAATGCTCCAACAGAAATGTTTCTTTCAAATGAAATTAAATGCCAAGACTGTTGGTGACTGGATGGGCACTAATTAGTTCATTCAATATTATGTAATCAATATAAACATTTTTTAGTTACCCTACGGATTTACACACGCAATTTAATATGTCTTTGTCTGAAGATTAGATAGGCATGAAATGCCTTTTTGTTTAATTCCTTCCAATATTCAAAATCTTGAATAAGCAAAAATAGGCATAGTTGTGGTAAAACTTTAATTTAAAGTATATGCGAGTGGGATTGGGAAATTACTTTATAAAGTGATTTTCAAATTTTTTTAACAAGTTCTCCATAACACACACACACAAATCAAGAACTGTGCTTGCTGTAGTCTAAAAAATTGCACAGTACCAATTTTTTGAGATGAGAAATTTATGGAAAGCAAATCTGTAAAATTAACTACAATATAAAAAAATTCTCTTGTTAGGGTAGGAAAACAAACTTAAAAAAAATAAATTAACAAACATATAGGAGTCATTTTTGCTGGAAGACTTTAATTGTACTCATGCAAATTATATGTAGATTTTTTTTTTTTTTTTTTTTTGTATGACAACAAAATATGACTACAGGTTTCAGGCAGGCAATTTTAGGAAATATGGATAAGTGAGGTGTGATGAAGATCAGCCTTAAAAAAAGACCATGCTAACTTGTATTAAATAATAAAATAATTTTTATATGTGCCTTTATTATATACCTAAGATTTAAAGTTTATATGCAATCTATACATTTTAAAATAGTGATGGCTGCACTTGTATTATGTTACTTTTAACAAATTAATAAAATTACATAAAGATAATAGATATTTTTTTTAATAAGCCCTTTTTTATCCAAGCTCCTGAGAAATGCTTATCATTTTTATATTTAGAATTAAGCATGCATATGAAAAGTATTTACAATTTTGAATAATTAGATGATTTTTTAAAATTAATACATAATAATTTGTCAAAATTACCTGAATTGTCTATTTTTGGAACTGCTGGCTTTAACTGTGGAGAAGAGGTAGATGAACCATCAGCTTTTACAGGTGCAATTAAAAACTAAAAAAAATATATAAACAAATGAAAAAAAAATTTTAAACACATTTCACATTTTATTTAAATATTTCTGTAAATATATATGTATATTATTAAGAAAAGAGTGTGCTGAATGATTCAGCATGCATTTTATTCATTTCAAGAGATCTTGAACATCAAATTATAATACACTTTTAATGCCTGTTTTATTAAATATAATAAAATTTCTAAGAGACTGTGTCTAAATTTTTAAAATGCCAATATTTATCTCTTAACAGTAACACTACCTGTCAGTCCAACCTTTACAAATTAATATTGTTAATTAAGTTAGATAAATAGAATTTTATTTTCTTTAAATGAGCAACATGATATTTCAAGTTCTTTTTATGTAAATAGAATACAAGTTACAAAAAATATTTTTTTCACAAATCTATAACTTATGGTTAGATTTTATTAAAAAAAAAGGATAAATTTATTATTGATTATATTCTATATTTTTACCATTTAATAAATCAAATTTAAAAAAGAGAGTTCATATATTAAATAATAATAAAAAATTTGTTGATTGAAAAAACAAGGGGATGTTATGTATTTCAATATAAAATAATAATAAAAAAAATTAATCAAATATTCAATTACAAAAGGAAAAAAATTAACAAACTTATTAAAGTAAAAGTAAAATTTTATATTTACATTAGAATTTAATATTGGAGGATGGCTATACTATTAGGAGTTAAAAATTCATAATCAAAAACAAACAATAACATTTTGCTATTAATGAACAATATTAGAATTATATAAAAGTCACTGAATATATTTCATACATTTTTCTAAATCCATTAGTAAAAATTATAGTACATAAAATTACAGAAAAAAATAACCAGGAATTAAGAGTCAACATATACAATGTAATGAGACTCAGGACTATTATTTGACTGTAAACATCAAAACAATAGTGAATTGATTATGAAATAAAAATTTAGATCATGTTTGGATAAAAATTTTTTACATATATATAAATTTGGAGTATGTTGTAAATAAAATATATTCTACAAATGATTAAATTAATTGTAATAATTAAACGACACATTCAAAGTTTAATTAACTCACTTGAACAGCAGATGAAGATGAAGTGTTCAAATGAATAGGAGCTTTAGGAGATACAAGTTTTGATAAAGAAACTTGCTGAATAGTTTCTTTTTGATGAGTTGCAGAAAGATTAGCTGCATCAACTTGAGGTACCACATTAAGGACTAGAACTTTTTTATTCTCTTTTCCCTTAAAAATAATAAGTGTTTAAATAAATTGTTTTATAATTCAAATAGGCATAATTAAAAGACTTCCAATTTTTCTACTCTGATAATTTAAATGTAAAAAATATGAATTGCATTAATTAACAAATAAATAAAATGGAAAACACATCAATAGTATAGTATATTTATTGAGAGACAATTAATACTGGTGATCAAGCAATTATATATTCTAGCTCAATCCCTTAACTGCTAATAGAAATGTTGGAGAACAGTTACAATTATTTAATTGTTTCTAGTATAAAGAGCAAATAAGTTTCTCAACATCAACATTTGCTCATCAACCTATTAATATTTTAGTACTTAATAAAAATTGGGAAAAATTCAGTAATGAATAAATAGCAATGCAATTTATTTTATATAAATAAACTGATAACAAAATAAATATTTATTTATTTATTTTGACATAAGACTGCTTTTACAAAAAATATTTTAAGTTTCATAGAATGATATTCTATACATATATTTCTTACCCTAAGAGCTTTTCTTAAATTATTTCTGTAGTAATTTATATTAATTCTTACTTAAAAAAATAAAACAGGTTTGGTTTACCTACCAATAAATTTTAACAACTTGAAACACATAATAAAATTAGAATATCTCGATTAAAATAAAAATTACTACCATTATTTATTCTTTTTATTTTAAAATAAAATTTTTTTGATAAATTTGCAGCTAATTTTGTCACAAATGCAGATATTAAAAAAAATACTAATAATGCAGAAGAGTTGGTAGCTATATTTTTACTTTGTGAGTACTCATTTAAATTAGACCAGTTGAGTAGAATTTTATTATAATATTTTTTATTTTAAATATAAACAGTCAAAAATTTATCAACTTTTGAGATATTATTGACATTTAAAAAATACAAACTAAAAAGTATAATAATTAATAATTCTTGTTTTTATATTGAAAATATATATGCCATTATCTTTCCAAAATAATATTTGAGCAATTTCTAAAGATAAATCCATAATCACATACAAGTTCATAACATTTTAATCACATAAATAGCACCAGTAAAATTTTTTAATTAAAAAAAATAGAAGAATAAAGAAACTTACATCATTTATAGAAGGGGATGCTTTCATTTTATCAGCTCCTTCAATAGAAAGTTTTCTTAACTGAGTACATAAATTTCGATGCTCAGGAAAATGACGCTTTTGACAAATTACAGTACAATAACTTGTATTCCAACAACAAGCATATCGTGATTCTTGATGGCAGGATGCACACTGAAATATAAATACCAATTTCACAAACTATGTCAACATACAAATGCTTCATTTGTATATATCAATTTTGCAAAAATAATATTCTGAAAATTACCTCTGTTTAATTTTTTCAGTATAAACAAATACTAAATAGTACTTTTTTATGTCTCAATGAAAAAAAAAAAATCTATAAGAGTGCACAACATAAGCACTAACTCATTTGTGTGTGTGTGGGGGGATCTATAATGATTTTTTTTTTTTTTTAAATTTGGAAACAGATTTCTACATAATACTTTTTTTCATATTAATTTCAAAAAAATTTATATGTTAAGGATTGACGATACTAGACAGCATAAAAATTTTAGAATGCTACAATTCATTTTTTGTAAGATTGTTTATTGTTTAATGGTTTCTTTTAAATATTCCAAAATCTTTTACTGAAATTTTGTTTTTATAAGAAATAGTTCCTACGAATGTTGCGAAAATTTAATAAAAATATATTAATTAAAATGAGAGTTATCATTAATTAATTAAGCGAAAGTTTCATTTAACAATGGAAAGATCAATTTTTGAACCCCAATATCTGCAAAACATTTAATCAGATCACTAAAAAAATAAAAATAAAATACTAATTTCAAGTTGGTAGTTAATTAACCATGTTAATTGTTGTTGTTCTAATGCAGTTGGCTATACAGAGACAGTTAATCTACATGCCATAAGCAAGGTCTGCACCTCTGTTACTCATTTAATACCCAGGAGGTCGTATAGCTTGAAGATATGCTACGGACGCAAACAACACTACTCCCACAATGCTCTACAATCATATTAGACAGGGACCTACTGTTTAAAGTGGATTCCGAACCACAACAAACATCCATGGCATCACTGGGACTCGAACCCAAAACCTGTTGTACCGAGCACCAAAATGCTAGCTATTCAGCCATCAGGCCCACTCCATGTTAATTAATTTTGCTAATTAATGGCATTATACCATATAGTTCCTTTCAAGGCATACCACTTATGTAAAGATCTAATGATAATTAAGAAAGTTATTAAAAGGGCGTCCCATTTTCTTTTGACCAACTGTACCACTCATATTATTGAAATATATAACTTTTAGTGGCAGATTGAAAAAGGATATAAAATGGGTGATATGAAACCAATATAGGTCACCCTTTGAACAAAATGATACGGCATACACTGATAAAGTAACTAATTCATAAAAATGTAGTTACATAGGTATTACTCTTGATATGTAGATGAAGAACATTCAAATGAAACAAAGAAATCATTAAGATAAGCAGGAACCTGTTAATTCGGGCAAAGGGTACAAATGATTGATCCCTTACTTCACAAGATGTCATTCCCGGCCTAATAAGGTTAGGCATAAAAAAATACAGTAAAAATTAGAATTATTTATCAATTCTTTGACAAGCACCAATTTTGCACAAAAACTGGCACTTGGCATCACAGTTCCCTGTAGTATGAACCACAGTTATATGTTTGCATCACATTATCAACTTCAATCCTATAATTATGTAAACGTCAAAGAATAAATTTATCTAACTTGTGTTCAGATAAGTGCACACATAAATTCCACAGACCATTTCAAACCATATTTGCTAATTAACATCAAATAGTTTTTAGCAAAAATATTTAAACAATATGCTTAAAAATAAAAATATAATTATTGACAATTATATAATATAAATTAATCAATGAATTTATAAAAGGAATTATTCATTCACACAGTTAACACAAAGCAAATAATCAGAATATTAAATAACTTCTTGTTTTAACGTTAAAAAAAACCAAACAGATGTCTTTGTTACCCATTGCTTTTTCTTGGTTTCATCAATGCATTTCTGCTTCTGTCTCTCAAATGTTAGACCTAAAGTTTCTACAGCTTGCTTTTTATCTGCTTCTAGACTAGCTCTCATTTCCATTATAATAAGATCTATAAATTTACAAGAGGAATTAGTGTAATTGAATTGAAATAAACAATTAAGCATAATAACTTATTTTAGAATATTTTTTTTTAAATTTTAAATACTATATGCCTTTTTTAGATTTTAAAATATTAATGTTATGTATACAACAATAAAAGACAATAACAATATTAAATGAGAAAAAGGAATTTCCAATTTCCAGAAGAAAAAAAACAATAACTGAAAAATAAAAGTTTGCAAATTACTTTTATCTTATCGATTCATTAATAAAACTAAAATATCTAAAATGGGAAACAAAAATTATGTAAACACGAATAGATTTTATTTACAAGTGTTATCACTGAAAAATTTCACGAATCTTAATCAAACTTTCAAATATAACAAATAAAAAATTATCATATAAACAACAATAAAGCATAAACTGCAACAAAGTTAAACAAATTATTTAAATGGTGTTCTATAATCTGACCACAGATAACATGGAATGGTAAACATCCAGTTTAACAACAAAAATGGGGTGCAGGTTGGATAGATGTGTCACAAAGCTGCTTTGAAAAAAAAAGTATAATAGTTAGCGAGAAATTTTTTTCATTTAGTTTTCCCTTTTAATATCATGTAATTTAAAATTTTACTGAAATTCTTTTTAATGCAATTAAATCCCTTCTAAATGATGTTTCCTTCTTTAGGATGTTGCTCTTTTTAAATCTGTCCAATTTGCTGTTTGAGAATTTTCCACATATGTGGTCAGACTATAAAAGCTAATATATTTGTACCAGGCACATGTAAAAAGTTTATAGATTTAATCAAAAAAGACAACAGAAAATGAGTATTTTCTTAAAATATTTATGATGTTGCAATAACATTACTAATGAAATTGCTGGTGTCTTTAAGCAATAATTCATTTGGAATATATACTATTCAGAGCAACTACAGAAATTTTTTCCCCTAATTTTACTCTGATTTACAACTACTAATTATGTTCTCTATCTTTCTCCCTACTGAAAATCATTGTTTGTGTACAATATACATTATTAAAAACACTTTTACCAGCTATTTAATATGAAAAAAAAAAAAAAAAAAAAAAAACATAGCATCCTAAAAAAATTTATTAAAGTACTATATAACATTTCTTATATGTAAAAAAATACTGGAAATTTTAATAAATAATTAATCTATCTTGAATCCATGGATAGTAATACCATGCATTACTCATGACATTCCAGAAGTAATAAACACTGATGAATGAAAAGTAATATTTAAAAAGAGTGAAAACCAATCTTTCTGAAAGTTTCGTTAGGGTGCTATTAACCACATTTCTCAGTTTATCGCTCTTCTTATCATAATAAAATTCCAAAAAGGCATCATACACTTGAAAGCTGTTGCTATGATCATTTATGTGGCGATATTAGGATTCAATTGTAGAGTGCGATTCGCGACAGTGCGAAATCGACGATTGCATGCATGCTTGGTGAAAAATGCTCTTATCAGCAAAGATAGATTTTTTATGGATTTCCCTGTTTGTAAAATTCCCTTTTTCCTGATTTCAAAGTTCTGTCATCACTCTGTTATTTCAATTACATATCATAATGATTAAATTATTCTTTACATGACACTTTGATTACATAAATATTACACTGACGATAGAATAAAAACAAGATCACATGCTTACTCATATTATGCCTAAGTTCAGCTTTTTCTTGATTATGTCTCCAACGTTGCAAATGTAAAGCAGAAACCAAAGAATTAATTTTTTTCTTCAGACTGACTATTTCTGCATCTTTATCTTCAACGGAGTTTGTTGAATCAGAAGTCTAACAAATTCAATGAAAATTCAAGTTAAAAAATTAATAAATTATTTAATTTGAAATAAAAAATGTAAACATATTTATCTATTGTTTTGTCATGGGAAAGAATATTATCTATATTATTCCAGAAAAAATATCAAATTTTAAGACTGCTTATATGTTTACTGGATGGTTTCTGCAAATTGGTTCTACATAAAGGAATTTTTTTTTTTTTTTTTTAAATAATTCACCAGTTGGATCCAAATCCTTTATATTTTTTGTTTATTTAGTTAGCATTTTTCTTATTGAATTACGGCAAAATATTATTATTTTTTTAAAAGCACCTATTTGTTTTAAGTAAACAAATAGGTGCTTTTATGACATTGAGAGAAATAGAGTTCTTGCATTTCTCCCCAGCTAATTTTGTACATATATAGTCTAGAACAGTTGGTTTACTAAATTGCAGAATAAAATCTTGTTCATTTTACTTCTTTTTGAAATATGGTCAGTGTTTGTAATTATATTACAAATTTCACCTAATTAGCTTACATTACAAAAACTCAAAATTTAAAAATATGTATCATATTTTAAGAAGAGCAAATTATCAATGACTATATAATTTTTTTTTTTTTACAATATTTTAACAATTAAAGAATTGTGCTGAAAAAAATAAGGGCAATCTTTGCTAGTAATTGTTTTTTTCCCATGCAAAATTAAAAAAAAAAAAAAAAAAAAAAAAAATTCTAGCAGTAATACTTATTATTTCATTTGTTTGTTGCATGCACATAGTTAATCTCATTCTGCAAACAGGTGCTCAAGCACATTTCTCAAGACAATTCTGAACATACCGAATGATTTAAAAAACGTTTGCAAAGTGTTAAAAACTTTTAACAATAAAATGCTTTTACAATACAAATAAAATAACACAATAGATTATAAATAAGTAACTGAATTAAGAAAAGCTTTACAAAAAGAATCAACCTTGTTGCCTAAATGGTTTTGATATTGACATCGGAAAGTCAAGCATCTTGATTGAAAATTCTTCATGATATGCGATTCCTCCTGTTTAAAATTAACTCGCAGATTCTTTTATCTGCATTGCTGTTTATCAGACAACAATTTGATAAATTAAAAAGGCAATGCTTACAAATTTCAAAAGACTTCGCAAAGATGTTATCACAAAATTCTCTAAAGAAAATAAGAGATAGCCTTTAAAACAATCCTAGAATTTTAAAATGTTGAGAGTTTGAGTCATGAAAGTGAGAACTTTAGAAACAGTAAAGAAGAATTAGAACTATACTATTGATAATTGAAAAAAATTAACAAAAATGAAATGTTTAGTTAAGTTACTTTTTATTTTAAAATATGAACTTTACTTTCAAAAATCTAATTTTGCCATTAATTTTGTAATGCTGAAAAAAACTGCTTTGTATAAAAAATAAATTTAGCATTAACTAAGAAAAGGTGATTTTTAATCTTTACCCACTTCTTTTCTGCTATTAAACTCAAAAATTAGTTTTTATTTTTTTATTCTATTTGTTTCTGATAAATATAAATATCTAGGAAAAAGATATGCCTGCAATATTGATTTTGTTAATATGATTATAACTTATATATATATATATATATATATATATATATATATATATATATATATATATATATACACATTGCTCTTCCTGAACTATAACTAACAAATGTGATAGCTATACTAATCTCTATTAAACTTAATTCTGCATTTTCTAGTAACAGTTATTATCAACATATCCTTCTATAATTTATCACTACCTTATGGCTCCGAGATCTCTTAAATGCAAGATAAGACCAGACCACACACATTTATAATTTTGTTCACTCTGACTGCAGATGCTTAGAAACTTTCATAGCTAGTGCAAGGGGCTATAAGCTTTGCCATCGCCTCTCGAATCTGGCCCTAAACTCTTTAAATTAGTTAAAAATTGTAATAAAATAAAGTCAAGTATATAGTCTTTTCCTTTATCAATATATCCATTTGACTTTAAAATTTTTCAACTTTAACATAATTTTAATGCAGTTTTTTAACTTCTATGGAACTTAATATATACTTACAATAATAAGGTATTATAAGAAGCTTTAAAACTATTAAATTTCAATTTTGTACCCACTAAAAAAAACCCAAGAAAATGTTTCACTATTGGATTTACTAATGATTTTTTTTTTCCTTCATAATTCAGGGGTCCTAAATTGTTATTTTTGCTATTTTGAATATTTGAAATAATAAAAAAGCCTATTTTTTTCTATTTGGTACATAGAAAGAATTGAAAACAATTATTTAAGCTGAATTAAAAAAAATTTAATACAAATAAATAATGCCTCTTTAAAATATTTAGAATCAATCCATCGATAGAAATTAAATAATTTTTAATTAATTAATCAATATCTACAACATTAACAATATTTTTATAAAGAATAATAAAATTTCAAAATAAAAAAGTAAACTTACAATATTTTGAGTGGTTTCTTTATCTGAAGTTAATGTATCTTTGCTTAGTGAGTTTGCAATACAATCTGCACAAAAATATTATTTCAATATTAAAAGATATAACAATAAAAATAGTATTAAATACATAAATAAAAGTTGAATTTTAAGATGGCTTGAATAACAACATTTATTTACAAATTCGCTGGAAACAGACTATATGCATATACAGTAACACTTCAAGAAAGTTAGGAGAAGTAAGAAAAGATCTTAAATAATACATAAGTAACAAAAGAATTTTTATTATTCACTGCATTCATTAAATAAAGACAACACAATATTTAGCAATGTTTAATTAAACTTCTATGTTATATTTTAAAAACAAAAAATTAAAACATTTTATCTAATCATTTTTCACCAACTAAAACATTAAGCAACAGTGCATAAACTTTTTAAAGATAAATGTGATTTTCATTATATTTTCATAAGTTTATTAATTTTTGGACTGATATTTCTGTAAATTAATTTTTATAATTTTGCAAGACAGAATGAATTATTTGCATGCTATATGATGTGTCCTACTTTTGAGCATGGGAGCTAATGTGCAGAAGGTAAAGATTTGATTCCAGCTAGTGAAATATTATGGTCAATGTTCTGAAAAACAAGTAAATTCAACACTAACAATAGCGTCTTGCACCAACAGTAGAAATACTATGTATAAGTACTTCCCGATACGATATGCAATTATCCCTAATAGTCCTCCTAAATGGCTCTACCTCTTTTCATTTTATAAGAGTAGGATATTTCCCTGGATTTCACAAGAGCCACCATTGGTTAGTCAATCTGATGTATCATGGATGAATGACAATAGTAGAGATAATAATAATAATAATTATTATTGTATAAGGCAATTGCTTATTTGACTCACTTTTTTTTGACAAGATATTGAAATAGTGGATACTAGTTGGGTGACAGATTTAGTACTGATAATTCCTTAAATTATATTGCTTAAAAATCATTGAAAGTATGAATGTGAAATAACCATAATGATAAGTCGTTTAAGGTCAAAATGTTCTTTGAAATGAGCAGAATTATTTTCATAATCAATACTTTGTTGAATAATGCATGTTGATTTTATATGATCTCAGATCAATGAAAAGGCTATTAAAATGGGAGGGAAAGGGGAACTCATAAAATGGGAGCTTTTAATTAGTTTTCAATGTTTTATGTGCTAATTTCTCCTTTTTTAATAATATTGCTAAGATTTGATTGTTTCCAGCATTACAATGCATTAATTTCAAATGCAATGTATAATAATTCTTACTTGGATTGCTTTCTCCAGTCCTATCATCAATTGAAATACTTTGTTCTTTTAAAGTATTTTCTTCACTAGGATGAACAGCATTAAGTGAAATGTTACCTAAAGAACTGTTATTCATTCCTGTTGGCATGGAAATATTTCGATCTCTATTATTAAATGTTCTTTTAGCACCAGTTAAAGGATGTCTTTGATTATTAGGTATAATCCTAAGCTCTTCATCGCTGCTTTCTTCTTCAGAACTGACGGTTTTAAATACTCTTTTCATACTCTTTCTTGCACTAGTTGGAAGTTTTGGAATACCAAAAACCGAAGAGATTTTATCTGATACTTCAACACTAAGAGACTTCAAATTCTGGTTTTTGGAGGGAGAAATTGATTCAGAATTTTCCTCGCATTCGGGTTCTGTTTCAGTGCCATCGTCCAAGCATATCAAAGGTGGTGTAGGAGGTTTGACAGGAGGGCAAATGAAAATATCATCATCTTCATCCATTTTACCATCCTCCAAAGAAACACTTTCCATACTCTCTTTGTTACTTGAGATAGTATTTTCAGGAATATTAATGTCCATGGGTGTTATCTCATCATGTTTCAAAATATTTTTTTCTGTTAAATCTTTTTCTATAATATTTGAACAATTTTTCGATACACTGAGATGAGAATCTGCAATTTCTTTATCCTCCAAAGTACAGTTTTTATTTTGCTTTTGTAATACAACATTTCCACCATTTTCTGCAAAATCTTCATTTAAAAATTGCTCTTCCTGTCTTTTATTTTCATTTTCTGGTAATGTTTTTTCTGTTTCCCTTAATACATTTGTCCCTTCTAAACACTTTTCTTGATTTTCACTATCAGACACTTTTTTGACTTCTATTTCTTTTGTGCTGTTAATTTTCAAACCAGATTTCAGATTTTTACTTGCTTCTTTTTCTACATCATTTACAATGGTACTATTAATTTCCTCATTTATTATTTCTATGTCTGTCTCAGAAGAATGGGAATGTGATTCTTCTTCACTGTCTGAACCTTCTTTTGAACTATTTACCCTCTTCACTGATTTTTCACTCTGTTTTTGCTTGTCACTACTCTTTTCCATTTCATTATCTTCCTCCTCTTCATCCTCCTCCTGTTCTTCATCCTCCTCCTCTTCGTATTCTTCATCCTCCTGTTCTTCCTCTTCATCTTCTTCCTCATCCTCCTCTTCATCATCATCTTCACTGACATCTGAATCAATTTTATCTAACTCTGAAGATATGCCTAACTTTGCTTTACAAGATGCAATGGTTTCTATTAATTTTAATGAAAATGAATCATTTTTCTTAGTCACATCTAAAACAGGAGTCTTTTCTTTCTCAGAATCATCATCAATAGAAATTGTGGGTATATTAATAGGAGGTAAAGTCTTAGATTTAACAAGTCCACTCAAAAAACTTATTTCTCTTTTTTTAGAGTCATCTTTAATTGCAATAGAACTTTCTTTTGGGTCTTTCTCAATGCAATTTTCCACTTCCTTTGGGTTTTCTTTTTCTAGAGAAGAGTTATTCTTACACTTTTCTCCTTCATTGGAATTTTCCTTTTCTGTGGAGTTCTTAATTTCATTGTTTTCTCTATCATCAAGTTTTTTTTCTACATCATTTTTATCAGCTGTAGAAATATAGCCTTTAATTCGTTGCAGAACCATTTCGAGCTTTTTGGAATCTGAAACATATTTGGTTGAATCTGACGTAGATTCAGTTGTTTCATCTCTTTGTTTAGGGATTTCTGCATGTTTTTTATTATTCATTTCAGAAGCAAGGCATCCATTGGTATCATTTTTCACTTCACCAGAAGGAATATTGTCTTTCAAAAATTGGCTGTTTGCTAAACTCTGCTTTCTAAACTCTCCAAATTGATCTCCTTCTTTAGCTGAATTTTCATTGGAATCATTTTCTATATCTGAAAAATAAATAATTTTTAAGAAGTTTATTAAAGTTATAATAAAATTTTACCAAAACATATATACTACATAAGATTTTGTTTCTGGCAATAGTGATAAGTGAAATCTTTTAATAAATATAATTCAAGGTAGCTATTTATAGTTCAGAAATGTTTTGCTTCTATTTATAATTCTTTTTTTTACTTTTTCTAAATTTACATTTTCAAATGTCGTTAATCTATGGGAAAATAAGGATTTTTTTTAGGGACTAAGAAATTATTAAACATTTCAGTTCTAATAAAATTAAATGTATACTTACCAACATTTCAATACTGAAACCTTTCACTTTAGAGCATGCATACTACTAACTAACATTTACTTTAGTGCAATAAATAAACTTATTATGAAATCTTCCTAAAATTTTGCAATACACTGCATTATACACAAGTTAGAGATAAATATGGCAATTTTAGCATTAAGTCCTATTTTACATTCCTTTTTTACCGAAACGCTCCCAAATACTTGCTAAAAATTTTAAAATCAACAGACCTTACTTAAAAGGAAATTTTATAGAGAATAAAGGGTGAAATCTGCTTTTATTTGGGATGACTTTTCATTACTTATAAGAAAGTTTCACCAATATTACAATATAAATTAAACTTGCTTCATTTGTAAAATTATGTGAATTTTAAGATATATATATATATATATTTAAAACCATAGCATACATATTTTTAACATAAATTATTTATAAGCACACTTTTCTAATAGTGTTAGGTGCTTATCTGATACATACAATCAGTCCCCTCTCTTTATAAGAAAATTATTTAAACATAAAACAATGACAAAAGGCCCCCTTAATTAAAACATAGGTTTTCACTCTTTTACCCAAAAAGTTCTTATTTCTATCACATCTAACAATATGCCACCAAGGTCCTTATTTGCATGTAGCAGCAATTAATTGTTTTGCAAAATATCCAAGATTTCAGAATTTAAAAACATTTCTCATGTTTAAAGTATAAGCAACACAATACAATAACCTCTCTTTAATAAGGCATTTGATAATTCAGCACATTCCATAAACTGGCACCCATTGAGAATTCAGTTTCATATTTTTTTTTTATGGATTTGGGCATTGGATGAAATTGACAGCCAGTTGGTGACACAATGCTGCTCACATTTTTTCTCTGTGTTTATTTTAATTGTTAGATTTGGTTTCAATACAGTGTTCTTGCTTAACAGGCATATATTTTAATTATTTAAATGCTTTTCTAGAATGACTTATTCTTGGTATCCCCTTTAAAACTATATTGATACTTGATAATCTGTCAAAATTACTAATCCAGCACAGCTGTACTCCTGAACATGCCAGATTAAAGAAAGGTTATTGTACTATGGTTTACATTAAAACAATCTAAAAAAAAAGATCCTGATACAAATAAATTTAAAAGAAAAATACGCTTATGAAGAGTGTAGATGATGCAATAGGTGGGATTAAAATGTCAATAATTATTTTTAGATATTATATATATTGGATATTAAAAAGTAACCTGATATACACTTGCATATTAATTATTATCTCAGTCATAACAAATATGCAATTAATACTTTTTTTACTGGTGTTTTAAGTGGTCGATTTGGCCATTATCAAATTTTGCTAAAAGCAATGTCCTTTTTGTAATTTAAATATTTTCCAGATGTATTAGTTGACAGATATGCAAATGGAAAGAAAAGAAAACAATACAAACGTTTTGAGAGAATTCTAACAAATTAAAAAACAAGTTACATATAAATTTTCATACTTTAGAGTGCAGATATCAATATACCTTTTGAAGAGTTGGAAACATCATTTTTTTCAGCAGTTGAAATATCGCAAGGAATCTCTTCTTTGTCAATCTAAGAAAAATAAATATTTTTAAGTTTTAATCATTTAAATATTTTAAAAAATTTAAAACTAAACAAGAAGGGTTATTATTTTACTTTTAAAAATAGCTTATTTAATTAAAAAAAATTTTACATAAAAAATTAAATATTAAATAATAATTCCATAATAAAAAAAATAAAATGAAATTTTAAATGATTTCTTTAATAAACTAACAATTAAAGACAAAAAAAAATTTATAAATGATCTGTATTGGAATAAGACGAGAACTGCTGCCAATTAGAATTAATGAATATAAAAAGGCTAAGAAATGTTAAATTTTTAACTTATTAATAAAGTATTAAAATTCAGTAAATAAAAAATATTCTGATCATAATCTGGGCCATTTAGTTAACAAAGTGAAAAAATTAACATAGTTATTAAGCATTTTTAAATAAATTATACATAATTGATTATTTAAATTTTTGAAAGTTATAAAAGATATATTCTTACTTTATCTATGTCAACTCCATGATAAGCCAAATGTTTATTATTAACATCGAAGACTGTACGATAAGGAGCATAATCAAACTTCCCAAATTTTTGAATAAACAACTGGACATGCACATCAAGTTCATCCAAAGCAGTTTCATAATTTCCCTTTTTTTTAGGTTTACTTGAAGTAGGCATTTCTTTGGACAAATGATAACATTGAACTATTGGAACCCATGCTCTGAAAATAGAAATATTTAAAGAATTTTATAACAAATGAAAATATATATTGTAAAGTAAGCAAATCACAGAAATAACAAGAGAAATTTTACTATCAACAATTTAGAAATGCTTTTTTTTTAATAAAACATTATAAAAAATAAACATATTAATACTAATTGCAATAACAAAGCCATAAAAAAAAGAATGAAACTTTATTAAAATCCAACAAAAATTATTACTGAGCGTATTAGTGTTTATACCTTAATGTTCTGAGAGAACTGGGCTATGTATTTTAAATCACATGGATCAAAATATCGCTATGGTTTTACAGCGATAAACCAATTTCATTAAACAAATATTATATCATAATATAAAATTATATTATATATATCATATAAATTCCATATTTCTTTTGGGAGTTATGTAATATATTTTAGTAAATTTAGATAAATTAGATGACACTTAATTAACAAGATAATACTTATTTAACTTCATTAAAATCAAATAAACATTACAAAAAATATAGGCAAAGATTTTATAAAATCAATACAATTGACAATAAAAATTAAAAAACAAAACATTTAATTATATAAAAATACATTCTAATTTAAAACTGCATTTAAATAGAGAAAGAGCTGCACATGGGTCTGAGCATCATTTGCTTATCATTGTTGCATCATTTGCTTATCGTCATCAATAAAACAAATATTACGTAATCATTTTTGAACAAATATTCTACTACAGAAAATCCTTAAAATATAATTCACCAGAATTTATTTTAAAAACTAATAGAAAATTCAAAGTTTCTTCAAAATATGATTTTATTTATGCAGAAAAGAAATATTACCTGTCATGGGCACCAAAAAAACGTGCGTCAATATTTCCATCAGCTATTCGAACAACCTACAAAAACACAAATTATTTTATGTTTATACCATTTAAAAGAAAAACATTTACTTTATTTTATTGCAATGCATCAATGTTAATTTAACAATATTATGAAGCATAAATTTTAATACCTTAGCTGGCCAATATGGAAATCCTTTCAGCTTAGCCCATACTAAAGGATGAGGTTTTCTCTAAAAGTAGAAATGGTTTACTTATTAGATTAGTAAGTTTGTAATTTTTCAAAAAAATAATTAGCTATACTGTGTTATAAAATAATGTTATTTCTCTCTTGTGATTTTAGATAACAATAAAAATAAAATTTCATATTTTTATAATTATAAGAGTAGATATAATATATTTAAAAAATCTTAATACATAACATAATAATTACATAATTAGAATTTAAAGACAAATATACATACACAAACTTCTGAAAACCAGTATTTGTTTCTTACAATACTGCGCAT
The DNA here is from genome assembly GCA_021605075.1 of Caerostris darwini. Lineage (NCBI taxonomy): Eukaryota > Metazoa > Arthropoda > Arachnida > Araneae > Araneidae > Caerostris > Caerostris darwini. The sequence goes on from BPLQ01005177.1 coordinate 354,542, forward strand.
AAAACAGTCAGGACAAACTTCAACTTCTTGCATATCACTTTCACAGGTTTTCACAATTGTTTTAGCATTGGTACTTAAAGGGTGCTGACCTGAAAAATTGAGTGAAAATAAATAAAAATTTGGTTAATTTCACAGATATATTTTTAAATGAAAATATTTCCTTTCAATATATATGATTCTTAATTTCCTATTCTTAATTCTTAGTTTAATATTCTTGATTTTTAATTTAATATTCTTGATTTTTAATTTAATATTCTTGATTCTTAATTTAATATTCTTGATTCTTAGTTTAATATATAAAAGATATCAGAATGAAAAGTAATAAGAATAAAAATATTTAATATATTAAAAAAATCAATTAATCTAATCAAGTATTTATAGTAAATTAATCAATTTTTTTTAATTCAACTTACTTCCATTAAAAACACAAGAATTATGCATAATCCATTTAACATCAGCTAAAAATGCTTCAGTACAGCCATATAATCTTTTTTGAATATTCTAAAAAAAAATTAAGAGATTTATAAGTATTAGATTGAACAAAAAGTGCTATGCAATTTTAAATATTGATATTATATATTGTTGTATAAATGTTGTAATACAATTTTGAAATAGCTTTTTTTAAAAAATTATTTTACACTAAATGTGTCCAATATTCTACACTCCATTGAATTTATATTTTAAATTTTATTTTACAGAGAAGTGATAAAATATAATAAGTCACATATTTGTCATCTTGCTTTTGAGTTTAGGCTCCATAGCAATGTTGCAGAAGAAACTCAAAATATTTCTTATGTGCATCAAGGATCTATAAGTGAAAGTTAAGTTCATCATTGGTTCAAAAAGTACCAAGGTAATTTTAGTATTGAAGATAAACAGAGAAATGGTCAGCCAATGCAGATTGATATTGATGATTTGAAAGCATTGGTAAACAGCACCAAGTCACTGATTCAATAGCACTAATAAGTCAGAAGTTCATATAACAAGTGGAGAATAGAATTAGCCAGTAAATTCCATTGTAAGAAAACAACAGTATGTGGAACTAAACATGATAGGAAGGATGTTTTAATTCTGCATGAGCCTACAGCTGAAAGTTATTAGCAACAAGTAAATGTTTGCACATAACTTGACACAAAAATTGTAATTAGTCTTTTTTATTTCAAGTGTATAAAGGCTGAAGAAGAAAAGTGGATACTTTTTGCAAATATTAATTGAAAACAGTGGTTAAGCCAAAAAAGAAAACCCTATTCCCACTGCAAAAGCAGGATTGCCCCCAAAGAAAATTTTATTTTGTATATAGTGGGATATGAAAAAGGTAGCTTATTTTGAACTGTTTGACAATAATCAAACTAACACTTTTGAAATCTACTGTAGAAAACTAGAGAATTTAAAGAGAACATTACTCACTAAACGACCTGCATTACTGAATAGAATGGGTAAGATTCTTCAACAAGATAACACCTGGCCTCGCACAGAATGAATGATTCAAAAGAAGTTGAAGGAATTGGGGAATTTCTACTTTAGCCATCTTAGAATGCAGATATAGCCCCAAAAGAATATCATCTCTTTAGGTCATTACATCATTTTCATGATGACAAAAATGTCAGTAATAAGCAGGAAATCGAAAACTCTCTAAATGAGTATTTTGCTGCAAAATCAAAAAAGTTTTGCTAAGATGTAATCAAAAGGTTGCTTGAAAGAAAGTTAAATGTGATAGAAAATGTTGGGGAATATAATGGCTAAATATGTACAATAATTTTTTTTTTTCTTTTCAAAATTGTTGATCAACATCAAGCATGTCTGTTCAATCCAATAAAATATTTAAAGAGTTTAATTAATCAATTGTAATTCTAATATAGTCAACTGAATCAATAATTTCTTACTTACACAATTCCCTTACACAATTTTTTAAATTTTCTATGCATGTATATTATTCCCAAATGTGTCACAAAATCTCCATATACATATATATACACTGGTGTCCAAAAGTTAAGCATAAATCGTAAAATGCGAAAAACATGGAGTAAATATTCGTAAAATTATTCCAAATTTCTTGCGGATATTAATTGGGTGAAGAAGAAGCATTGGGTTTATACAAAACTTTTCAGTCGACTATGTCCTGCGCGAAACACCTGCGCATGTCGGAACGCAGAGAAACCGATTCACGCAGCATAGGCAGTTCAGACAAGTTTCGTGCAACTGCTGTGCGAAGGAACGTTGTTAACCATCAAACAAGGTGAATGATGGCACAAAGACGCCAATTGAACATGTTTGCGAAAGGAAGAATCGTTGGAATGCGGGAATCCAGACGATCACAAACGGAAGCGTCTCGAATTTTGAATGTGGACCAGTCTGTGATCTCAAGACTGTAGCAGAGGTTTCAAAGAACGGGAGATGTTACCCGACAACCAGTATCAGGTCGACCAAGAGTCACAACCCCTAGCCAAGACCGATATCTGGTAATAAGTGCGCGACGTCAGAGGGGCAGTACTGCCAGAGCACTGGGTTCGGCGCTCACAGTCGCCACAGGAATACGAATTTCGAGACAAACTGTTTACAGGAGACTCAATCATGCTGGCGTGTATGCCAGGAGACCAGCAGTTTGCATTGCCCTCACGTCTGTGCATAAACGCGTTCGTTTGAAACATCAACAATGGAGTGTGAGCCAATGTGATGTTCAGTGACGAGTCAAGGTTTAGTCTGAGTAGTGATTCTCGACGGGTAACGATATGGAGAGAACGTGGAACACGTTTTGAACCAAGAAACATAACGGAAAGACATCATTTTCCATCAAGGGGAGTAATGGTATGGGCAAGTATCATGATGGACGGCCGCACAGACCTCCATTTCTTTGACACGGGGTCTGTGACTGGTCAAAGATAGAGAGACGAAGTTCTTGAGCCTTATGTTCGCTTGTTTCGAGGTGCTGTCGGTCCTGACTTCATATTCATGGATGCTAATGCGCCATGTCACCGATCGGTGCTGGTTGATGACTTCCTTGAAACGGAAAACATCCAGCGCATGTCGTGGCCTGCGAACTCCCCTGATTTAAATCCTATCGAGCATGTATGGGATATGCTCGGGAGACAAATTGCAGCCCTTTCGCACCCACCAAGCTCCGTTACAGAACTGAAGAGAGCTCTCCAAGAAGCTTGGAATCGATTGAGCCCACAACTCATTCATCATCTCATAGCAAGTATGGTAAATCGCTGTGCAGCGTACCTGGCTGTCAGAGGTGACCACACGCCTTATTAAACTGCAGCATCAGTATGTTATTTAATGTTTTCTTTTATTTTTCTTTAAAGTGTGAATCCTTGCTATGCTCAGTTTTCTTTCAAACTGCTACTTTGGATAATAAAATTAATTATTATCGCTCTTTTGATTTGCTTTCTTATTTTATAACCATTTTACACTCGCATATCACGTTTCCCGCCATTCTGATTTACAGTTCCTTCTTTATTCACTCACATAATTATCAATTATGCTTAACTTTTGGACACCAGTGTATAGATATATATATATATATATATATATATCATCATCATCATCATCAAAATATTAAACAAAAAATTATTAGTCAAAAATCTATAATTTTGCAATTATTTAAATTTCAATTTAAGAAGTTCTGTTTACAGCAATTACCATTTTGGCAATAAAATATAATAACAATAATGAGTTATTTATAATAAAACAAGATTTAAGTATATATATAAGTTAGTAAAAGCATATATAGACTTGAATACTATTTACTTTTGGAATAAGGAAAAAATGAAATCAAATAAGCATTTATATTCTTATTAATTTTATGATAACTGCTTTTTCTATGATATATTGTAACATACAACATCATTACAAATTGTTATTGTCTCAAAAGACATTATTAATATGTATAATAACATAAATTATTTTCATTTAGCTTATTATATCATGTGCAATAAAAATGAGTATACATTCAATTTAAGAAAATGAAAACTAAGATGGACTCAATATTCCTATTTAAAAGCAAATACCAAAAATTATAAAACAATAATATATCATAACTAATATAGCTTATGCATTAGTTTTCCCATAACATATTTTTATTTTTGAGCCAATTTATCAACCATTATTTAATTTCAATATCATAAGAAATTGATTTCCTTTGCATTTTTTTTAATAGGAAGGATAGATTCACGGGGTTGATGACAAAATAATAATAATAATAACAATAATGCCCATTTCTATCCCAATATAGAAGTTATAATATACAAATTAATTCATACAATTATCACTTTTAATTGTAAAATGTACATTTAAAAAGTTAAAATATTACAAATCCTGACTGCTCTTTTTGTAATTTTTTAAAACTTAATTTTGAATATTGTAATTATTAGATTTATTTTTTGCAATGATTGTACAATAAAATTAAAACAAAACACACACACACACACGCCAATATTACCTTTTCTAACAAACTGAAATCCATTGGATTTATAACATAATGAAGATACATTGGATAATGATCTAAAGAAACCGGTTGATGAAATGCAACACCCTAAAAATATAATGCAATTCTTATCATAAAAGAATTAAAATAGAATATCACTAATATTTACATCATATAAAAAATAGAAATAAAGCAATATGTTTCCTCCATATCGCTTTCATATTCTTTAATTCCCGACAGTTAATAGTGAAACAGAAACAAAGACTTATTAGTGAATACTATTGTGTGTTGAAAGACTTTCTCTCAGCACCATTGCAATTTTTCACATTAAAAATTTTGCATCAATTCTAGTTTTCTAAATGGGTCGCATGATTGCAAGCTGCTTTATTTCAATCAACATAAATTTTTCAGACTATCCAATACATTTCTACAAAACATTGACAATTGTATATTGTGGAACAGTCGCTGTATGTTTAGATGCATTGATCCAAGAGTAATGACATTAATCTGGATGCATTTGTATGTGTGACAAATGACTTCTTCAAATGCATTGCATAATGGATATATGTTGTCAAGTTTTCACTGTCGCATGATGGAAAGACTAATAAGTCATATATAAGCCTAAGATGAAATCTTATGAAATTATCTAAATGCAAAAACTGCATTCAAGCAAATTTACAACTATATGTCCTTATTGTATGACAAACCTGCATTTCAGATCAATTACATAAATTATTCTACTGCATATTCCTTGAAATTTACGAATTAGACCCTATTATTACTATGTTGTTACCTTTTTCCTGTCAGATAGTGTAATGTGCAACTGATTTAAACATATCTTTATTTCTTATATTATTCATGCAAACAATTTTTACTGATTCATAACATTCAATTCATTAAATAGGAATAAGTTATTCAAAATTTAAGAATTACAGACAGTTAATTCACAAACTATAGATGATAACAATAGAAATTTCACAGATACAAATAGTTAACTGTTGATAAAGTAAATGCACCGAATATGAAGTGAAGATGGGTATGGTGCACTGCATGAAAAAAGGAGAAATTGTAACTGCAATTAATGAAAGATAATAATCAGACTTTTATAAAAAGATAACTAGTGTTAGTGTTATAAAATTTTTGTATAAAAATGCAAATGTTTTTTATAATTACTTACAGTTTTAAGTTTTTTGATTTGCTACAAAAAAAAGACTTGTAATACTTATATTAATTATACAATGCACTATGTAAAATTAGAAAGTTTTTAAGTTGAAGGACCATAGAATTTAATTTCTTGTCTTTAAAAAAAAAATTGTGTGCTTTATATAAGACTTCAATAACAATGCTTGTATTAATTGACAAGACGCTCTAACCTAGCATCTTGACTGTGGAAAGGTTATTAACTTAATCTGAGGTATAACAATTGCATTTATTACTTATTGCTGCAAAAAATGACATTGTCTCATTGCTTTTGTGTATAATTGACTTATCTTTCATTTCAATTAAGCCTGCTAAGTTCAAACTGCATTTTTAAAAGAAATTGCAATTTTATTTTTAAAATTAAATAAATAAGCAAAGAAATTAACAAGACCAATTGAGTATAACAGAAACTTAAAAATGTCATTCAAATTATTTCATACTTACAGCTCGATGTTTCATCTTGTTTAAGCTAAATTTGAGAAGAGAACAAAGTTTATCGAGAGAAATTTCAGATAAAACTGTAGATTGTGTGTCAACATTTTCTGCTTGAAGTATTCGCTTGCATTCTGGACACACCCAGTCTTTGTAATCATTTATATCAACATAATTCCCAGCACACTTCTGATGAAATGCTCTAGGACAAGCAATGCAAGTTAGGGTAACATTTTCCCGATGACATACCCAGCAATAACAATCATTCGTTTTTCCCTGTCATGAAAGAAAATTTAAATTTTAAACACAAACTTTTAAAATTATCAATATATTTTAAGATTTTAAAGTAAAATAAAGAGCTACTGAATAGGAAAATAATTCAAGTAAAGAATAATAATTAAAATATAAAAGTGTGCTACCAAAAAATTAAATGGTTTACTTACTTAATAAAAAAAAAATTACCAAAAAATTTTTTTCTTGTTTTATATGAATTTACTTTTTAAAGATAAATGAAATAAAAATACATAGACATTAAAAGACAAGAAAAAAAATTTCCAGAAAATTCATTGTTTGCTTGAATGCTTCCAAATGGCATTACAAGGTTATACAATGTTAAAAAAAACAAGGTTTAAAAAATCATTATAGTTAAATAAATAAAAAAAAAAATCATTAACGAAACATAATAGATATTTAATTTTGTTCGATTATGCCTTTTTAATAATAGTAAAAAGAGATATTTATCATTGAAAGGATAATTGTCCCAAAAATTGCTAACTAAAAAAATATAAATTTAATATCACATCATAGAAACAGTCTTATTTTTAAAAGGCAACTTAAAACATAGGACATGATCCAGTCACAGATTATTAATAAAATATTTTTTCTTTGTATTTTCTAATTTCTTGCAAGTATAAAATTAAAATATTTATTCAATTATTCATGAATCATCAAAATTTGTTATAATCCAAAGTGTGTAAAAGAGATCACAGCTAAAATTAAACTGCTTTTCCAAACACCTTCCTTAGTTTATTCGTTAATTTATTAGTTTTTAAATATAGAGAAAATCAAGAAAACATCCACACAGTTACACTGATAATATATATATATATATTACAGAAATATCAATCAATCTACCTGCATTTTAAGTCACTACCAATCTACCATTATTTAAAGTGAGTTTTCAAATGGATACTTGTGCAAAGCATCCAAAATTTTATCTTCAAACAATTAATTGACTGATGTATAAATGAGACATAAATTAATTTTACACTTAAGTGCAAATTAAAAATATAATAAAAAGCAGCATTTTATGCCTTTTTTAAATAAAAATCATTATTTCAAGGTAATAAAATAATTCATTTTATTTAAATTATATCAGAGATGCAAAAACCACCTTATCATAGAGTCAGCTTTATTTTTAAAAGGCAACTTAAAATTTAGGACATCACAGATTAGTAAAATAATTCTTTTCAGTATTTTCTAATTTATTGCAAACCAGAAAATAACTTTTTAAATAACATATTAGCATGGATGCAGTGTTGCACCAACGTTATTATTTAAATCTTTATTTATTATTCTAACACAATAGTCAGCTCTATAGAACATCAAGACATTATTTATTCATAAGCATTTTCTTTAAGAATTTCATATTTTATAGCACTGCTTCAAACATGTCCCGTTTAAAAAGGAGTAGTGTTCTAGATAATATGTCTAGTCTAGTGCAGCATAACCATCTATATATGGATCTGAATGCAATATAATTACAGCTAGTTAATACACTTAAATAAGCAAATTTATTTGAATCAACATATATTTATGAACATTCTCCTCAATGTATATTAAAAGTCTATAAACAGAAACCATGCGACTTATTATTTTAGCATTTAGTTACAAAAACAAACTAAATACTGATATATCAAGCATTTCTCGTGAATATAAAGATTATCTACGTGGCCCAAGAAAAGTGCCCACTTCCTTGTAAGTAAGAGTAGGCTAAGAGTAGTATGTCTGAGTATAATAATCTATATAGAAAATAAATTTCTGCGCTTGACTTAACATGTTGGACCAGAAAAGAAAACTCATTGCGGCAGGCAACTTTTTCCTAGTCTTTTACAGTCTCTATTGCCAAATGGCATGCAATATACATGGGATTCGGCTGGAGTGATGTCTACTCAGACCCACATTATTGCACTGTACTCAGACACATTATCCAGGTCACTATTGCTGTAGTTATTAGTGATTAAGGCAACTACAGCCCTTTGTTCTCAATGAGCAATGTGAATTAAGCTCTGGAGTCAATGAACCATAGATAGCAAGCAACAGGATGACGACTCATCTCTCCATTTTTGATTTATCACAATGATGGTATGCGAACAGTATCCTAAATATATTGTTTCCGAGATTAACCTTTTCAAATACCAAGAATTATTACTGTGACCTGCATCAATGTGATATATATACTGCTTTCCATTCCAAGTTAGATATTTTACATTCAAAGAGTCAGTTTATATATGGCAATATGAGCCATGCTTGTGCCTTTGATATGTGTGCATTTCTTAATGTAATGATAAGAGGTGGTCATAATGTGATGGCTTATTAGTATATATGAAGAGGAAATAAACTTATATGATACATAATTTTCCATTTTTTTTATGGTGCCAGTGGTCAAAGTATAGTGAATATATACAGCTTGTTATCTTCACAAATGTTTATTAAATAATTACAAAAATGTTTTACTTTGTTAATAAGTATTATTTTAAAAAGTTATTTTGCACCAGGGGTGATTATGAGTACTATTGAAAATTTCTGAACTGCATGTCAAATTTTCGGAAATTGTGCAAAATAAATTAGACAAATTTCCGTGCATATGCTGAATGCAGAAATGAAGTGATTTTTTTTTCTTTAATTTCGAAAAATATAAATGTATTTTTGCCATATTAACATAAAATTTTTGGGATGGTCACAAGAAATGTTCAGAATTGGTATAATGTCAAATTTTACGAATAATATAAAAGTTTTGGGACAGGCAGCTTCAAAATTTCTGAGAACAATCATACCTAATTTGTACTTATTAATTACACAGTTCATAAAAAGAACATTCATGTATAAATCTATAATTTTAATATACACGTATAACCTTTCTGACATGACATCTGTAAATATTTGTAGAACCCTAGAAGAATTTGAAAATTCAAAAGGCTGATATTCTGCTCTAGTTTTTTTTTTTTTTTTTTTTTAAATAATTACAATAAACTCAAATCCAAGTATTGTATTCAGGGTTTCTGTTACAAGTAATAAAAAATAAATTAGGGTTGGAAAATGTTGATAATTTGTTAACATTGATACTATTGAATGTGCTATCATCACTGGCGCAACAGCCCATTGTGGGCCAAGGCCGTCTACCTACTGGTAGATTTCGAGACGAGAGATGATTTCCATTTTTTTTTTAAAGGGTAGGGTTGTCAGCTCTATGCCCAATGCTCCGGTCATAAGAGACCGGGACCTACGGTTTAAAGTGGATTCCGAACCACTACTTACATCCATAGCATCACCGGGACTCGAACCTGAAACCTGTGGTACCGAGCGCTAGCCACTCAAATTGTGCTATACATTATAATTTTAATAAATATTGTATAAATTAAAGCCTTTATTGAGCTAATTTTATACAATAACATTTTTTTTCTTAAATAAAAAAAAAAAAAACTGAAACATTTTTGTATACTAATATTTTAAACTCAATGAAAAGATAACTCACCAGAACAGTAGGAGCAGGTTTTTCAATTTTTCTTCTTTTAGGTTGTAATTTAGGAGATTCATTATTTCCACTTCCATTGCTACTAACAGATATTGTGCGTTTTATGCTTTTACCTAATTCTGTAATATTTCCACAGATATTAGTAAAAATAAAATTTTATAAAAATGATAGATCTTCATGCATATTATGTAAATTATTTTTAAATTCTACTTAATCAAAACTTGCTTTCAGTAATTTAAATTATGAAGTGATAATTACATTAATTAAAATCATATTAGGCTTTAATTGTGGATAAAAAAAAATTTTAATTTCAAACTTTTAAGACACAATTTATTTCAATTTGAATGTCATATGTACTTTAATACAAATGTTATTCAATTTAATATTTAATAAAAATTTAACAGAAAATTTTTACAGCAAATAGTTACTTTGGAATGCACATATGATTTAATTATTTTTAATTTGTTTTATTTACATAAAAAAAAAAAAATTCAATTTTAATTTTGTTCTTATTAATATTACATGAAATGCATTTCAAAATCAGCCTGTTTCTCTCAAGAAAGCTTTTTAAAAGTATTTACATAAGACCTGTTATTTTCAGAAGTGGTTGCAATAAGTGAAAATTGAGAAAACAAGAAATGACACTTGTAACTAAATCTAATATTAATAGTTAAATTCGTTGATAAAAAATGAAAATGAGCCTCTAAAAATGTTTAATTAATTAAAATTATTCATTTAATAACTATTTTAGTACAAATTATTAACTCCTAATGTTTTTAAATATAAAATAATTTAATGCAATGTATTAAAAAATTTCTTACCTCTTTGAACATTAATATGATCCTCTTCTTTTAAACTAAAAAAATCCAAATTTTTAGACAATTTTTACTTGTTATTACAATTTATTTTAATAAAAAAACTGAATATGAAGAAGAGAACCAACTATAGAAAAAATACATTTCAAATCATAGATTATGAAAGATTTATTTAAATATAAAGTGCGAGATTGCCTTTTTGAACTTTAAGAATATAAGCATATTTTCAACTTCAGGCAGTTTTTTTACCATGAATAAAAGCCAAATATTGAAATTACAATACAGATAAGTAAAAACAGCTCTGGAAAATACAGTGGGTTCAGAACCAATTCATGCAATGTGGCCATTGTAACATAGACTTATATAGAATATTGTCTAGGTAAAAAAACTTTTTTTTTTCTTTTTCAAATAGTGCTGTTTATTACAGATTGCTGCCTTCCAGTCCACTAATGCTATCTAATATTTACTGTTGATAATTTTTCTCTTCTCAAGGTAATCAAATATTATACCATGCACATCCCAAAATACGACAGCCATAATCTTTCAGGCCAAATGTCACATATTTGATCACTTTGGGCAGCTTTCATTCACTGCTTACTCCTTAGCTGACTGATTTGATTCTGGAGTTGTAGTGGTGGACCTTAGTTATGAAACTAACGATTTAATATAACTAATTATGATTTAATTTATTCGCTATTACATACACAAAACATACATTTATTCGGTTTTATGAACACAAAAATTCCTGTTTATTTTGCATGAAAAATGCCAAACAGTACTCTAGATCATTGAGCATTGTTTTTTTTGTTTTTTTTTTTTGCTCCACTGTGAGTGAATGTGGTCCCCATTTGGAAAAAAACTATTTCATGTCTAAATATTCATGGAATCCGGTGTAGACACTACCAAATGATATCTTCAAGATGCCAGCTACCTCACACAACTTTACTTTGTCATTGCTAATCACGATTTTAAAGTGATTTTTTTTTTATGCTTTCTGGAATAACAATATCATTTGGAACAACCAGAGCATTTGACATCATTTATGTGTGCAATTGCATTTGAAATCCTCCTACCATAAGCAAATGGTTGTTTACGACAGAGCAGAGCCTGGTTAAAATTTTTCAAACCGTTGCTGAACTTGAATAGTATTTTTTTCTCCATTAAAACGCAATGTTTTATCAACAGAAGAAACTCAGTTTTTGCCAATGTTTTAAAAGTTTCAAAAATCATCACTTAAACCACTATAAATTGACAATAATTGATCAAAATGTTTAAGAATTTTGGCACATGGTTTAAAGATTATACTAATCAAAGATCTATTGGTTAGTCCTAGAGATTAATTGATCAATGTCATCATTCAATCACTAGCCAATGAACAAGAAAATTTTAATAACATTTTATTGTTATATAAACTTAATTTTTAAATAATTTTTTTTCAATCTCACTTAAAAACTAAATAAATTCAGAAAGGATAATAAAATAAATTTACATCATGTGACTAAAATTATAAATTAATATTTATTTACAACACAGAGTTTATATTGTTGACATTAAAGTTAAAATAAATAATAATACAGTACATTTTTATTTATTTATAAAAAAATGGATGACATAAAATATAATTTGAATAAATTTACTTTCAGATAAGAATTTATTTCAGAAAAGTAATTAAAATTTAAACTAACTTACCATACAGAAACATCTGGAAAATTTTTGTATGGAGATGTTTCTGCACTATTTGCTTTGCTGTTTGAACTAGGCGATTCATATTCAAAAGAATTATCATCAACTTCTTCAAAAGAAAGACATTTTCGTGCTCGAGAATCTATAATACAGTAAGAAGGCAAGGAGTTAAAATATAAATATGAAAATCCTTTTTTTTAAAATCCAAACAATAAATACTAACATTTAAATTAAATTTGCACAGCAAACAAAATAGAAGGCAGTTTAATATAGAAAAAAAAAATAAATAGCTAAATATCTAAAGTTAAATAAATGTAATTGTACTTTTTTTTTTACTACATGTAAAAAAAATAATAGTAAAAATTCAGCAAATTTACATTTTTGGAAATTGCATTTTGGCCATCAATCAATTGATGACCAAATGGATATGATTTTATTAATTCACAATTTATTATAAGAATTGAATAAAAAATAGTAATTGTCCTACTTCTAAAGATACAACTGCCTACAGACATAAAAATACAGACCAGTCATCACATTATTTTATAATTTTCTTTCAAAGAGGTGTTTATCTGAGTAGCAAAACTCGCTAATAGTTAATTTGTCTGTTTCAGCCATAAAACAGGATGTTTACCATTCGTGATTAAAAAAGAGCATGATGAAATTAAATGAAAATATACCAAAACAAGAAATTACACAATCAACTTCACTTTATGGAGAAAAAAAAAGTGCAAAATAGTACAATAAATTCTTGCAAATTTGAATAAATGTTTCTATTCACAATTGAAAATTGATCTTTTTCTAGAAAAAATAAAACTAATATGCAATTTTCAAAAATACACCATAAATATTCCACGCTTCTTATCACAACTGAGTAGCTAGACAACCATAAAAAAAAACTAGTTCATTTGTTGCAGTGATTATAAACTGATATCTATTGGACAATTTAAAAAAGCTATGTCATTCATTGGGTAAAAGCAAAAGATTTCCATTTCCAGGTCAATTTTTGTTATTAGATGGCAGCAACTTTAATTTTGCCAGTAATAAAAAAAAAATGCGAAAGATTTAATCTTTTTGGATAATCAGAGTATAGAGTAAAACTCAGAGGTGGAGGAATCCAATTTCCCGACTCGTTTCTAAAATTTATATTTTTTCAAAATTCTTGGAATTAATGTCAAAATCTAATGTTACAGAAATAATTTAATTGCATCCCTCAATAATAGAAGCAGTAACAAAGACAATTACTGCTTTAACAGCAAACTAAGTAATATTGAGAGACTTTTTTCATTATTGAAGCTGAAAAAAACAATCTTGCATCAACTATGAAAGAAGATGTCAAAATTATTTTATTATTAAGAAAAAATAAAATTCAATGTATTACAAATAAAGCCTCTTTGTTTTTAAAATGTACAATTTTTTATTGCTTGACTTCAGCTATTCCTTAATACTTTGGTGCTTTTATAGGAGATATGTATTTTTTTATTAGCAGCAATACAAGAATGTCTTTTAAGTTAGTTTAAATATACATTTGAAATTGCAGAAACATTTGTTTTTTACTTTTTAAGAAAAATAATAGATAACTAGTTATACTTTACTGTGAAAAAACCGTTTTTATAGATACACAAGTTAAATAAGTCATTGAACTTATTTCCCATACTCTTCTAAATCCATTAGTATATAACATAAAATAGAAAGAAAAAGAGTCAGTTGTTGGCATAAAAAAATCCATTCAGGAGTTTTTTGGGCCCTTTTCCATTTCTGGTGAAAATTCTTTAGTCTAATATTTCAGGCTCCTTTGAAGTATTGACATGACATCTGAAGTGTTCTCTGTCGATGGAAATTTAACAAAAATTTCCAAATATATTCATAACAAGCCCCAGAAGAACAGCATAAACATCAACAGGAAGAAAAATTAATAGTAGAATCTAGAAGATCCAGATATAAGCATCAATGAGTTTTGTGGAAACTCGTAACTTCAAGAGTTGAATTGCTAAGATAAACAAATGTTCAGTATGAATACAGTATTGATATTAAGAAATATGAATGTCTGATATAATAAAGATTAGAGAATTTCATTGTGTATATTAAATAACTTCCTTTGCTCTCATCCTTATGTGATTCCACTGATGTACTAAATAATCACAATGGTTGTGTCCTAATAACCCTATTACTTTGTTTTGAATCTTTGCTTTTCCAAATATTTCGTTAATCCCCATAATCTTAAATATAATACATCCTGCTATGTAATATGTATCCAAATTCAGCTTTTTTCTTTTTTTAGAAAATAAAACAAACTCCTAATTACATTTTGAATTTTTTGAAGCAACTATTGAAGATTCAATAAAAAAATTTATGTTAAATAACAAACATTACATAAACATTCATTTCTATTAGCAAATAAATAATATTTCTAAAACATTTTTCTTACTTTCAGGTTTAATAACAGTAATAAAAGGTTTGTCTGTTGTTGGTGAACCTTCATTTGATGGACTTTTTTGTACGGTAGAATTATTCAATTTACTGGTAGCATCAGAAGAAGGAGAAAACTTTGAACTGCTGCTTGGCATATCTAAATCTAAATAAATACAATATATAATTACTTTAAATTCATTTCTTTAAAATAAATTAATTTTAAAATTATTTGTATACATAGTATGAAATCTTAAATTAAATTTAATTTTCTGAATTCTTCAATTTCTTTTTTATTAAATAAAATTAATGATAAGATAAAATTTTTTTTTTTTTTTTTTTTAGAACATTAGTTATCTAAGACCCTATTGTTTAAAAAATAAATTATGCTGAAGATATAAGTTCCCTAGCTGATCTGAAGTTAGATCTAAAAAAGTCAAGAATTGTTAAATATAATACCACAAATATGTATGTATATATATATATATATCAGCAGCAGCGCAACATTATGAGACGAGAATGTGTATATATAGGGTAGCCAAAAAATAATTTTCCTGTTTGGGAACTATTTGTGGCTAAAATTAATGAATGGAATGAAACCAAATTTCATATATTGACTGTGGAAAACATGGGGAAATGATTTCCAGAAAGGAAAAAAAAGTTGCTAACGGGAGAGATTTTTGCTGTGCTGTCACATATACATTTTGAAGTTTGCACAATCTAGGTAGATTTTTCAAATTTCCTATTGCTTACATGATAGCACATCCTATTACCTGCACCGCTACTGGCAAGAAATATAGCAAATGTTGGAAACTTTTGTCATTCCCGAATTGCAGCAACGACAGGCTTGGGCATGAAAATATTTATGCGAGATAGTGCACGATCACATATTCTTCATTCAGCACAGAACATTTTACTCTACATTTTGGTAATGAGAAAGCCAATGTTTTACAATGGAATCTCTAATCCGTTACCCAAAAATTCCCCATGTGACTATTGGCTTTGAGGATACTTTAAATCTATTATGTATGCTGGGGACACTACAAACCTAAATTCCTAAAAACAAAACATAAGACAAGCTGTTGCAAACATCCACAGTAGAGAATGCCATACACTGGATGCAATATTTTGTATACAGTAAAGAGCAACAACACAAAAGAATATTACACATGGCCTGGGGATCCTAATATTGATTAATAAAAGATTTTCTGTGAGGTTCATATTGCTATCATTCATTTCTGCATGTGCATTTTTTTTCTTATTCAAACATTATAATGAAAATTGACATAATTCCTTTTCTGTGCATTCATTATGATTATTGACTTTTTTCGTTTCCAATAGCTTCAAAATCATGTATGAACTAGAAATTTTGAAAAATCTACTTAGATTGCAGAAGTTTCATAGTGCATATAAATCTAAATCTTCCCCCATCCACAATTTTTTTTTTCAGTAACGATCTCCTCATGTCTTACACAATCTGTACATGAAATTTGATTTCATTATCTTCATTAGTTTTGCCAACCTATGGCTACAAAGAGGGAGAACTATTTGATAGCCACGCTGTATGTAGGTATATATATTTATATAGCAGCATTTTTTAATTTTTAAATACTAAAAATGTACATATCTAACAGAATTTAAAACTGAGTAAAAAATTGCAATTTATTCTAATTTTTCATAATTCTCTATAAAACCTTACATACATACATAACAGCTTACATACATTGAATGACATATTTAGTACTAAACTACAATGTAAAACATCAAATTATTATTTTTAAATGAAACTTTTCTTAAATAAAAATATAGCAAAATGGATGTAGCAAAATAAAATTCATAAAAAAATAAACAAATACAAAAATAAATATTTATAAAACATAACAAAAAAGGTTTAATAAAAATGATATCATGCTCAATATATCAATAGATTTTATTAATAAACCTAACAACTCGAATGCAAAGGATATATCTTTAATACGAAACTATCAATGTCTTAGACGATAAGCTTGATCCTTCTTATTATTGGCAACATTCATTTTCAAACATTTCAGAACAACAAATATAAGTTTAATTCTAAAGAATTAAACTAAAAATGCATACACTCAATAAAAAGATGTAACAAACTAATATGAGCATTTAGAAATGCAAAAATTTTGTTAAATGAAAAACTCTTGTAGGAAAAACAGCGAGAGATTTAATAAAATGAATGGATTTGATAAATATATTCCACAAATTAATATCAGCATTTATAAAATACAAAAAATTTGTTAAATTATAAAATTTTATTGAAAGAGAAGCAAGAGATTTATTTTCTGTTGAAGCACTTTATGCAATGATAATGTTAAAAAAATTAATATTAATAAAATTCAACAAGATTTGGAACCAAATTTTATTAGAAAGATAACTTTTCCTAAGATTTTTTTTAATAATATTTAGAAATATAGCAAAATTAAAAAAAATTATTTCAATTTAAATATGAAAAATTACCATTGTTAATTTGAGCCTTACCATTTGTGAACTAAAGAGTAAGAACTCCTTTATATGTTACGAGCATCTCATAAAAGATATTTTAATATATTTTTAATAACCTATTTCAATGCCTTTTCCTTATCATTTACATTCTAATTTTTGAACAGAATTATTTAAAAAAAAATTGCTAATAATTGTTGTAGTATTTTTAATAAAAGTAATATAATTATGTTTATTTTCAGTACTAATATAAATTAACCACAATTATGATACATTATAATTAATTTTAATTTATTTATATACAATTTTACTGAATTTCGGAACAGAAAACTTCTAAAAAATAGTAGTCTAAAGTATTTTTCAATCTAACTTGCTACTGCCAACAAAAGTATTCAAATCATATCAGAAATTAATATTGAAGTAAAAGAAATATAGAATTAAAAAGTAAGCATCCTTTCACATACTGGTAGTTTTTTCAGGTGAATCTTCCACTGTTATCACATCTAGATCACTGTCTGTTATGCCTTTACTGGAGTAATTTACATCGTGTTCAAAAATTGTTGGCACTGCTCCATGTTTTACAGTTGTCCTTTTCCTATTGCCTTCGCTTTTCCATTCTTTGTAATCAACAACACAATTCTTTTCAAAGTGTTTGATGCAAACACCAATGTTTTCTGTGATTTTTAAATGAGGACATCCAATTTTTTTCTGCCACAGATTTCTAAATCCTGCACTTTTAGGAAATTGGAAAACAGATACATATGGTTTCGTATAGTTTGAAGTACAGCCAGGCACACAACAACGACGCATTTTTTCAGGGTTATTTTTTCTTTATTTTGGAAGAAAAAAAGAAAGGAAGAAAGAAAAGATTTAAGGGGAATAGAGAACTTGAATAAAAAACAAAGTTCAAGTTATTAAAAAAAATATTTGGCAATTATAATAAAGTAAAAAGAAAAAATAAAGAAAAGCCAAAGTGTTGAATACACAAAACTGCAAAATGCCAATTAGAATTTAACATCACAGTCTTACTAGATCCTGCATTTGGCACTAAGTCTTGGCTTTCTTTTACAGGTTTATCGACATCTGAACTCTTCTTCCTAGAAAAATTTCTTTTCTCCTCTGTAGGTGACAAATTTTCAAAAATGCATGGCACAACATTGGGCCTTAGTCGATATTTCTGTAAAGGGACTGTGATAAATTGTTGAGTTTTTGAATTGAAACCTGAGGCTTCAGTAATTATATCTTCAGGTTTAAAATGAAGGGCACAAATCTAGAATAAAAAAATTAGTAAACGAATTTAAATAAACAATTAGGATATACAAATACATAACATAAAAATCCAAATGCTTCTTTAAAAACTCATATTATTCAAATCCTACCATCTAAAATTTTTTTTTATTATTTGCTACACAAACGTTTTAAAAATATATAGCAGTACCTATAATCATAATAGTATATAGAAGTACCTTATATAGAAGTACCTTAAATCAAAGAATATTTATGAAAATGTTGCATTTATGCAGTAGAGTGATATAAGTTGATTGTTTCTACGAAGTATTGGAAACTTGAATTTAAAATATGCATCACTACACAATACATATATATATATATATTGTAAATATATAATTCATTCACAAGAGAATGAATTGAAATGAACTAAAATCTTCATGATTTTAATTGCTTGTACAATAATTGTGCAACTCATTCTTTATTTTCCCTTTTTATATAACGAAATAAGAAAAATTGAGCTTAAAATTTAATGAAAAAAAAGAAACTTCTATCATCTCAATAAGACACTTCTAAATACATTCATTGAAAAAAAGAAGAAGATTATTTTTTATACATATCATTTCTTATATAAATGTTTTATTTCTTCAGCCATCTTACTCCCCCCTCCCATAAGATAACCATTCAAGATTCCAAATGTGAATACACAAATTTCAACAAATTTAAGAAATATTAAAGCAAAATATTTACCAGTTATATAATTTAAAAGCACTTATTCCATCACATTAATATATAAGATTCTGTTTCAGGATTTTTAACCTTACTATTATGAAGCAGAAGAAATATTTAAAAAATTGTCAAATTATACATGAAATAGTTTGTGCACAGTTAGCTTTCATAGTCAATTAAACAATGTACCATATTTTGTTTTCTTTATTTTGAATTCAATATTTAATTCATAATTAAAATCAACTTCCTACTACTTTTATATAATAACAAAGATTAAATTTAAAGTATAAAAAAAATTTGATTAAGTACAATAAATTTAAGTTAAAGTAAGTCAAGATACAAAGTGTGCATTCAGAATAGTATATACAATAAAGTGAATAGATTAATTCATCATTTCTCTTATAAATAAAAAAATATATTTTATTCATCTAATAAATGTATATAACATTCACAAACATTTTTCTTTGAGAATAAATGTTTTTTACTGCACTTCTATTGGAGACTTATTTTCTTTCTTTACAATATATGTTAACTACTGATTATCTTCTTTGCATTCTTATTGATATGTAATTTTTCACCATACGTTGCTTGATTTTTAATTTTACAATACAAGAATATTAAAGAAAATGTAAATATTCTACAGAAAAGCTAATAGAGTAAAAAGTAGAATTCCTTCCATTAAAAAAAATTAAAGTACTTATCATAGTAATGTTACATAAATTGCTTTACATCAAACTGATTAGAATACATATTCATTTATAAAAAGTGATTATATCTGTATTGTCAAATAGCTATACTATCGGTACTGAAGTTATAAGATACATCAATTATGTAATATATAAATTATACTATCTATTCTGAAAATTAATAGATGAATTAAAATAAATAAAGAATGAGTTTAAATTTAAAATCATTCCTAACGTTTGCTTTGCCAAGTAAAAGTTTAGTTAAAGAAAAGAAACCAGAAATTATGAAATTATCACATATTTTAAATATTATAAATTTAACACTAAAATGTGAAAAATATTAACATTCACTGCAAATGTAACCAACAGTGTTCAATGTAATAAATATTGATATAGTCATAATGAAGGATTGAAATCATTAGTGATCTTCTGACTGGCACCACTCTAATGGGGAAAATGCAACTATATCTTTATATAGAAAGCAAGACATTTACAAGTTGGCAATTCTTATATCGTTATAATTGTAACACAGTGCTGATTGTGAATAATATTGAAAATTTCAGAATTATATGTCAGATTTTCAAAAATTGTACACAAAATAAGTTAATTTTTGAAATGTGAATTCATACCAGTAACTGTTCTTTTAATAAACTTTAAAGGCAATGATTCAATCTTTTAAATTATTCTCCACTTAATGAGAAGTTTGAAAGTTTTCATATTGTTACTATTTATCATTTATTGCCTAATGTTTACTAATGTATTAAGTACATCAGTTAAAATTTTATGTTTGTATCAATTTTTAATAACACATTAATCCTATTCAAATAACTATTGTAAATTTAATCATTTCTGAATTAAATAATTAGAGAATTAAGCATGTATATTTCTGAAATGAATATTTATTTGAATTTCTGTAACACTCTTATTTTATGTCCTTCCTAACATCACCTATCCAGTTTTGAAGATTTTTGAATAGATAACCATTAGCTTGATCTTCGTACTTGAACACTGAACATGCATGATTTTGTTAACCACTACCTCCTAGAGAATATTAGAATATTCTTGTTTCAATTCATTTCATGTAAAACATTATAAAAATCAATTTATACTCTATAAATAGTTTAATTCAAATTTCTTCAACATAATATCAGATGCAATAATAAACTAATATCTTGGCAAAATGGAGTCTCTGCTTGTCTGTCTAGTGTATTTCAATATCTTTTACTTCTTAAAAATGTACAAAATAAATTGTATTATATGTTTAAAGGTACATTGTGAGGATAAATGATTAACATAACAGTTATTTTCTTTTTCTCTATTGCGTTATATAATTATATCATTCACGACACAACTAATTTGCAAACCTTTGAAGCTTTGGAAGGTTGCCGTTTATCTTTGCGACAAATGACTTCAATCCATTTTTGCTTCAATTCATCATTTCGAGGGAAACTAAATACTCTCACTTTAGTTTCACGGTTATAATTTGAACGACATCCAAACACAAAGCACTTGGAAGGCATCCAAATAAATGCTGCAAGAAAAGTATTAAATAAACCAAATATTTCAATACTATACAATTAAGTTCAAAAACCAACCTTTTAAAATCAATGAACAATAGAAAAAAGATATTTCATGAAACAAATTGTTTGTTTTAAATTAATGTCTTCTTAATTAAATGGTTCAATAATTATTATTGTTATTTCTACTGAGGGTTTCAGAATTATATAGAATTACAAATAAGTCCAAAAGTTATAGGTGATCTTGAGAATGAACACTTGATCACTTGAGAATTTAATGTGGATTGATTGTATGAATAATTTGTAAAAGAAAATTACCCAAAAAAATTACCTCCCCACCCACCCCAGCTTTTGAGCATGAGAGAGAATTCATAAAGAGGAAGGATCAATTGTATAGAAATATGCTTTTTACTATCATGACAGTAAAATTTAAAAATTATAATAAGTTTGATTTATTTCCCACAACTTTATAACTTAATAAATGTTTTTCTTTTAATACAGTATTAAAAAAAATTCAGGAATTAATATATTTTAGCATTTTACTCAATCTGGAGTTGGTTTAAAAAGGAGGAGTAAAAAAGTTACTGGAGGTTTAAAAAGTTCAGGAAGTACTACAGATATTTAAATTTATGTAATGAAATTACTATACGTAATACAATATGATTAAAGAAAATTCATTTGCTTACTTTAAATTTAAAGTTGTTGAAACTTTAAAAAAATAGAACAAATAGTTTTTTTAAACAGCACATGGTAGAGCAAATATAGCAATTTCTTAAAATTTGAAATAAAAAAAATTAAAAAATCTGCCAAGAATTTTTACAGAATTGTATATTTTCCAAATTAATATAAAAAAATTTATTTTAAAATATAGCAATAAAATGGTTTTATTTTTAAAAAATATATATATATTTAAAAAAATTAAGATATTTTGAAACAGATAAAATTATTGTAAATGATGAAAAAATCAATTCAATTTTTTAACATTTAGCAAATATTTATTTTAATTAAAATCCAAAATGTCTGGATATAAACGTGGATTATTAATTAAATAATTCTACTAGTGTTATTTACACTCACTTTATCATTTAACAGCATAAAATATGTAACTTTGCAATAATAAAAGTATTTCTGGTTGATATAATTAAAAATACTGATAACTTGGTTAAAACATGCAGATTAAAAGACATAAATATAGAGAAATTTTAAGAGAAAAAATAAGCATTGTTCTTTATAAATGAACCTGAAAGTTTGGTGACTTTTTTTGGTGATGTAATGAATTGCAGAAAAATAAAAAGTTATTGTTGTCAACTTTAGCCATTAAAAATGTTTAATCTCAAAGAAATAACAAATGATATTTATTTTACTGTCTTTGTTATTTCATTCTCGAATCCTTATCACTTTTGACAGTTCATCTTTGCCAACATAAAGATGTATTTTGGGCAATTTTTACACATAGAAGAATATTTTCATTTGAAAGAAGGATATTGACTTCAAATCTCAAATTTTTATTATGCTTGTCAAACATGCCATCATGCCAATTCTACAGGACTATGCTATATCAGATATTTTTGAAAATAAAATTTAAAAAAAAAAATGTTCACAAATGTACCAGCAAAGAATGCTGAGACATGGTTTACATCATGGATTAGGAACTGCAAGGCAGTCAGGTTCAATTATGACAAACAACAAATGATGCCTGTCAACAATGTAATTGAGTTAAGCTTTTATTGAAAAAGAATGAATATTTATATAATAAAATAATGAAAATTTAACATACAAATCAAGACACCATTAAAACACATAAAATAGTATATGTTTTACACTAATAATAGTATTTAAAACAATATATATACATACAAGTTAAAAAAAATATTGAAAATTAACCTTTAAATTATTTTATTAAAGGTTAATTTAAATTATTACAACTTTTTTATAGAATTATATTATAATTTTAATAAACACAAAATAATAATATTAATTTAAAGTAATATGACACATAAAATTAATTAACTTCAATTTAAATTGTTTAATAATTTAAAATGTTTAAGGGGTTTCCCCCCCAATTAACACTACATTTTATTCAGTTAACGCTTTCTTTAAATTATCATTACATAATCAGATTTGGACATGGTTTGGAAAATGGTTATTTTAGTTAAGAAATACAACTATTCTTTAGACTAAAAAGAAATCGATACATAACATATTTTTACGCAAAAAAAACAATATGTACTGAAGAATTAAAGTTTTCAAATTTAAAATTGCGCGAATTATAAGTTAAAAATAGCACTTCATACTTTCTTACATGATAGCAGAAGTATTACAAAATTAATTGCAAGCTTCTAGGTAAATGGTGCACTTAATTTAATAAGACAAAAATTTTAGAGACCCAATATTTTATTTCGCTGCCACCGAAAATTACATAATTTTATTAATTTCAGATTACCTTATACTTAGCTTTAATATTGCCTTTGTTCTCGAAATTAATTTTAACTTTACAAACTATAGTGTTTCTAAGCCTAAATTAAAAACACCAGTAAAATATAAATTCAACTAATTTGAAAGATAATTTCAGAAAATATTTCTTAATGAGTGGCAATACTTTTCATATCAATACCAGTTACAGTTAACATTGTTATGCGAGGTGAAGTGAACTGAGGTACCTAGACTGCGAAGCAGCATAAACCATCTAAACGGCCAAGGATCTCCGTATTAATCTACAATAAGAGAAACCTTGTCTTTGTATAAATAAAGAAAATAGCATTGGTTTGAGGCCCATTGAATGATTAAAAAATAGTAGATAAATTAATATAGCACCTCACAAATGCTTTTCGCATATTTGTCATTTTCATCTTTGTAATTTCCCGAAAAAGAAAAATAATAAAAAATTTCCAAAGATTTCAAGATAAAAAGAATTCCGATTTGTGTTATTTAATACAATGGTTTATTGCAAACCATGATATCTATGTTGGTTTATTATATATAATGTTTTCTAAATATTGAAAAAATTAAAAAAAAAAAAAAAAAAAAATTTAAGTCTAAGTAAATCTCCCAAAATTTTCTCGTGGATAATTTAGACTCGTGGCAAATTATATGAGAAAATTGTAATAGTTTTTTTTTTTTTATCGTAATTAAGAAATGCTTTTCAAACACAACTTTCCATATTAAATAAAATCATTTGTTTAGAACATTAAATTTTTTATCTAGTATTAATTTATGTAATTAAAATATCTCCGTGACTAGAGCAGGCAAGGATAAGCCATAAATGCACAAATTAATTAGCAGTCAGCAAAAGGATAAATTGTTAAAAAATTAATCAAATGCTTGTTTTAAGTAATTCGAATGTTTTTGTTTGTTTTTTTAGTATAAAACGTTATAAAATACATAATAGAATAACAAATAAATGAAAATCAGTGAGGCATTGTGCGATTACAAAAATTAAATAAGTTTGTTCCCTTGGTAGAATTGGGATTACAGTTCTAAGAAGTGTACTTGGCGTTAAAAGCTCCACAGAGAATAACATTAGAACAGAATTGAATAAGATTTTGAAGGTCAATATAAAAAAGTGAATTATCAGATGAGGGAGGAATGTAAATAGATGCAATAATAACTGGTTCTTGGTTAGGTAAATATCGATAAATAGTAGTGGCTTCGATGTACTTTAAGGAAGGGGAGGGTAAGAATGTGATGATAAGGAACAGGGAGCTTTACAAAAACAGTAGTACCACCAGAAGCCTGACAATTAGAGGAAATATTCCTGTCACTTCTGAGGCAGTCGTAGTTGGCAATATTGAAATTTCTATTTCTGGTTAGAAAGGTTTTTTGCTGTAACATTATAATGGATTATTTTCGATCATGAAATTATTAAATTCAATTTTCTTATTACAAATATTGCTTGCGTCCAGGAAATTAAAACCAAATTATTTTTTTAAATAAGACATTACTTAGAATTGTCAGAAGAAGCTGTTGAAAGAGCTTGCATGGAAATAATCAGTTTGTCTAAGTTATTTTCAGTTCTTTGCATTTCTGGTAATGCATGGAAGAGTTTGGGGAAAGCAGCAAGAATATTGTTAATTTCTTGTAGTGGAATAATGATACGAGAAAGTCCATAAATTCCGTATTGAGAGTGGAGTCGGTTTTGCTCTGATTTAGACTTGGTGAGGGTGAAGTATTTCTGTTAAGAGCTTTAGCAAAAGTTCTGGGCAGTTTTATAAAGTGAGATTTTTGTTTTCGTTCCTCTCAGACGTTCCTTGAAACTTGTTTATGGTTCCTGTTCTTTTCCTTAAAAAAAAAAAAAAAAAAAAAAGGAGGAGGAAAAGAAGAAGAAGATTGAAACTAATGACTAAGAAGAAAGAAGACTAGCAAATAATGAGAAGATAGCATATTGTGAAGGGAAGGAATTCCCTAATCAAAAATCTTTTGTTAAAGTGCTTGTCGATACTTTGTAAAAAAAAAAAAAAAAAAAAAAAATGTTGGCGCCGCCCTTTTCCTCCGGTTGAGGTGACTGAGTCGATCTGATCGCTCCTTTTAAAGTATGTTTGCTCTTGTTTTACGATCCTTTTGATCCAGTTCTTTTAAGTTTGTATCTGCGGATTCAAGATGCACTTTTATTAGTAGGCACAATGACCATCTAAATGTCCAAAACTCCGTACAGAGTACTTAGAATCTTAAAGTACTTAACCATCAGTCCAGGTTGCTATCGCAGCGCCGGTCTGAAGAATCCGAGTGCCTGAGGGCAGGCCGGAAATATTTCTGATTGAACTTATAGAGTGAGATTTGAAAGTTTTGTGAATTTCTTCTAATTTTTTTTATAAGTTAGCCTCATCTAGATGTTTTAGGAAATTCGAAACAGCCTCTCCACGAGACAACATAGCCTTTGGCGTTGCAGTTCATGCAAATTGGTTTTGGTATTTTTTCTTCAATAGGACACTCTCCTGTGCGATGTTCTTTTCCACATTTCAAACATCTGGTTGTTCTGTGACAGATGAAACTTGAATGATCGAATAATTGCATTTAAAACATTGAATTGTTATATTTCTTCTGGTGAAATTTGGAATTATTATCGATATATAAAAAGGATTTTAATTTTGAAAATGTCCTGTACATTTTTTGTACAATTAAATTCAACTAAAAATATGGAGAGAGGTTCCTTGGCGAATTTTTTCTACTGAGATATCTTGATTACAGAGAGGTTTCTTTCAGGCTTCACTTTATTTCTTCTATCGAGGTGTTTATAGGTAATCTTTTTAGAGATATTTTTAAAGGTCTTCCATTAAGAGGTTTTATAATATAATATTCGTATTTGGAAATGGCAAGGTAGTTAGTGATTTTCTGTTGGCTTCTTCGTCAGTTAATATCCTCTTTTGATGTCTGAATTCCTGGAGCTTCGTAGTCCAGAAGGGCCTTATGCCCTGTAGAGCAATGTATAAATAGTTGACTATTAGGTAAACTGCCCAGATTAATAGAAAAAAAAAATTTTAATATTCCGCGGTCTTTTAATATTAATATTATAGTCGTAATACATCTTTTTTTTTTTTTTTTTTCCCTAACCATATAAACCGTATTTCACTAATTCACTGGTTTATCTGACTTGTCTGTTAAACTATGAAGTATATATTAACTGCTTACATTCCCGGAAATAATTCTTACGATATTTTATTTAACAGATTTTTGTTCAATTTTGTAGAGATCAAAGATTGAAAACTTGTTTCATTAAGCTGGAAAAAATCCTTCAAAATTTATCAGATAAAAAAAATTAAAACATTATTAGAATGTAAATTGTCTGAAGAAGATAAATTACATTAATTTCAAAGACTCATACAAAGCAAATAATAGCTCTGTGAAAGTCAGAATCAATTGGTTAAATTCTGAACAATGAAGGCATAATAAATTGTGACACTTTTCAAATTTCTCACTCCCTAAAAGAGACATATTTCAGTATAAAGTTTTAAAAACTAAATAAATATTTAATATTCAAAATCTGAAAATATATAACTAAATTATTCCACAGTCTCCAGAAACAAAATATCATACGTATTTATTATAATTGTTAATCATGAATCTAGCATATAAATTACACTTTTAATTTTACTTATGTAACTGTGATTCCGCCAACGCAAAGTAGTGCGTTTTTTAAATATGTGTTTTTGTGACTTGACCACACCTAGATCGAGCTGCACAAAAAATGATTACCCCGACTACACTTATTAATATTTTTTTCTTTCTAATGCAGCTGACAAACACTTAGACATCTTGGTCTTGGATGCCTTAAGGTAAGCGCTGCACAGACGTACTCACTTTGCATTACCCAGGGAGCGCGTGTAACTAGAAGATAATCCACGGACGCGGAGTAACAATGCCCCCGCAATACTCTACGATCCTATTACGATAATATCTAATATATTATCCTACGATATATATTAGACCGGGACCTACTTTTTAAAGGGGATTCCGAACCTCTACAAACACCCATGGCACCGCCGGGACTCGCACCCGAAACCTGGGGTACCGAGCACTAGCCACTCGGCCATTCATGCCCACACTTATTAATACTGCTTTATGCTTTTTGCTTATTATATTATGAACTGTTAACTTTATTGTAATAAATACTCGTATTGCTCGTAATCGCAAATACATTAATTAGAGGGAGCCAATTTATGCATATATTAAAACTATTAAAAAATCTGTATTATAATGTGGTCAAAACAAATGAAAAAAAAAAGTAAACTTTGTTGAATATATTATTTTTTTAGTGTATCTTGATACAAAATGTAAGATTTGTATCATGAAGATTTCCATGGGAATACCGAAAGCCATCAGTGATATACACAAGAAAATAATGAAAATTACTAAAAAATAAATAAATAAAGTGCAGGATGTTTTTCTATAGGCATTGATCGCTGTTTGTATTATATGATAGGAAAATTAACAAATTTGTATAAAATATATGATGTATTGAAATTTCCTGATATATTTGAAAATAATAAAAAATTATTTCGATTATATTACTTTAGGTAAATTTTGAAGAAGGTTTAGAAAAAGGAGATGCGTTTGGTGAAATTGAAATTACATCAAGTACTACGTAAAATAGTTTCACAAACCTTAACCGATAGTGAGAATAAATTCCGTGTCAAGAACCGTGTCTTTCCTGGAGAAGATGGTAATAGTAAATTCAGTATATACACTTATACCAAATTATTAAAAAAAAAAAAAAAAAAAAAAAAGAAGAAGAAGAAGATTTTTTATTATAAATTCAGTGATTATCCCACCATTTTGTTTTGATGGAAAATTAGAAAATGTATCGAAATAATTAATTGTAACTGTAATTTTCAACGAAGGCTTCATTTTAATTACATTTCAGAACAAATAGTTTGTAGTAGACAGGAGGCCGCACGTTTGGCGCCAGTTTTTAGTCGATGTGTCGTTGTTTGTTTGTGCAGCTTCAATTGTGTGTGGTCAATTCGAGTCACAAGTCCAATAACACATTTGTTTTGACACGCACAAGTACCACAATTACATACAAATAATACACAACACAATTCTCATTTAAAACATTTAATTATACATTTGTGGAAGGATTCCACTTCTAGCTATCGGGATGAGAGCTCGTAATATAGCGCCAGTTGCGCCGTGCGTTCTCTCACGTGGGAGTCTGATTGCCTACTGACGGTTTCTTGTAAGGGGCGCTCTCAAAGTGCACAGGTGGAAGCATGGTTGCGCACGTGGACCCACGGTTACAAGTTTTATTTTAAATATTAAACATGATGCAAAATATATTAGACCCCGATATGGGGTGAATGATGTATTGCCTATTTATTGGATTACTGTATTTGTTTTGTAATATCACTATATAAGCTTCCAATACGACTATAAAAACTGTTGTGTATAGCAGTATTTGGGAACTAGTGTTATCTTCTTTTTCTTTTATCATTAATTGACACAACTTTCAGTTGATATATATATATATATATATATATATATGAATTTTATTGGTACCAAAAATACTTAATCGAACCACCACCTGCCATCAGCAACTCCGTCACTTTCCTTTTCTGACCTTGCTCTTACATTGGAATCCCCATACAAGACAGCAGCCTTATATGGAGTTACATCTCTTATTCGTGGGACCATCTATTGTCTTTTATAATAACAAATAGTTTACATTCGTGCATCCTGACCAAGCAATTGCCCTCAATTGCTACATAAACTTTACTTAGTAAGTTACACTTTACCATATACAAAAATAAACATAATATATATATATACAGCCCATAAAACATGTAATAATTTTGCTATTAATAAAAAAAAGACGCTAAAGTTCTAATATGATTATTGTCCAAATGAGTTCCTAAAAAGTTCAGATAAAAAAAGTTAAAGTTTAATGAAAAAAAGTAAACGTTCTTTCAAAAAAGTTCAGGAACAATGTTTGTAGTTATTGATGAATGGGGCACTAGCCGTTACATGAATAATCTGGAGAAACACTAGAAAATCCTTGGGGCTCCTCATCATCCGATCACAATCATCTTTATGAAGTCGCCATGGCTTGAGTTGACTCACGTGTTCTGTTGTGATGTAGAATCTGCCTCGTTCTTGTTCTTCCAGCTGAGTCACTCGGTAAGTATCATTCAGGAGGACCGTTCTATTGGTTCGTTCTACCATGCCATTGCCCATAGGATGTCGAGTAGAATTCAAGGCGTGCTTTATTCCGTTATCATGACAGTACTTTTCAAATTGATGCGATGTACAACAGGAGCCTCTATCATTTATGATTCGGTCAGGTAATCCAAAATCTTCAACAAAGTTTTTTAAAGCTTTTAAAACGTGTTGGGAGGCAGTGTTTTTGACTGGACAAATTCTGGTAAATCTTATGAAGTTGTCAATTATGATTAATAAAACTCGATTTCCTCTTGTGCTTTTCACAAAAGGTCCTAAATGGTCTATGTGAACAACTGAAAAGGGTCTTTTTCCAGGATTAGTTGGGTGTAGATATCCTTGTTGTTTTCCACCTGGAGTCTTGTTGACTAAGCATTCGAAACACATTGAAATATGTTTCCGTAAGTAACGCTTCATGTATGGAAACCAGTATAACTCTTTTATTTTGCTGACAGTCCTATCAACAGAAAAAATGTCCCATAAGGTCGTGAAATTTAACAGCAGTATTTTTTCTTATACTTTTTAGAATCACATACAGAAGTTTCTCTTTTCCTTTTTCTTTGATTTTCCTATAGATTCGGTTTCTTTTGAAGGCAAAATTATCAATTTGTTGCTTTTCTTCATACATTCTTTCATGCTCTTCCTTCTTAAAAATGTCAATCAATTTTCTTAAATCTTTATCAGCATGTTGAATGATCAAAATTTGTTCATCTTCACTTAGTGTTAGACCTACTTCAAATTTCTTCTCTATGAGGTTTGTTGTAATCTTCCGATTCTGAAGCGGGAGCTCGACTCATCGCATCAACCTGTGTCATTTTTATGTCTGGTCTGTGGCGAACTTCAAAATCATATTCTTGAATAAGTATACTCCATCATGCTATCTGAGGATTACATGATATTTTGGCATTCATGCAAATTAATGCTTGACTTCGAACATTATTAGTGTTCGAAATGCTTTAACATAGTGCTTTTTTCGTCTGGTATAAAATATGTCATCGTTTTTTTTTAAATTTTAGTGCTTAAACTACATCTATGTGTTTGATTTTCACCATAAATCTTAAGCCAGAAAATCCTTTAGTTTGTCTCTATGTGGTGGATGGTCTGTGCGGAATCTACAAAAGCTATATTTGAAGATACTTCTTCCGAGTTGTGTTGGCCACAACCTCAGTTTTTCAATAAGTGAATTCGACTTGATGAGGATATGAGTTTTGCTGAAGCTCCGTGGCTGCGCAGTAGCCGTTAGCTTCTATCTTGGATTGCGCATAATTTGACTTGATGGTATCGTTATTCCCTTTTGTTTTTGACAACTCAAAATATATCGTGCTAAATTAAAATAAACTTTCAGGTTGTTGTATAAAATTGTTATAATTTCTGTAGTTCATCTCTATATAGAAGATCAAAGACCACTAATATATACTTAAGAAAAATGTAAATAGATTTTTCCAGATTTTGCGTTGACTTGATGAAACATTATCATTATAGAATGAGATATCTAATTTTTGGTAATTGAAGATTTTTATTATATTATTTTGAACTTTGATTAAACTAGAGTCAGATGGTCTTTTCTAGTATGCAAAGAACTAAAAAAGACCAATAAATTATGGAGCAAGGACACGTTTATTGATTATAAGCAAAATAATTTTGAAGTGAAATTAAAATTCAACGTTCCTGAAACTATTCTGTTGCATGAATTACGCAATCTCATTTTAAAATGTGATGGGTTGAGTAGTTTTTTTATGCGTTATGATATTTTATATTAGCAATTAAAATTCCTGAAGAAATCTTTCGTCAGAGATTATCACAGAAATCTTAGGTCATCTCAACAGAGCAATTTGAATGATCTTGTTACAAAATTAATTTTTTTTAATGCTTTTAGTGTTACTGGTACCATCTTAAGCCGGATCAAATAGCAGTAATTAAGACCTCTGCGAGATTAGAACTTTCCATCCATTTCCTGAATACTTACGAAGGAACTTTCCACCTGACAGTTCTAACATGTTTATATCCAGTATGCACATAAACGTCTAAAACTAGCATGATATTGTAACGTCTCGGCCTATGCTAGACCTATAACGGCTTCAAGAAGTGGGCCACTTTCAGGATAATGGTAACATTTTAATTTTTATTTACAAGCACCCTATATATATGCAAATACAGAACTCTGGGTTACTATACAAAGAAATTAAAAAAATAAAAATGAAATTTGATCACAAATACAGTTTACTCCAAGGTCGGAGATTTTTAGAATTCTCGAGTCTACATCGAATCTAATTGCCTGATCTGCGGCAGACCTTAATTATCACACAGCTTGATACACGAAACCACAAGGGTTCACTTTAAAAAAAAACAGGCGGAAACCCCGGCTTATTCAGTCACTTCAGAGAAAAAAAAAAGGAAACCAACACTTCTGGTCGACTAGTCACAAAACTCTTTCTTTTTCAAAAATTTCCCTTTAAGAAAATCCTCATTGGTGTAGACATTTTTCAGCTCATGGTCTATCACCAATCACGATGGAATTACTCACGGTGTAGTCCCTATTCTACCTGTAATTGTTTTGGCCTGTGAATAAATTAATTATAAAATTAATAAATTGCAAAAAAGTAGCGTTATTAGATAGAAGCAAAATATATTATACTCCGACATGGGGGTGAAAACGAGTCACCTATATATTGGATTTCTTGATTTGTTTTGTAATATTAATATATATATTTATAATAAGAAAATAAAAACTTTTTTGTATTGCAGCGTCCTTAAGCAATTTCTTAAACAAATGCTTTCGTTTATTTACATGATTTTCGAAATTGTTTTTTTGTTTATTTTTTTATTACCTTCTTAAAATAATAATAATAATATAAAAAAATATATATGCATAAATTGTTTTTATTAATTAAAAAATAAACTAATTAATAAGTTTTTTTAATAAATGAATAATATATATATATTTTTTACTCTTTTTCTATCTAATCAACGGGCTTAAAGCTTAAGAAACTTCTCTCATTCACAAAGCAGGAGACAGAGGTTGCCAAGCAACCAAGGTTCTCCGTCAATCTAGCAAATCGTCTCGTTTTCGTCATAAATACATTTAACACGTGTCATTATGTAACAAATAACTTGCTGGTACATTTATCGAAAAGTCAGTGCTACATATAATAAAGATTAATAATACAGGTATTTTTCTCCCAAATTAAAATAGTTGACTTCAAAATTGAAAACCAGGCTAGATTTTTGTATCTATTTACTGGATATAAAAATGTTAAACCTCTGAATTCTCCCACTTTGCTTTCGGGGCCTGAATGGCCGAGTGGCTAGCGCTCTGGCGCTCGGTACCACAGGTTTCGGGTTCGAGTCCCGGTGGTGCCATGGATGTTTGTAGTGGTTCGGAATCCACTTTAAACTGTAGGTCCCGGTCTGTTTAGCCGTCGTGCGCGAAAGATGACCGTAGAGCGGCAAACCAAACCCACTTTGCTGTCATATTTGTAAATAGACAAGAACTCCGTTTTCTCAATATCATTCTGATGATGAATGATGAGTACTGTAAGCGTAAGGGGTCAAAATTTATTTTAACACATGTGAAAAACATTAGAGCAATTAGAGAAAGTCATTTTATTAAACTATCATCAATCTACCTATAGAGATCCCTAGTTAAATAATGATAGAGTAGAAAACATCATTGGAGCACACCTAGATGTGTTCTAATGATGTTTTCTACTTTCTACGATCATATACTAGATGATTTTAAAAGAATAAGCCCTCTGAAACCGCACTACGGTCATTTTGTGCGCACTTTGGGCTAATTAGACCGGGATCTACAGTTTAACGGGGATTCCGAACCACTAACAATCATCCAAGCTACCGCCAGGATTCGAACCTAAAGCGTGGGGTCACAAAGGCCCGAGGGCTTCAATGGCGCTACAGACCCATGGTGGGCCAATTCCTTCGGCCTATTTGCAAATTTCGATACGATACATGATATATTTTTTTTTCTTTCTAACGGGTAGGGTTATTAGCATAACGCCCTGCAGTTAGACCAGAACCTTCGGCTTAAAATGGATTCCGAACCACTACAAACATTCATTGTACCATTGGAACACGAATCCGAAACCGTGGTACAGAGCACCAGAAAATTATTACATAACTGTCACAAACAAACCCCCCTTATGTGACATAAAACGATGTATCAAATCTTGAAGGAAATAACTCCATCAAAAAAAATTTGCAAAAGAAAACCAGTTCTTCAGCAGAAAAAAAATTGAATAAAACTAATTATTCTACGTATTCTTACTATAATAATCCATGAGTGCGTATCATAACACGCATTCTTTCTTCAACAAAATGACGATACAGCCATTAATAATAATATGAAATTTTGTTTCACGTTGAGAACTTTTATTATCATAATATATTAATAAAAAGTGGTGTGTTATGAATCTTTATTTGCAAGAAATAGTATTTATTTGATAATCTAATTAAAATTTCCAACGTCAACAGTACTACAAGACTGAGAATATTGTTAATACTTTTTATTTCCAATGGCCAGGCAAGTACAAGCAAAAAATAATAATAATAACAAGGCAAACAACAGATACAAAAGAATAAATCGTGGTACGGAGGGCCAGAAAATTGTTACATAACTGTAACAAAAAAAAATAATAAAAAATTCCCTCTTTTTTGAAAGAAAGCGATGTTTTTCTATCAAATCTTGAAGAAAAAACTCCATCAAAAAATATTAGCGAAACAAAACCAATTCCTCAGCAGAAAAAAAATTAATAAAATTAATTATTCCATATAGTCTAACTATAAAAATCCATGAGTGCGTGTCGAAATACGCACTCTTCAACAAAATGGCACTACATATATGGATAAAAACATGAAATTTTATTTCGCATTGGAACTTTTATTATCATAATAAATTAATAAAAAGTGGTCTGTTATAAATCTTTATTTGCAAGAAAAAGTATTTATTTAATATTCTAATTAAAATTTCCAACGTCAACAGTACTACAAGAATGAGAATATTATTATTACTTTTTAATTCCAATGGCAAGGCAAGTACAAAAAAAAAAAAAAAATAATAATAATAATAATAACAAGGCAAAAAACAGATACAAAAAAAAAAAAAAAAAAAAAATCGTGGTACAGAGCGGCAGAAAATTATTACATAACTGTCACAAAAAAAAAAAATCCTTCTTTTGTGAAAGAAAACCATGTTTTTCTATCAACTCTTGAAGAGAAAACTCCATCAAAAACTATTTGCGAAACAAAACCAATTCTCCAGCAGAAAAAAAAGATAATAAAATTAATCATTTCATGCAGTCTAACCATAATAAACCATGAGTGCGTTTCAAAACACGCACTCTTCAACAAAATGACAATACAGCCATGGATAATAATATGAAGTTTTATTATTGGTGACTTGATGGAGTGCCTTGGTCGCGCAGCGACCACACCTCCACTTGGCGTATGGTGAACAGTGACTGGTGGTCGAGCCCTTTGCCAATTGTAAGAAAAATTAAATAAATCAGAGAAGGAATAATTTATAACGTCAGAGAAAAAAAAACATTACAATTAAGACAGAAAGTCAAAGTTACAAAAAAAGAGTAAAAATACAAATCATCCCTAAGCAAAAATATTAAAAGAAATTAAAGGAATAAGCGCTGATGATAAATCCAATAACAAAATGCAATAAAAAGAAAAACATTAACGAGGCTACAGCGAAACCGAAATCGAAAAATCTCCAGAAATGAGGAAATTATTTGTTAATGTTAAGAGTATAGCGAGGTCTTTTGCGATTTCTGGGTAGAGTGACGTCATAGTCGTATAGTTTTAAATCATTTAGAACAGGGTTAGTGGATCGGGAAACGGAGTCATAAAAGTTTTTTGCAAGTTTCTCGACGAATGCGCGGAAACTAGGAATATCAAGAGAGTGCCGAATAGCATTATTTCTGAAATACCAGGGTGCATCACAGATCATACGAATAATTTTATTTTCGAGTCTTTCAAGCACGAGAAAGTTGCTATTGGCTGTAGAACCCCAAACTGGACTAGCATATGCAATGACAGGTGTAAGATAAGAAAGGTAGATTAATTTTTTTAGTTCAATTGTTAGTGAGGAATTTCTACAAATTACGGGGAAGAGTTTTCTTAATTGATTATTGAATTTAGTGCGTAGATAATTAATATGCGATTTATATGTTAGTTTGCTGTCAAGTACTACGCCAAGGTATTTAGTTTCTTTGGACCAGGAAATATTAGCGTTATAAATAGTTATGTTAGGGGGAATTAGTTTATTTTTTCTGGTGAATAGCACTGCTTCAGTTTTCGCGACATTAAGTTTTATTTTCCAGTTAATGAGCCAATTTTCAAGCGTGTGTATGTAGTTTTGTAAGTTTTTCCTGATTATGTTTATGTTTTGCCCCTGTGTGATAATAGCAGTATCGTCCGCGTAGAGTGTTAATTTAATTTTGTGATCTTGTGGGATGTCGTTGGTGTATATGTTAAACAAAAATGGTCCCAAGATCGAGCCCTGAGGAACACCGGCAAGGATATGACAGTTTTTAGAATCAGTGTTATCTACAGAAACAACAAAATTTCTGTTTGTAAGATAATTGTGTATGGTACGGATTAAGTAGGTAGGATATTGATATTTTATCATTTTATATATTAAACCATTGATCCAAACACGATCGAACGCCTTAGCGACATCCAGGAAAACTACTGCAGTGTCGAGTTTCCATGAAAACCCTTGTGAAATATTTTCTGTGAGATTATAAAGTTGATGCGTAGTTGACAAGTTTTTTGGTAAACCCGAATTGCTGCGAAATTAAAATGTTAAGTTTATCAGATTCTTCATTTAGGATGTTAACAATTACGCGTTCAATTAGTTTACTTAGGCAGGAGAGTAGAGAGATGGGTCTGTAGCTGTTAGGAGAGGTTGGGTCTTTGTTGGGTTTAAGGATTGGAAGAATGCGAGCAGTCTTCCAATTCTTAGGAAAGTGATTAGTAGAAAGGATAGCATCGGTTATTTTGCAAATTTGTAGAACAATTTTAAAAGGAATATTTTTAAGCATTTTGTTAGTAATACGATCTAAGCCAGGGGTTTTACCGATTTTAAGATTAGTGATGCAGTTTATTATGAAGGAAGCTTTAGTGCTGGGAAAATCATCGTTATTATGAGGTTGGGCGAGAAAGGAAGTAATGGTGTTTTCTACTTCAGTTACAATGTTAGTGTTGTTAGTTTCATTTTCTTTAAATTGATCCTGTAAAGTTGTAGCTAAAACTTCAGCTTTATCAGTGGCTGTTGTAACAGTGGATTGCGAAGTTTGGAGAGAAGTTATTTTAGTCCTTTTTTTCCTAAAATTTTTACAGAAATTCCACATGGATCCATCTTCAACACTGACGGTTTGCAGTTTGCGATCCCAACAGTCATTTTTATATGTGGCAATTGCTCTACGTAAGATATTTTGATAATGATTATATAGATTTTTACTATGAAGATCGCGATAAATTTGCCAGTATTTATGAGCGTTATTACGGTTAGTGATGAGTAATTTAATTGGAGGGGGTAAATAGGTACGGTTATTAGTAGTAATAGGTTTAGAAGCAGCATTATGGGCAGAAAGGATTTTATCAGTTAATTCAGAGATAGCATGTTCAATATCAGAGGGATTAGTTAATGGGATGGGAGAGTAGATGAAATTAGCATCAAGAATATCCGAGAATTTAGACCAGCAAGTGGTGACACTAGAACTAATGTTAAAATTTAGATAATTAAACTTATAATCAATAATAACTGGGTTATGGTCAGAGGAGAGCTCATCGAGTGAGGAAATAGAATGAGTGAAGTGAAAATTGTTAGTTACTACAAAATCAATGATAGATGTGGTGTTAGTTCCAATTCTAGTAGGGGTGTTAGGTGCAATGATTTCAACATTAAAGTTAGAAGCATAGTTATAAAGAGCATTGCCTGTACTATTTTTATTGTGACATCCCCATGCAGTATGATGCGCGTTAAAGTCGCCAGCCAGAATGACGCTATTGTTAAGTGAGAAAAGAGTGTTAAGATCAGTATTAAGGTTAGTAGTAGCAATGCCATTGGGAACATAAACAGAAGCTATTGTGAGAGGGGGAAGATGAGGAAAATTGAGAGAGACTATTGTGGATTTGATCCCGATGAGTTGAGGAGTAGGAAATAACGAGTAAGGTAAAGAATTTTTAATGAAAACACCAGTGCCGCCAGAAACAGGATCTTGTGGACCATCATTGCGGTAAAAAGTGTACCCCATTAAGTATGGTGTCTGTGTGTGCTTAAGGTGTGTTTCCTGAAGCAGTACTAAGTCTGGATTATAGTTATTAACAAAAGCAGTGAAGGCAAACATTTTAGTCCATAAACCACAAGAATTCCAATGGCAAATGCGGAGTCCAGAAATCAACTGGGTCATTACGGAGCATTGGTGGGGGTTTGAGATGCCAGGCCATTAATGAATACCTGGAGCTTGTCGGCTTTATTGTTGGCGTTATTTATTTGATGGAGAAGTCCATCCATGTCATTTAAACTGGTGAATAAAGAAATGAATTCCTTCATTATGAGAAGAGATTTTTGAATAAATTGGGCGTGGTTTTGTAAGCTCAATAGTGATCCCAGTTGATTTTGGGTGACATCAGTAAAATTAGAGTTAGTATTGATTGGTTGTGGAGTAATATTCTTAGCAGCCGCGGCATAGGAGAAATTAGGTGTGACCTGTCGTGCAGGGGTGAATTTTGGAATGGTAGCGTATTTGGTGGAATTAGTCTTAATCTTGGGAAATTTCGCACATCCCCGCCAGGCAGCAATGTGTCCTGACTCACCACAGTTGATGCATTTGGGTATTTCAAGTTTTTCTTGAAGTTGACAGTCCTTATGAGAATGTTCCTCTCCACATTTAAGGCATCTAGCTTTAAAACCACAATTACTCGAACTGTGATGAAAAAAGTTACATTTGTAAAATTTAGGGTGAGAGGACGTTTGTTATACTTTTCAACAACAATGGATAGATAGAGTAACTTGGTGAGCTGAAAGATTTCATTATTTTTATTTGACCGAGCGAAAGTAACCTGAAAAATTGGTAGGGGTTGTTTATCCTTAGCCCTGGTTAATTGTATTACTTTTTCTACGATGAAGTCTTTTTCAGCAAGCGCTTCCTTAATTTCCTCAGTGGGGGTGTTCTTTGGAAGGCCTTTAATAACCGCTTTGAGGGGTCGAAGAAATTTTGGCGTTATTACGAAATACTCAATTTCATGCTGATTAAGATAACGAGTAATTCCCCTATGTTGATCTTCATTGTTAGGGAACATTTTCAACATCTCCCCTGCTAATTTAACATTCACATTACCATCAAATTCTTGATCGAAACGTTTAAGCATTTCGTTTAAGTTTAATTTCGGCTTAACCATAATAGGAGGCATTTTCCTCACAATTTGGACGGGTTCCTCTACTTCAACATTATCATCAGTGCTCAAGGTACCAAATTTGTTAGCAGTCTTAACAGAATTTTGAGTGCTAGGGATGAAGTTTGCTTTTGCAATACGTTTTTTATTAGGAGTTTTAAACTCTTGGGCTGCATTAGTTTTATCATTTTGATTGGTTAGTTCGTTAACAGGTCTTTTAGATTTTTTAACATTACTATGATGAATATTACAATTGGCAAGAGGACAAGTAACTCGACTCACCCATTCCGCCAACAGTTGGCGCTTTTGCATCAGATTGGCGTTCATCTGATCATAATCTCTTTGAAGGTCAGAGTTCTTGGTTGTGGCAATAATATCGTCCAGAATCTTCATTTCCTTCTTTGCAGTAACTAACTGCCGACACTTATCCTCTGGGGAAGCTTTCTTTGGCACATTTGTCGACACATTCGCTTCAGCTCCCAGCAATGGTACTCCCTCCGGCGAATAACAACCGTCGGTCACTTCCATCTGCATCATGCTTGCA
Source organism: Caerostris darwini (assembly GCA_021605075.1). Lineage (NCBI taxonomy): Eukaryota > Metazoa > Arthropoda > Arachnida > Araneae > Araneidae > Caerostris > Caerostris darwini. The sequence continues at coordinate 394,505 of BPLQ01005177.1, forward strand.
ACACCAGCAAAAATACTCATCACATCATATACAATGAAAATAGTTCAACGAGTAAGTATCTAGTAAAATACAATCACCGAGATAATATACTTCGAAGAACCTCAAGGATCCAAGACCATATATCAACTTTCAACTCAAATAAAAAAAGATCTAACCGGAATATAATAAATCAAAGTCGCAATCAATTCAATTCCGTGGATCTCCCAAGCTCAGTGTAATCAATATGAAGTTTTGTTTCGCATTGGAACTTTTATTATCATAATATATTAATAAAAATTGGTCTGTTATGAATCTTTATTTGCAAGAAATAGTATTTATTTAATATTCTAATTAAAATTTCCAACGTCAACAGTACTACAAGAATGAGAATATTATTATTATTTTGTATTTACAATGGCAAGCAAAAAAAAAAAAATAAATAAAAAAATAAAAAAATAAAAAAAAAATAGTAATAACAAGGCAAAAAACAAATACGAAAGAATGTACCGTAGTACAGAGCGCCAGAAAATTATTACATAACTGTCACAAAAAACCCCCCTCTTTTGTGAAAGAAAACGATGTTTTTCAACAAATCTTGAAGATTTAATCTTGAATATTCAAGTCTTGAATATTTTAATTAAAACTTTCAATGTCAGCAGTACTACAAGACTGAGAATATTATTATTATTATTACTGTTACTATTACTATTTCCAATAGCAAGGAAAGTACAAATAAAAAAATAATAATAGCAAGGCAAAAACAAATACAAAAGAATAAACATCCAAAAAATACAAAGATGGCCGAAGTCCTTGCCTTAAGAGTTTTCTCGCACGCCAGTAAAGTGCTGTCTTCGAGTCGCAGTCAAGTACCGCACGTCGTTGGAGGAAGTCTCTGTTCATTGGATCTGCTGAATCACATAAGGAGCGGTGAAGAGATTCTGCTAGGCAATCATGGTCAGTCAGAAGACGGAACAGGGGGACAGCATGTCGTCGAGGATTGCTGGGTATTGTTAAAAGATATTCAGCTCCATAACGCTTTGACTTAATGTCATCTTGAGTTTGTAACTTGTGACGCTTAGCCATTATTTGTTTGATATATAATTTTATAGATTGGAGGGACAGTCATTTGAAGTAGTTGTTACTTCGAAACCCAGGTCCCCCTGCTTAGGGGAGGTCAACGCCCTATGCCCAGAAAAACACACTGTCTGTGGGGGTGTCTGGCGGGGGGTGAGGGCCAGGGAGAGAAAGAAGGAATGTAAGTAAAAGGAGTTGTGCAACTGCGACCAAAGAGAGAGGTCGTGTAGCAGTGCATCTTCGAGCATGATGGCTGCATAATTAAAAGAGTTGAACTTCTGTAACTAACGAGAAAGGTTGCGTGTGGCAGTCCATCCATGAGTGCGATGGCTGCATAAATAAATGAGTTCAATAAGTGTAACCCCAGAGAGAGGTTGTGTGGTCAGTTCATCTTCGAGTTTGATGGCTGCCTAAATAAAGGAGATTAATTATTTACAGTCCATTATTATTATTATCTGTGTATGTGTCGAATATTGTTTGAGTTTATTCGTATATGTGAGCTATCGAACAGTAGTCTTGAGCTTGCTTTTGCTAGACAATCTCCCTGCTCGTTCCCAAAAGGCCAGTGGCCAGATATCCATTGAAGTACCACCCGTTTCATTTTTAAAGTCAGTTGCCGCACATGATGTCGAACTGGGAGATTTCCTCGGATGAGGGTGGCTTTATTGAACTAATAGCCCGAAGTGCGGCTTGTGCATCAGACAACATTACTCTAACGAATCTATCCTCAAAAATCTGTAAATATTTCAAAGCAATTCGGATAGCCTCCACTTCTCCATCAAAAGATGTTCGATATTTCCTTGCTGAAGCGTAGAAGGAGAAAAAGTTCGAAAAGACTCCGGAACCTGCAGTAATTAGATTTTCATAAAAGGAGCCCTCTGCTGAGAATATTATAGATCGACCCCTTTTGTAAATCTTCCAGAAATTAAGGTTGTTCGCTTCTTAACAGTTTACCTTAAAACTTACCTTTATTTCTTTGTCCTATATTGAATACTTGGTAAAATATACGACGCGCAGAAAATTGTGCTCTTTCCGCCATTTTTAATGGTGCAGGCTTATCAGAAGTTGCAGCAGCAAATGAAAAAAAAAATTTTCGGAAGTCATGCAAACTTCCATAATGACATTTATATTAGTAGGCAATCTACGAGGATCCCCCATTGCAACGTACCTTTTTACCTATTATATGAAGATATTCAGCAAATATATGACATTTCTGTAATTCTTTACTCCGACGATATTGCAAGCATTTCTCATTATAAAAAAAAATTAAACACCTTATTTTAACTTTGTAACATTATATCTTCATCCTTGAAAGTTGACTTAACAGGAAAATTAAATTAACTTGACAAACCTGAAAATGCGATATTTCACCATAAAGATTACAAAAAATCCCCATTTAACTATTTTTGGCGAAACTGTTAACTGGGAAAAGAAAGCGAAGTGTCTCTCAATCATGTTCTCTCTGTTCATGAAAAATTCATCCTCTTGATCATGACATTCTATCCTGTTATTTATCTCAAATCCTGTCAAAATTCTCATTTATTTAGCTTATTCGATACATTCTATCACACTCAGGTTCAGTCTGGGCTTTGCCGCCAAAATGAACTTCAAATTTATCTAAGCACTCGAAAATAAAATTCTTCGTTATTCCACGATGGCCAATCAAACAGTTCACGAAATTTCATTGTAACTCTTTATTGCCATAATATAGGTACGCATTTACTTAATCGCCTTCAAAGTAGGCTCTTTCGGAACACAGGCACTTGTTCCATTTCTTCTACCACTGCTGGAAACAACGATATCCGATAAAAGTCCTATCTTCTTCCGAAGTTCAGCCTTTGCTTTGGTTTTGGTTTTGATGTCTTTTATTGTGTCAAAACTATTACTTCTGAGGTCCAATTTAATCTTGGGGAAGAGCATAATGTTCTTTTCTGCGAGCTATGTCCGCACAACAATCGATGTGCCGGAGAGAGCATCATCGTGATGCAATGACGCTCCTCCAGGCCATTTTTCGGGATGTTTTCTTTGGATTGCCTCCCCATTTCCAAAACTTGCACTTACAATGAGCCGCTAAAAGTTTGTCAAGCTGGTACAAATTCATAGCGCACCACACCTTCGTTGCCAAAAAACGCAAACATTTGTTTTGGATTTAGCATGATGAGATTAAGTTTGTCGAGGATGGGACATTGTGTGTCTTTCTGGTTAATGCATCTTTGTCTCCGAATCTTAAGAACATACCCAGTTCCCTTCACCAATAATAATTGTCTCAAGAAACATCGGGTCATCTGCGCTTTGGCAAAACATTTGGTCGCAGTCACACTGCCTGCTATGAATTCAGTAGTAAAAAAATAAAGTGGTAGTAAAAAATTATTGTCGTAGTTAAGAATTACAACGACATTTCAGGAACTTTTTGACTGTCTCTCATATTAATTCATATTGTATTACCGAAACATCGACAGCTATCATTCTATCGATACCACATGCTGAATTTATTCATGAACTCGTTACAAACTTTTATAATAATTAACTTTCATCATAATGTTCTCAAATGACGATATTTCTGATCCTCTTAACTCAAAAATAACCTCGTACTGTTCAAAATAATGCTATGTCAATCATTCGCTCACATAAATAAAAATCTGTATAATCACACAAAATTTTTTTTTTTAAAAATGTCTTTTTTTCTTTTTTCTGCACACTTTCCTACTACTACTGATATTTCTTTAAAGCAATTTTTATTTTTAAATTTATGATCAAGTCACTCATTTCCATTTAAATGTACAGGGCAAGTTATTTTGCATTTACTTCTCAATGTTGTTTTTTTCAGCAAAGTATCTTATATTCATTGTTCATTTACATCAAGACTGAAGAGAAATGGCTCGTACACATTCAAATGTTACGTTAGCAGTTGTCAAGTGGAAACCAGCTGAAAATTTCGTGGGAAGTTAGAATTTTATGGGCTCAATTTTATTGTAAACGCTAAAAATACTACAATTGAAAAATAATAATGCAGCTTGCAGTTTTCAATTACCGATGGATTTCCGTTATTTGATATAATCAAAAATGACGAACGTGTACAAAATGAGGAACAGTAGTTGATGAGGCCGCAAATTGTTGTCAAAAGGGATGCAAAGTACACTCAAGAGCCAAAACATTACGACCACCTGTCAATAACGAGTTGGCCCACCTTTGGCGCGCAACACAGCTTCAACCCGCCTTGGTATGGATGCCACAAGTCCTTGGTAGATGGCCGGAGACAGATTGTACCAGATGTTTAAGCAACGGTCACACAAATCCGAGATATTGCGAATTGGTGGTCCTTGAACTCTGAGCTGCCGTCCCAGGACATCCCAAATGTGTTCTATCGGATTGAAATCCGGTGAATTAGGAGGCCAGGACATTAACTGGAATTCAGCATCATGTTCCTGGAACCACTCCAACACAATTTTAGCCTTGTGACAAGGGGCGTTGTCCTGTTGGAACATTCCATTTTCTGCTGGAAAAACAGAGGCCATGTAAGGGTGCAACTGGTCCGCAATAATGTTCAGATACCCTGTAGCATTCATGGTCTGCTCTACCACAACCACGGGTCCCAGAGATGCCCAAGATAACGTGCCCCAAAGCATAATACCGCCACCACCGGTCTGTGTATGACCTACTGTACATTGAGGGAGCAACTGTTCGCCTGGAAGACGGCGTATCCTGACACGGCCATTGGCGTGATGAATGACAAACCGTGATTCACCTGACCAGGCAGCTCTCTCCCACTGATCCATGGACCAGTCACGATGTTCCCGGGCCCATCGCAGGCGCACTTGGCGATGACGCTGGTCAGTAAAGGCACAAGAGAGGGACGTTTGCTGCGTAGCCCCATATCCAACAGTGTCCGCTGAACAGTGTGCTCCGATACTATTCAACTTGGCCCTGCATTATATTTGGCTGTCAGCTGAGCCACCTGTCTGACTCCGGTTTTGCTTCACCATGCGAGACAGTCTCCGACGACCTTTTTTCTTAGATAGCGTGTGGACGTCCAACACCATGTCATCTACTGCAGGTTTCACCGTCATTCATCCACTTTGCATAAGTACTAACAACTGTAGATCGCGAACAACCCACGAGTCGTGCAGTTTCGGATATACTTGTTTCGAGCCTTCGAGCCATTACAATCTGCCCTCTATCAAAGTCGCTTAGATCCGCAGCCTTTCCCATCACACACAGAAGTAAGTGAAAGAATGATTCTTCAGACTCTCCAGCAGCAGTTAAATACCACTTCCGCCTGATCACGTGACTTACACGTCATCCAAGCGAGTTCATTGCAAAATGTAGGGGTGGTCATAATGTTTTGGCTCTTGAGTGTAGTTCATCCTTATTTTGTACACTATGGAAAACGATGTGATAACTGAGTGAAATACTTTTTATGCGATACGATACAATGAGATTTAGATCCTAATATAATGCAATCCTTTTAGTTGTCATAATAAATAGAATTCACTCTAAGCTTCCGAAAACATTCCAATTTTAAACCATGATTGTGTCTTCTTTCTTCTTCTTTTTTTCCTCTTCATATTAGATTCCTGATCATCAACTATAATTTATTTCACTACCATATCACATTTGAATAATAGAATAGTTTCATTTCACTAATTATATATGTTCTTTAAGACGTTTATTAATTTAATGACAAATAATTATTTCCCGAGAACTGGACAAGCAGAAACAACGTATAAAGATTTTTATGAGTGCGCAAAAGATCTACCTCCCCGTGGTGCACCTGGTAACACTTTTTAGTGGCTGAAAGATCTGCAACTTGGCATTATTGTTAGATTAATGAACTCTGTTTCAGCATGTTTTGTTGTATTATTTTGTTGTTGTTGTATGTTTTTTTTTTTCGTTGTCCTTTTTTTGCTGTAACTGTTAATAATCTGCCATTGGAAATAAAAAAAAAATAAACAAAAAAAGATTTTTATATAAAACTATTGGGCAACACATTTAGTTTAGTTTTTGTCGCTTTGGCGCAAGTTTTGTTTTTACGTCTGTGCTTCAGTAATTTAGAAAATTTTATGCGCGTTTTTATATATATATATATATATTATAAATGACTTAAAAACATGCGAAGCTAAAAGTTTTTGATTTGAATTGATAAAAAAGATTAAAGATAAAAAGATTTTTTTATCTATTTTTTAAAATAGATAAATAATACATCAATTATACATTATACAATTGTAGCTCATCATCAATTATGCATTTTTAGCTCATCATCTATTATACATATTTATCTATTTTTTAAAACAGATAAAAAAAAAGTACATTTCGAATGAAGTACGCAGCATTCATTTGTGGTACTGTTTAGGTTAGTGATCTTTTCATATTGATTAATACTTTGATTGAATACTGTTAAAAAAAATTTGTATATTTCTTTTACTGAAGTATTTAAATTTACATCTAAGATTGATAGATAAATGTTTAATATCATTTTATAAAGTGTAATCATTTTTATTATTTTCATATGTTTTAGTTTTAAAGTTTGTTTGTGCAAGAATGTTTAATTAATATTTGTGTACCTTTCTTATATCCTTTTATTTTGTATAATAGAATTTGATGAATGATTAGAATTCGTTTATTTTGTGTAATTTCATAGAAAAAAAAATTTTTTTTTTCTCTAAAAAGTGTTTTTTTTTTTTTTTTTTTTTTTTTGTAATTAGTTTATTTGAATTATATACTTTTTACTAATATACATTATTTTCAAAATTTTTAGTATATTTAAGAATTAAATTACAAAAAATACTTATAACTGAATATTTATCATGCTTGTTTATTGTTATACTCTTTTAGCAATAAAATATTGATTCCCTATTACTAATTATTTCTTGTCTAATTGATTAAAAATTATCAATAGACTGATATAACAACATAAATTATATTATCCTAGTTTAATTCTTGGCAGTATAAAAAAAAAACTATTATCAAATTATTCTTATAGTATTATCAAGTTGATTTAGATTAGAGAACAAAATTTAAGAACAATACATTTGTTACTGTGGAAAAAAAAATAAATGAAAATAATAAGATTTGCTCATAATTTTGAACTACATATATCAACATTAGTGTCAGTAAATTGATGATTGATAATGTTACTAGGATTTCATGTTTTTCCAGAAATAAAAATAAATATTATAAAATTTTTTTTATATTATAATATTTTTAAATGTATCTTTTAATAAAAAGTTATTATCTTGAAATTTTTATATTTTGTGTGTTTTAAGGAATCTTTTGTTTAAGAGTTACAAATTTTGAAGTATTTTCTCTCTTATATGAAATTTTTGAACCTAATCACTATTTAAGATATATAGATATTTTTTTCTATCTTTTCCAAGCTATGCATATCTGACACCTCCCAAAATACATTTATTCATTTGCTCACATATTTCTTAGATATTTACAGGAATTGAAGATTTACATGATGATTTATGAACAATAATGAAATAATTTTTTTCTCTTTATTTACTACCAGTGGATCTGACAAAGCTTCATTCAAATTAAATTTGAGTATATATAAAAATTAAATAAACACAATTGAAGCTTGATATTAATTCTTTATTTTGTTTTAATTAATCCTTTTCTTCTTTTTTTTTTTCTGTTTCATTTCTTATTTGCTTTTGATATATATAAATATATTGCTTCAGCTTGTTAAGTTATTTAACATGCATAGGATATCCAATTTTATTGCATTTCATTAATATTTTGTATTCACTGTCTTAGAACAAAATGCTTTTTATTTTAATAAAAATCAAATTAAACATATAAAATATTGAAATATAATGACAATAATGAATTTAAATATATAGCTTTATGCCTTTTTTTTGTACAGTATTTACAAATTTTGTATGAATATCTTTCTAATCAAAATTAATTTTGTATGAGTCATTATTTTTAACAAATTATTTGTTACACGTCCAATATTAAAAAAAAATAAATGATTGTAGGAATTTAGCACTATCAGGATATTTTTATAAAACCAATAAAATTTACAATATCAAATCAATATTAATTTTATAATAATAAATTGAAATTAATTATTTACATTCAAGATTATTGAAATGTTGATATAAAATTTTTTTGGTGATTCGTTTTAGTGCATATTTAACCAAATCACTTTGTTTTTCTACGCAATAATATGATATATAATTGACCATAAGAAAAACACAAATTCAACTCGCATACAATGATTGAACTTATGATTTAGTTATATAGAAAAACCAGTTTGGTTGGAATTTGTTATTGTTTGAATTAGTATGGCATATCTAGCATATTATATATTAGTATGGCATATAATTAGAATCAATAGTATGCATGGTAGTAGCACATCTTCTTTAAATCTGTCAAAAATTGTTTTACTGCCAATCTGCTACCATTGCAAAGACTAGAATGTTTCCAAGAAGAATGATAAAAACCATCTAATAAGAACAACTATTTTCAAATAATAAGAAGATAAGAACAACTATTTTCAAATAATAAGAAGATAAGAACAACTATTTTCAAATAATAAGAATATAAGAACAACTATTTTCAAATTTATAATATGTGGTGGCAATCCAGTTAAATCAAATAAATTCTTGTATTCAGTTGGATAACTTACAGTTTCATCTTAATTCATAACTGTATCTACTGATGTGTAAGTAGCTTTTTGCCTATAATGCATATTGATGCTAATGCTAATAACATTAGCATCTACATTTTTTGTTAATACTACATGTTCACTTAACCATTGTGGAATTTTGTTATGTTATGTGATACTATAAAAATAAGTTGGTAATTTAATGTACCTTATTTATTCAACAATTTCAATCTTGACATTTATAATAGCCAATAATTTTATTTGCAGAACTTTATTGTATCAACTTTATGCAGATGTATCTATGCCTATTGAAGACATGTTGATAAACTGGTTAATATGTCTCCTTGATTCGACCTTGAAACTTAAGAGTTAAAAAGCATATAATTGTCAATTGTATCAAACAGTCACTTGAAAACATGTTTTAATTTTTTTATGATAGTAAAAAATGCTTCGATTGTGTTGTAGTACTTACAACTAATGAGAACAATGGCTCAAGTAGTGAATTCAATACTAGCAATTTAACTTACTCATTCAAACAACACATTCCATAGGATTTAATTTTTTAATTTTATTGCTTTGCAATATGTGTCAACTTTATTCATGCTTTCAGTTTTCATTATTGAAAATACTACATGCAGTATGATCAGGTGTGAACAACTGATACAATTGATTCATTTGTATGAATAATCAATCATTTCTATATTAATCATTTCAATCAACATATGATAAATTTTGTTTTAATTCACTAAATCTTTCTCAACTTGCTTTTTTTCGTACTTGTTGTTGTGATGATACAATAGCATGTCACTGGGACATATGTAATCTATTTAATTATTTCTATGTATTGTTTCTTCTGTCATTCTCTATTTGTGGGATGTCTAATATTTTTTCATTTTCATGACATTGTTATGCAACAGTAATAAAACAAATTAAAATGAATAATCACCATTAATATTTAATAATTTTATATAAAAAAATCCATTGCTTAAAATATGTAGAAAATTATATGAATTTCTTCCAAAATTATTTAAATATCCTTAATTTTATTGATATTCAATGGCAAAATGCAATTTCAACGTCAGTCGGAATAGGAAAGAATCCAATTTTCAGTTAAATGATCACATTTATATTTGTTCAAAAAACATTATGCAAGTAAAACTTTTATTTTATTTTTCCAAGCATAAATTTAAAACTTCTTATGGATTATTTTTATTTTAAAAGGACGAGCAAATAATGTCTGAATTTTTAACATTAATTTAAAGAAACCTAAGTTTAAATGGTGTGTGAATGTGAATTTGATTGTTCTTTTGTGTAGTAACATGTGCTTATGTAATTTAAATCTGATTATAATGTTAACACACAGATTTTTGTGATAGTGATTTAATACTGATATGTGTCTTTTTCTATTTTCTTCATTTTGCACTTTTAGTAACGTAATTTATTATTTTTAACTTAATGTTCATATTTAAAACCAATGTGATCTCTGTACTACATTTCATTACCAAACTTTATAGGCACATTTTTAAAAAAATATTTTGTTTTTGAAAATGTATTTGAGCTTAATAATATTTGTGTTACTTAATATTTTATTTGAATTTGCAGATGCAGGACTCTTGGCAAGAAAATATGAAACATATCAAGTTTATTTAAAATCTATATTGTTATTACAAAAGAACAGGTGCAAATGTATTTATATGATATCCGGTTGTCATAAATAATCTTCCTACATTGCCATCCACAATGTGGTATTCAAATATATTCTTACGCTTATATACACAAGTTCTTGAAAACCATTCATTGGCAAATGGTGTCACTGAGGAAGATGTGCAGAAAGCCATCGAAGACATGCACAAAATTTACCAGGGAAGTCCAGACAGCTTATCCAAAAACTCCAGTTGCTTAGCAGACTTCAACAAAGTAGTTTATCGATGTGCTTATTTACATAAATATGCTGCATTTCATGCTGCATTAGCATATGAAACTATGAGTCGAGCTTTAACTGAAAATTCTGTTGCCTTAACTTTAGATTCCTTTCATCTTTTCAGAAGTCCTTTAAAGATATGCAGCCTTGGAGGCGGTCCAGGCACTGATGTGATTGGAATACTGAGTGCCTTACATGATAAATTTGGTTTTTTTCCAACTTCTGCAGTAGTAGTTGATATCATGGCTGAATGGAAATCTACTCTCAGCTCTGTGATTCAAGAATTAAGATTGAGAAAAGGAAATTATGGCACTTTATCTCAGAGTGTGAGTGATGAATTATTTCGTTGTTCCTTTCTGGCAGCTGATATTCAGAGCAAAATGAGTGGTCACCTTAACAAGGCCATAGGATCGGCTGATCTGATTACTATGGTCAAATTTGTGTCTGCTACCGCTTCTACTAAAACATCTGATATGATTGAGGTAAGCGAACGTGAAATGCTTATTATGTTATACATTATGAATAAACTGCTTAAATACATTAGCTTTTACCATAAAGACACGTCATTCACTTTTAGAGATAATATCACTTAGGATCATCATAGTGCATTGGTACCTCAAAATGACTGTTTATAGAAAGATTTAAATCTTCTCTTTTCCTATAGAAATAATAGTTTCACGCACTCTAAGAAATTAGTCATAATAGGATTTCTCCCACCATTCTGTTTTTAACGGAGTGCAATATTAATAACATTTAGATATATTAATGCTGTATGCTACTAATAGAAGTATGAATTTTAATTTAGATTTCAGATGGAATTATATAGAGATATTGATCCATACTAGAAACTGAATATGTTCGACACATTAGTGAATAAAATGCATTGTAATAAATTTGTACCTATAAAAATTTTCCTGTATCTAATAAAAATAAAGGTCATAGAAATTATTTTTTCCTTTTTAAGAAAAAATAGAAAAATAAAACATTATTTTCTTAAAATTAAAGTAAAAAAAGTTTGTGTTAAAACTTTTTTTATCAATGACAGAAATTGTGGCATTCATACTATCCTACACAACATTGAATTTTGCATAATGTATAGTTTGTAAAATGTGTAACTGTAAATAACTGTGAATAATTATTTTAATATGAATATTTACTTCATTTACGAAATTAATATTTCATTAACAAATTATTTTGTGCACATCAGACATTTTATTAGTCAATTTTGTTACTATAGTTCTGGTTCTTTTAAAACTAAATATCTGTTATTGTAAATAAAAAAAAATTTGTATCAGATACATTGAGACCTTTTTCCATAAAATATAAGGATTATAATTTTTGCCTTTTAAAATTATAACACAATGTCTATAAAATATTAGACAGGTGACCAGCACATAATCTTTGAAATAAACTTTTAAAAGGCGATAAAAAAAAAAAAAAAAAAAAAAAAAAAAAAAAAAAAAAATTAAGATTGAAAAATATGATAGCTTTTGAAAAATGTGCTGCATCTTTCCTTACCATAAATATTTGCACAAGATTTTTATTGCTATTATATTTTGCTTTTATTAATTAATTTTTTCCATTAAACACCATTTCCATATTAATTAATTTTCTCCTTTAAAAACTCCATTTACACATAAATTAATTTTGTTTTGCTACTATAGTATGTTTAATATATGCAAAAAGGTTTAAACATTCTTCCTTTTTCCTCACTGAAAAGAAAATGCTTTCATGTCAAACATTTTAGTGTAAATTTTATTCTCATTTCCTAATTAGTTGGTTTTGTATCAATATTACTGATATTATATTAATGTTTGAAATATGTGAAAGGATTCTAAATAATGCTGTATAAGTGAAAAATATTCAGCAAAATTTCTATTTAAAGCAATTTCATTACAAAATGAGCAGTTAACTATTAATAATTAGTATGATACATTATGGTATGTCTAATTTTTTTACTTTCAATTTTGCAGAAAATCTTCAGGGTGATTAAACCAGGTGCATTAGTGTTGTTCGTTGATAATGCTGCTGGTGGATTTCAACAACTGATATCCAATGCAGCTGCAAAATATGCCTTCATACCTGTATTTGGACCACTGAACCATGAACTTTATGTTAATGAGACATTCAATCAAATAAAATTTGGTTATAAAAGCTGCTATGAAACAAGAGTTGCTGTCCAACTATTGATGAAATCGAGTAAGAAAAAACATTTAACTAAAACAGAAGTATACTCTCCATTATTTTGTAATTCTTTATCAGAGCAAAAGTTTGAATGTGAAAAAGGAAATATAAAGAAAACTTTGATAGAATGTGACAATACAACTGAAACAAAAATATTAAAGCCATTATCTCTTGATGAAAATACTTTATCAACAAATTCTTTACCGGTGCAACACTTAGAATGTGAAAAAGGAAACATAAAGAAAACTTTGATAGAATTTGACAATTCAACTGAAACAGTAATATCAAAACCATTATCTCTTGATGAAAATACTTTATCAACATATTCTTTACCGGTGCAACAGTTAGAATGTGAAAAAGGAAATACAAAGAAAACTGTGGTAGAATTTGACAATTCAACTGAAACAGAAATAGCAAAGCCATTATCTCTTGATGAAAATACTTTACCGAAGATCCAATTACAATTTGAAGAAGAAAATGGCAAGAAACCTTTATTAGAATTAGATGATTCAGAATTAAAGCGCAAGTCAGTGAAACGTAAAGCTCTTTTACCTGAACCTTTAAGCAATAGCCCACTATATTTCAAACGAACATTGAAACAAAAAAGGCGGCGGCTAAATCTGTCATATGAAGATCAGATGTCACCAGATGCCTCACTCATCAGTCCAAATCGATTCGTTTGGGATACACCATTATGCAATAGTTCACAATCCTACGAAGATTCATTAGAAAGTTTGAATACATACTTTAACAATTCAAACCAATTCTTTTATGATATGCCACCAAGAAATAGCCCACAGCATTTTGAATTTTCTCCATATCATACCAGACCTAGAATGCTATTCAGCACTCCAAATCAATGGTCTCCTTATCTGCCATTTACAAATGTTCCAAGTCATCAAAATCAATCATTCAATTCTGAAAAATGCAACCTGTGTGGTTGTGTGCATCTTGGATTATGCTACTGAGCAATCTAAAATTCTTTTGATTATTAATAAAACTGTCAAATAAACTATTAGAAAACGACAGTTTCAAATGAAATCATTTGAATGTTAATCACCTTGGGACTCTTCATTTAATGGTCCTTTGAAATAAATCAACAGCTCAATTTATAAGCAGCAAACCATTTTCACCAAATTTGCTTGGTGAACACCTGCTGATTACAAATCACACACATTTGAAATCTTATTAGTAAATTTTGATCTTTTCTAAAAACAATATAAACTTTGCAAAAACAAGAATTTTCTGTGCAATACCAGTATACCCAAAATACTTTTTATATGAAGAACATGATTTTTTTAAAATTATAGAAATTTTATCATCTATTTACAACTTTGTTTTTGAGAAATGTTAAACATTTTTATAGTGATTATGAGCATGAAGTGGTACCTCGGCTACACTTCCTTAATCTGTTCCAGATCTTTGGATATATAATGAACTGATCATATACCAAAGAATTTTGCTTTTGATGTTTCTATCATTTCAGACAATGATATTACGGCTTGTTAGAGAATGGATTAACTTTTCCACAAATTTTTTTTTTAATCTATCTGTCATATTTCAAACAAAGGTCGTATACCAAACAACATTTGCATCGAAACAACAAGTTGAACTAATTTCAAAGCGTGCATATACTGATGTGATACTGTATTTACTTTTTATATTCAAGTCAGTCAGTCTATTTTTACGAAGTACCTTGGCCGGTTATGGCCTGAACTCCTAATCTGGCTAGATAAAACACATGGCAAATAAAAAACCATTGGTAAAAAAGAGGCGGTGAGCAATGATTATGTCCATGTTAGTAAAAGAGAAAAAATGACGAAAAGGGGGAAGCAATAGGAGGAGTAATCAAAAACATGGCAAAATTAAAAAACAATTAACTAAAAAGCAACGATTATATTCAAGTGCAATATGAGCACGGATACTTATAAATTCACAAAATAAACTTTTAATATTTTTAAAAAATTACTAAAAAACGAATGATTAATGTGCTGATGAGCACTTAGATTTATCAAGAAATAGTTTATTACTTCAAAAATGACTATAAAAAATTAAACATTGAATTTTACCAAAAAGAAAATTAAAATTGTGATATATTTTCTGTATATTTTACTAAGCAAACATTTGGAAATTGCAATGTACATTTGGAAATTGTATGTGAATTGAAATTGCAACACATTAACTTTTCTATATTTTTAAATTCATGTTTGATAAATTTTGTTGAATGTAATATACCAAAGAAAAAATTCCTATATTACTTTAAAAATGACTATAAAAAGTTAAACATCGAATTTTACCAAAAAAAGGAAAAATCAAAATTGTGATAGATTTTCTGTATATTTTACTAAGCAAACATTTGGGAATTGCAATGTACATTTGAGATGCTGTAATTGTGAAAATTGATTATCGTCTTTTATTTTGCCGTCTGATTTTAATAACACTACGCAACCTTTACAATACCGCCACATACTTGGTGACCCGTGAATTGTTTGCAAACAGTGAATTATTTACAAAATGACTGAATCTAATGAATCGGCGAAAAAAGATGAAGTAGCGCGGGTAAGTGTCAAAATACCTCCTTTTTGGGCAGAAAAACCAGAAATATGGTTCTTTCAAGTTGAAGCACAGTTTTCAATTTGTGGAATAACAGCCGAGGATACAAAATTCAACTACTTAGTTTCGCAATTAGAACCGAAATTTGTTGAAAGTTTGTGGGACATTATAAGTGATGATAATAGAACAAAATACACCGCTGCTAAAGAACGTTTGCTGAATACTTTTAAAGAAAGCGAAAATAAGCGTCTTCAGAGACTGCTGACAGGACTTGATTTGGGAGATCTTAAACCCAGTCAACTTTTACAAAAAATGAGAAACCTGGCTACTGATGGAATAACTGATAAGGTACTAACAACATTATTTCTACAAAAAATGCCTGATTCCGTGCGGAATATTTTACTAGTTAGTGATGAAGGAATTGAAAAACTGGCATTAATGGCGGATCGTATTCTTGAAATGCAACCAAAACAAGAACTTTACCGCGTAAGCAATAATGTTTCATCAGGATCAGATGCCATGACTGAGTTACAACAACAAATTACATCTTTGGAAAATAAACTTGAAAAACTGAGTGTCACAAGGAACTCTCGTTCCCAAACAACAAATAGCGGTCGATACTCTTCTTCTCATCGAAGTAAGTCTCGCAATCGCTCTTACAATCCTTCTGGCAAATATTGTTATTACCATTTTCGTTTTCGAGAAAAATGTTTTCCTGATAAATGCAAAGCTCCATGTGCATGGAAAAACAATCCTTCGGAAAACCAGAATCAGCAACAGAATTAACGGCAGACTCTGCTGCTGAAAATACAAAATATTGCCGTCAATACCGTCTATTTGTCAACGACAAAAAAACGGGTTTACGCTTTTTGGTTGATAGTGGAGCGGACGTAAGTCTTATTCCTTATACTTCTAAACACAAATTTATTAGTGACTATAAATTATATGCTGCAAATAATACTGCAATCGATACTTTTGGTACAGAAATTTTAAATCTTGATCTAGGTTTACGCCGAGAATTTCAATTCCCATTTATTGTGGCCAAAATTAGTAAACCTATACTAGGTGCAGATTTTTTAAATAAGTTCAATTTATTAATTGATATAAAGCATAAAAGATTAATTGATGGTGTAACTAACCTTGCAGTTTATGGTGACATTGCACCCATCTCTATTAATGAAAGTGTAAATACAACGAGCAGCTTATGTAAATATTCTGATTTATTTTCTATGTATCCCAATATAACAAAACCAAATTTTCTTGTTTCAAATGTTAAACATAATGTAAAACATCATATTGTAACTAAAGGACAACCTATAAATTGTAAAGCAAGACAATTAGATCCAAAACGGTTGGAAATAGCTAAAAGAGAATTTAAATATATGCTAGACAATAACATTATTAGTCCATCTAGCTCAGAATGGGCAAGTCCATTACATATAGTAACAAAGAAAGATGGTTCTTTTCGTCCATGTGGTGATTATAGAAGATTGAATGATTTAACTATACCTGATCGATATAACATACCTCGAATCCAGGATTTTCAACATATTTTAACTAATAAAACTATATTTTCTAAAATTGACATTACTAAAGCATATTATCACATTCCTGTAGCAGATGAAGATAAGGCAAAAACTGCCATCATCACACCTTTTGGACTTTATCAATTCAATGTGATGAGTTTTGGTCTCAAAAATGCCCCTGCAACATTTCAAAGGTTTATAAATGAAGTTCTTTATGGTCTAGACTTTGTGTTTCCATACTTAGATGATGTGTTGATCGCCTCTTCTTGCGAGGAAGAACATCGTTCACATCTTAAAATAGTTTTCCAGCGTTTAGATAAATATGGTCTACGGATTAATATTAGCAAATCAGTTTTGGGAGTACCTGTAATAGATTTTTTAGGCTATCAAATATCTGCGGAAGGTTCACTACCTCAACCTCAAAAGATCAAAGCTATCATAGAATATCCATTGCCAGAAACTATGCACGAATTACGTTCCTTCTTAGGAATGATCAATTTTTATCGTAATTATATAAATAATGCCGCAAAAACTCAAGCCCCTCTACATGAACTTTTGAAAGGATCTACAAAAAAAAAGATCGACGCAAAATACCATGGACCGATGAAACTAGACAAAGTTTTGAAAAATGCAAACAAGATGTTGCTCAAATAGCGTTAATGGCATATCCCAACTCGGATTACCCTCTGGCACTTCTCACAGATGCATCTGATTGGGCTATTGGATCAGTTATTCAACAAAAAGAACCAAATGGATGGAAGCCAATTGCATTTTTTTCTAAAAAACTTAATGATGCTCAGAAAAATTACAGCGTTTATGACCGTGAACTTTTGGGTATATATTTATCCATTAAACATTTTAAGCATTTACTTGAAGGTCGAGATTTTGATATTTATACTGATCATAAACCGTTAATATTTGCTTTTAAGCAAAACAATGATAAAGCCTCCCCCAGACAACTCAGACATCTACAATATATCTCACAATTCTCTACTAACCTATACCATATCAGTGGTCGAAACAATGTGGTAGCAGACAGACTGTCTAGAATTGAGGACATCGATTCACCTATTGTCGATTATGACTTGATAGCTGATGCACAAATTAATGATGATGAACTGCAACAATTGAAATTACATTCCAAATCATTACATTTTAAAGAACACCAATTGCCATCAGGAAAGCTCTTGTATTGTGATACCTCTACTTCCAGTATCAGACCATTCATACCAAAAAATTTTCGAATGACAATATTTAATACAATTCACAGTTTAGCTCATTCTGGAATTCGAACTACTGTAAAAGAAATAACTAAAAGATTCATTTGGCCAAATATGAAAAAAGATGTTAAACAGTGGACTCAAACTTGCATCAACTGTCAGAAAAATAAAATAACTAAACATACAAAATCAGAATATTCACAATTTCAAGCACCAGATGAGAGATTTAGTGTCGTTCATATAGATTTAATTGGACCTTATTCACCTTCTAATGGATACACATACTGCTTGACGTGTATTGATCGGTTTACCTCTTGGATGGAAGTGGTACCGTTATCAAATATCACTGCAGAAAGTATAGCAAAAGCTTTTTATGAGCATTGGATTACCCGATTTGGTGTACCTACTTGTGTTATTACTGACAGAGGCACTCAATTTATTTCAGAACTATTTCGAAGTTTAGCTGCGCTATGTGGTGTTAAAGTAAACCATACGTCTTCTTACCATCCTCAGAGTAATGGAAAAGTTGAACGTCTTCACCGTACCTTGAAAACAGCTATTAGATGTCATAACAACGTTCGTTGGACGGACACATTACCAACGGTTCTTATGGGTTTGCGAGCTGCTCTACATGAGGACTCTAAGTATACAATAGCTGAAATGGTTTATGGAAAAACTATTAAACTACCAGGCGAATTCTTTGAAGAATCCAGATTGCCAATATCTGATGATAATTTCGTAAGTAATCTCAGAAAACAGATGGCTGACTTAAAACCATACCAATCCAAAAACAAATGTAAACAAAAGATCTTCATTCCAAAAGATTTGTACACATGCTCACATGTATTTCTGCGAATTGACAGAGTTAAAAAACCATTAGAACCCCCATATGAAGGACCCTATTTGGTATTGCAAAGATCCCCGAAAAACTTTCTTCTATCAATTAAAAATAAACAAGTTAATATTTCAGTGGATAGATTAAAACCGGCATATGTGTTACAACCTAATGAACTTCTGAATCCAACGTCCTTAAATGATCATACATCTCTGCCGAGTGAA
Organism: Caerostris darwini; assembly: GCA_021605075.1. Taxonomy (NCBI): domain Eukaryota; kingdom Metazoa; phylum Arthropoda; class Arachnida; order Araneae; family Araneidae; genus Caerostris; species Caerostris darwini. The sequence continues at coordinate 413,636 of BPLQ01005177.1, forward strand.
CAAACATTTATACCAAGTCAGCAAGTTGCACAACCAAATACAACAACACGTTGTGGAAGACAAGTAAAACTTCCTGTTCGTTTCAATGACATTATTGACTTTTCTTCAAATTTATAATTCATCCAGTCCATTTTAAAAATTAATTTGATTTATTGTATGTAATTGTTTATATGTAATTGTATTTGTAATTATTTTTTACAATTTAAATTTGTATCAATGTGTATTTGTTCGCTAATATTTGTATAGATATATTAATTCGTCTACCATTTTCAAAGTAACGTAACTTTGTTACTGGTAGGGGAGTGATGTAGCGACACCTATTGATGGAAAATGGAATACAAATTGAACGACTTCTACTTTCACTGTTAAAAAGGGAATTTTCCCGCTAGAATAAAAATAGAACGTAGTTGGCGTTCGAAGTAGAATAAAGATGCTGTAATTGTGAAAATTGATTATCGTCTTTTAATTTGCCGTCTGGATTTTAATAACACTACGCAACCTTTACAATACCGCCACAATATATTATTTATTCTTTTAAGAATAAGAATGAAATTTAAAAAAAAAGAAATGTAAAGAAAAAAAACCGTATTAACATGTTCAAAAAGCTTTGTTAGGATTATCATTAATGTGGCTTGATTCACAAAATCTAAACATCTGTGTTTAACTTCCATCTGAAACAATTATTCATTTCCAATCAACATTTTGTGGGTAAAAAATGTTTGCTTAAAGTTATTCCCTGAAGATATAGGTTTAAATTAAGTTGTATGTAATGTTTTAATGTACTTAATAATAATGTGATTAGAGGCATATTCATGTTAACTTTAATTATTGAAATTCTAATACTAGCATATTTTTAATTTTAAAAAAAGTATCTACTACTTTTGTGCTAATGAAATACACTATACAGATATTTTCATTTTAACGATCTGTTTTTGTTATTCTTTCAATTCTATTTTTTTCCTAGATTTGCAATTCATAAGAGGGGTCGTTGGGATTTGGCATTAAAAATATTTTTCGCCAAAGTGCACCAAATGACGGGTGCGATTCTTAAATGACGAGAATTGCAACCTTAGCACGATAGATTAATTTTGTGAAGTAGAATTTGAATAAAAAAAAATGTCGAAATTTTATCAACTTTAATGTTAATAAATTAATAGTTTAAAAAACCCAAAAAACCACGCTTTTAGAGTGAATCAAACTACACTCATGTCCATAAATTAAGGATAATTCAGAATCACACAGAAAGTGAACTCTAAAATAAAAATTTCGTCTGTAGAATTATCACACACATCTTGAAGAAGAATATGCAAATTACAGGAAACCACCAGAGGGCGCGAATAGTACGTCACAATGACGAGAGTGTAAGAGAGGGGTATATAAGGAATGGTGGCAAAGAAGTAAAATTGTTCACAAGCGCTTTAAAAGCCTTTCAGTGCAATAACCGCATAGTTATGACACAAAGGAAGCATTTGGATGATTTTTTACGTGGTAGAATTATCGGACGACTGGAATGGGGACGTACCCAGCTGGAAGTATCCGAAGAACTTGGAATTGCCCAGAGTGTCTTCTCCAGGCTTTGGCAACGATTCCAAGATGATGGTAATGTGAGTAGATGTTACAGCACAGGTCGCCCCCAAATTACAACGCCGAATGAGGACCGTTATTTAGCAGTTACTGCCAAAAGAAAGACAGAGCACAGCATCAGACTTGTCTCTTCAGCTACCGGTACGACAGTTTCAAGGCAGAACGTACGCTTAAGGCACATTGGTCTATATGCTCGTAGGCCTGTCAGATGTGTTCCACTTACCACAACTCATTATTTTTAATACTTTTTAGTTTGATTAACACTAAAAGCGTGTTTTTTAGTGTTTTTAAACTATAATATTTAAATGTGATCCCAGTACGGAGGACTGGTTCCTACAATAATTTAATTGCGAGTAAAACAAAGGCTAAATGCCAATATGTCGAGCCAGCCAGGATTCGACCAGGAAATCTCCTAATCCGTAGTGAGGCGCGTTATCCGTTGTGCCGCTGTCTCATGTAGGTTTTAATGTCTGAAAGATGCCTGTAAATGTTTCTTTGCAGCTTAAATAATGTGTATGAGGAGAAACAGATCTCCATGGGAAAAATGATCGCCGATCAAGATGACTTTTCAAAGGCTGTGTGTTTTAATCACTAATCATGGCGATCCTAATCATGATGAGTAATAAACTTATCAAAATATGTAGTGTTGTAGGTCCTTGTTAAGTCTACGACGTTTAAATTAAATCGGATCTCTTAAAGTATGGCAAAATCGAGCCCAAAGAGTCAACTACATACATACAAACAAACATACAGGTGAAGGTAATAAAAGCGTATTAAAAATGAACAAAAATTCCTGAAAATTTAAGAAAATCTTAGGGTAAATTTGCTTACCCCAGGATGCTGGAATATGATTAAACTGTATCGGTCACGTTGGATTGTCTACCACCCAGAATATTTTCCATAATAAAAAGAATACAGATTTCTATACAAAAAGTCCCGGTGGGGCCATGAATGTTTGTAGTGGTTTCGTATCCACTTTAAACCGTAAGTCCCGATCTAATAGGATCGTAGAGCGTTGTGGAGCTAGTGTTACGCACATATCTTCAAGCCACATGTGCCCCCTGGGTAGCTCTAAATGAGTAACAGCGGGGCAGCCCTTGTTTATAGCATAAAGATTGTCTCTGTGTTGCCAGCTGCATTAGAACAACAAATCTCAATTGTATATATATCCCAGGGTGGCCACTCAACCGGGAAAAGTCGGAATTTTTGAAAAAGAAAAATTAATTTTTAATAAAATTTAATTTAAAATTTAAAAAGAAAAATTCCAAAGCCAAGCTGAAGAAAAGTAGGGATTTTTCGATGACTAGTCCTCCGTCGCCAAACTTCAGTTTCACGTATTTTCTAAACTAATTTTTGTAATTGATAATGCACACAATGAGGGGCCTGGATGGCCGAGTGTCTAGCGTTCGGTGCCACAGGTTTCGGATTCGAATCCCGGCGGTGCCATGGATGTTTGTAGTGGTTCGGAATCCACTTTAAGCCGTAGGTTCCGGTCTCATTTGACTGTAAAGAGCATCACGGAGCCTAGTCAGACTTCTATCTACAGGTGCTCCATCACAACAGAAACTGCCCCCTTTCCCTCCATCCATCAGTAGATTACTCATGGGTTGTCTGTTCCGCACTGCAGGACACTGAGGATTAATCACAACAACATACAATGAGTCAGTCTTCTACGTGAAAGTTGAAGAATGATCAGGGCCGGATTTAGTTGAAAAGCCCTTGGCTGTTCCAGTTATGAGGCTCTTTCACCTCCCATTTTTAAGTTTGTAAATTACATTAGAGATTTTGGTATATATCACAGTAATGATGTATTTTATTATGTTAAATGAAACATGTTGTGATTGGTACTAATCTTTATAAAAAATGTCGCATGGATATTAAATATATAAAAAAAAAGTCGTGAACACTTATTTGGACATTTATTCTCAGCACCCTATATAGTACTTGCAACAATAACTAATCAAACATAAAGCACAACATTTACAAAGAAACAAAATTCAAATAATAAAAATCTCTGACTACGAAAATAAAATAGGCAATAAAAGTTATCCTATTTTCTATCAAATTAATTTAAATATATTCAGTACATTGAAGATTAAAGCAAATTCAATTCATATAAATTTATTTCATAATAAAGTTTAAGTATGAATTATTATTAGGAAATTCAAGTTTTAAACTAAACCAAAAATGGAACTTTATTCAAACAAAATCCAGATAACAAAAAAGAAAATATCAAATCAAATGAGCTGAACGCGTTGATCTTAACCAATACATTATTATGTTTGTTTATGAGTCATATGTGTAGAATTTCTCCTTATTTTCGATTCAGTGTTTTAGTATTTACTGTTTATAGAATAGTGTAATTCTAATTTTGCTAACAATTTGAATGTAGGCCCCTCTTGATCTTGAGGCCCTAGGCTGAAGCTCAGTTAACCTATATAAAAATCCTGCCCTGAGGATGATCCTCCGCCACCACCTATAATAAACTATAACCCCCTTGACAACTTTGACTTGATAATGGAAAACAAGAAAACACCGAGATAAACAACTCACTGGCCCCACCAATTAAAGAAATATTTGATGATTAAGCAGTTTGATTAATTAGCATTTGATGATTAATAAATTCAGTAATGTTAAGGAAAGCTTCACACTTCAAACAGTGACCAAAATCTCTAAAGTAGAAGTAGATGACCCATCAGCGTCACAACTCCATGCCCAGACGTCTGACCTCTACAAACAAAATATGAATAATGGATAATGTTAAATATGAATATGGGATCACGTTATTTCAAATACCTTTTATTTACGTAATCGAAGAGAAGTGTAAAACAGCACAACACGGAAGGGAATTGCTAGCTACAGCAACAGCTGCAACTTTACCAATTTCGGGTGAAGCCTGAATGGCCGAGTGTCTAGCGCTCGGTGCCACAGGTTTCGGGTTCGAGTCCTGGTGGTGCCATGGATGTTTATAGTGGTTCGGAATCCACTTTAAGCCGTTGGTCCCGGTCTCCTATGACTGTAACAGCGTCACGGAGCAGAAGTCAAACTTCTACCTACGGGTGCTCCATCAGCCGTTTGCTTTTGCCCCCCTTCCCTCCATCCATGAGTAGACTACTCACGGGATGCCCGTCCCGCACTACAGGACACTAAGGATATGTCACAACAACAACCAATTTCGGATAACTCGATTCACATAGCACAAGATTTAACAACTAACAGAAAAGAAAAAAAAAAAAAAAAAAAAAAAAAAAAAGACGCCGACGGAGATGTATTTAAAGCCCGTTCGCACCGAGGCGTGAGGCGGCGACGCGTCACGCGGCAGGGAAGAAAATTTTTTCTACCAGTTCACACCGAAACTTCAAAAATCTTTTTACGCCTAGTGAAGTTCCAGTTACTTCTACTAGATGACAGATCTACTATTGGCTCAATCCAAGTCACATGACGCGGCAAGCATTTGAGAGTTGAAAGTTGGTCAACTCGAAGCGGGGGATTTCAACCGGTTTCAGGCGAACGCTGTGAGGCTAGTGATTGGTCAACGCCTCACGCCTTGGTGGGAACGAGCCTTTAAGATCCCTGCGAAACACCTCGTCGGGAAACTCCGTACCGGCCGTACCGTACCGTACGTGCATCGTAACGTAAATAGCATTCCAGAACTTGAAGATACTTCAATGTATCATAAACCACCACCCATATATTTCCAAAAGTGACTGGAATGCAGTTCTTAGCGTTCTGAAATTGGAGGTACGTCTTCTGCAATGTACACTCATGTCCATAAATTAAGGATAATGAAGTTCAGGCAAAGAAAGAGACAGAAGCAAAACAAATTTGACTTATTTGTAAAGTCTATTTATTAAACAAAAGGTAAAGAGCAAAAAAGATGCTATATGTTTGACATAATTAATAAAAATTGCAATTTTTACTCCCTGGAGCAAATTTCAAAAAAAAGAACCTATTTACAAAAAACAGTATAACATGGTTAGTATGATGGTTAATATGGAGTATGTCTCCCGGACGATGCAATACAGGCCTTACAACGCCTAGGCATGCTGAGTATCAAATTATCAATCTGATTTTGGGGAATATTACATCACTCATCAAGCAATGACCTCCGAAATTCCGGTTGACAGGTGGGAGGGGGTTGACGGGCTGCAATTCGTCGGCCAAGCATATCCCACACATGCTCTATTGGATTCAAGTCCGGTGAGTATGCTGGCCAATCCATACGGGTGATATCCTCCAATTGAAGGCATTCGTCTACTGTGTTTGCACGGTGAGGACGGGCCTTGTCATCCATAAACAGAAATTCAGCACCCATGGCACCCCGAAACAAACGTACATATTGTTCCAGAATGACATCCCGATAAATGTGGCCTGTCATCGTTATACTCTGAACATGCAGGTCAGTTCTGGAACCAAGAATAATTCCTCCCCAAACGAGCCATCCTTCACCACCGTAACGGTGTCGTTCAATGGTGTTCTCTTGGTGGTAACGGGTACCTGGCGCTCTCCATATGAAAGTCCGGCGAGAATCAGACTGCAAACTAAACCTGGACTCTTCGGAAAACATCACACTAGACCACCATTGCGGTGTTCACAATGGTCTCTACTCCAGGTTAATCGCAGGCGACAGTGAGTTGCTGTAAGTGGAACACATTTGACAGGTCTACGAGCATATAGACCAATGGGCCCTAGCGTCTGTACACGGTCTGCCTTGAAACTGTCGTACCAGTAGCTGAAGAGAGCTGACGAAGCAGGTCTTATGCTGTGCTCCGTCTGTTTCTTTTGGCAGTAACTGCTAAATACCGGTCCTCATTCGGCGTTGTAACTCGGGGGCGACCTGTGCTGTAACATCTACTCACATTATCATCATTTTGGAATCGTTGCCAAAGCCTGGAGAAGACACTCTGGGCGATTCCAAGTTCTTCGGATACTTCCAGCTGGGTACGTCCCCATTCCAGTCGTCCGATAATTCTACCACGTAAAAAATCATCCAAATGCTTCCTTTGTGCCATAACTATGCGGTTATTGCACTGAAAGGCTTTTAAAGCGCTTGTGAACAATTTTACTTCTTCGCCACCATTCCTTATATACCCCTCTCTTACACTCTCGTCATTGTGACGTACTATTCGCGCCCTCTGGTGGTTTCCTGTAATTTGCATATTCTTCTTCAAGATGTGTGTGATAATTCTACAGGTGAAATTTTTTATTTTAGAGTTCAATTTCTGTGTGATTCTGAATTATCCTTAATTTATGGACATGAGTGTAAATGATAGCTTTACATTACAAGTCATTACGGGGCCTCGATAATTTCTTTCTTCTTTGTATAGACTCCTCATTTTTCTGGAAATTCTCGTTTTACTTTTCAATTTTACTCTGCGCTCCCACGTTCAGCGGCAGGGCCGGATTTTCCTATAGGTTAACTAGGCTTCAGTCTAGGGCCTCAAGATCAAGCGAGGCCTACATTTAAATTGTTAGCAAAATTAGAATTACTTAAGTTCCATTTTTTGTTTAGTTTAAAACTTAAAATTCATAATAATTCATACTTAAACTTTAAATGCGAATTATTATGAAATAAATTTATCTGAATTGAATTTGCTTTAATTTTCAATGTGTTGAATATATTTAATTTAATTTGATAGAAAATAGGATAATTTTATTGCATATTTTATTTTCGTTGTCAAAGATTTTTATTTTGAATTTTGTTTCTTTGTAAATGTTGTGTTTGATTAGTTATTGCTACAAGTACTATATAGGGTGCTGAGAATAAATGTCCAAATAAGTGTTCTCGACTTTTTTATTTATTTATTACCCGTGCTACATTTTTTTATAGAGATTAGTACCCATCACAAAAAGTTTCATTTAACATATTGATATATATCACAGTAATGAATGGATTTTATTATCTCTCATGTAATTTACAAACTTAAAAATGGGAGGTGAAAGGGTCTCATAAGTGGAATAGCCTAGGGCCTCTTTTCGTCTAAATCCGGCCCTGTTCAGCTGCCTGATGGCTAATTAGCTAACGCACTGACCTTTCGTTCTCCAGGTTCGAATCCTGGTGGTGGCATGGATGTTTGTTAGTGTTCGAAATCCACTTTAAACTGTAGGTACCAATCTGTTTAGCCTTCGTGTGCACAAGATGACCATGGAGAGACAAACCAAACCTCCCACGTTCAAATCCCCTCCCCCAATGGATTCCTGATTGCCTCGTGCTGCCCTTTACCGGCCTTATCACTAAACATTTTTACTGATCTCTCTAGTTATTGGGCTTTTCCTTCAGTTCTTCATAATTTATATAATTTTATATTTCCTCTTTCATTTATACAATATTTTTGATTGCTGTTTCTCACGTCCTACTTTTAATTTGATTTTGAGTAGATGTGCGTTAGGCACTCAACCCTCATTCTATCTCAGTCAGGAGTGTAGAATTTTGATCAGTTGGGCTTTTTGTGTGGATCAGTTTTGGATCAGTTTTTTTTGTGTGCGGATAATTTGCTTACCTTACAGCATCACTCTTCAAATGGCTCTCACCGTTCAGCATAATTCCCTGTTGTACTTGTGTTATTCTAATGAGTTCATACTCTGTTTGCTTTTTTTCAATATTTCGGCATCGGCAACTGGTCCCTAATTGTACTGCATTTTAAATTTAACTTTAATTTCTTTTATTTTGTATCTTACTTTTATTATTAGTATTTTTATCTTTTTTTTTTTGTGTACCATTTAACTTGAATTTTTAGAAACTTTATCTTGTATTTCTACTAACATTAATTAAGCAGCCAATTAAAATTTAATGCATATTTACGAATTAAGATGAGGAGGTTTAAGGGGTATTTCCCACTGTTGGTACTCGGTACGCCAGTTGTCAGTTGCCAGTTGGGCCGAAAATTTAAGTCGAATGCACTTACATAATAAGCCATTATGCAAAATTTTGTGAAAGGCTTTGGCTGCGTTCAAAAATAATACTCCTGTAGATTTGCGATCGTTAAAGTCGTCATGAATCAGTTCTGTCAACCTAAGTAATTGGTGGCAGGTACTTAATTGCCTTCTGAAACCAAATTGTTCAGGAATAATTAAATTATGAAGATCGTAATGCTGATTCAGGCGTTTAAGTAACGCAGATTCGAATATTTTGCACAAACTACTAAGTAGAGTTTGGTTTGTCACACTACGGTCCTCGACGACAATTTGTGTTGGTGCGAAGTTTCTATCTTGAGCTGGAGTCCTTTGAAGTTATGAGATAAAACATTGAAAAAGAAAGCAGGTAAAGACTAATAGGTGACTTGCCCAGATATATACATATATATATAAAGAAGTAAAAGAAAGAGACATATAAAGTTTTGAAGTAATCTAAACAAAATGAGGAAGGTGTTTATTTAAATTTTTATTTATTTATTCTTTTATTTATATTTAATTTATATCTCTTTATATAAAAACTAATAAAAATAATTAAGAAGCAGAGTTTAAGAAAAAAAGGTTCGAGATAAATACAAGTAAACCGAAAGAAATAATCTAAAAATAAAATGGAAGTAGAACGTTAGGAGAAATGATTGCGGAAACGCATTTCTTTAAATTAACGCGGGATGCTGAAGGTCAAGTTCAACGCTGATGGGAGAGAGAGGGGGAAAAGGCACTACGGTCCTCTTGTGCTCACGAGGGCTAAACAGATCGGGACCTACAGTTTAAAGTGGATTCCTAACCACTCACAAACATCCATGCCACCACCAGGTTTCTAATCTGAAGCCTGTGATACCAAAGGTCAGAGTGCTAGCCACATGGTCACCAGGCCGCTGCTAAGTAATATATATGACGGTAATTTTGAGGATAAGCCAAAACTCAGTTTTGGAATAAGGCCTACTGCGGCAGTTTAATAACAGATCCTAAGTAGAAAGTTAAAAAGAATGGCAATATAAAGAATGAATTTAAAAGGAATGGACTTTAACATACGATAATTAATAAGATCCAGACCAGGAGTTTTGTTATTCTTTAAGTTGCGTATGATATCGCAGACTTTTCTAGGAGAAATTAGTTCTAAATCGTTTAAGTGTGAGTGTTGAAAGAAGTCTGTGACTGAATAATTAGTTTTTTTCGAAGAAATTTCTATCCTCGACACCGTGGTTGAGTTCAAATTGTGTTTTGAGGCTTTTTCTTTCGGAGAAAATGATACTTGGCCGCCGGCGCCTTAAAAGGGCGGAATTTTGTGATAATAGAGAGTTTTTGCATACCGTATTTTGGACGTCCGTTAGCTTTTTCTCTCTAGCTCGCATGCTCATAGGAAACATTATTACAGATACGGATGCACAATTTCCTATGAGCATGCGCGCTAGCGAGAAAAAGCTGACGGACATCCAAAATACGGTATGCAAAAACTCTCTATTATTGTTTACGGAGGTGGGAGCATCTTCTTCAAAGTGAATTCGACATACACTCAAGAGCCAAAACATTATAACCACCTGTCAATAACGAGTTGGTCCACCTTTGGCGCGCAACTCAGCTTCAACCCGCCTTGGCATGGATTAATACCACCACTTAATACCAGTTAAATACCCCTGCCACCTGATCACGTGCCTTCCATGTCATTCAGGCGAGTTCATTGCAAAATGTAGGGGTGGTCATAATGTTTTGGCTCTTGAGTGTATATGGCGATTACTAAAAATCCAGCACGCTATAAATATTTGAAGACTGAAGACTTTAAATTTGAAGTGGTTGATAATTTTACTTATCTTGGTTCAAATGACATAGGTATTGAAATAAAAAGATTTATTCTTGCAGCTAATCGCTGTCTTCATTGTCTAACGACGACGACGATTTGTAGGTTGACGGAGCTCCTTGGTTGCTAGGTAACCGTTAACTCCTTCTTTGTATATGGAAGGGAAGTTACTTTAGCTTTAAGCCCATTGCATTAAAAATAAACAATTAATATAGAGATAATAATATATGGAGATGAGAAGTTTTTTTTTTTTCAATAAAGTATTTAATAATTATTAATTATAAAAAAGTAAAATGAGGAATTTTAAGAATTACAAACTGAACGTAGTTTGAAAGAGAACTTAAATAATAAAAATAAAAATAATTTCAAAAGGTTAATCTAATTCAAAAAGGAGTACAAGTTAAAAATAACAAAAACGTTTCAGAGCAGTTTGTTAAGATAGAATGAAATGGTAATGACGGGGAAAATCTGCGAATCGTACAAGGTCAGTTGCAAGTGAGCGATGGAAGAGCAGAGTCTGGGGGGAAATGAAAACGTTTCGACTATTCAAGCAGCAGCAGGGAGGGGAAAAGAAACAGAGGTGCAGAGTGCGGCCTTTGCAGTAAACAAATCAAACCGGTGGGAAGAAGAGCAAATCATTGGAGCAGCTGCGTGGTGATTCATTGTCTAAGAGCTTTCTTAAAGTCAAAATTAATTAAGAGATATACAAAAATTATGTTATATGAAGCAATCTTTTGACCTCTGCTCATCTATGGGTCTGAGACTTTGACTTTGATTAAATCACAGGCTGAACAGTTGGCCATCTTTGAGTGAAAGGTACTTAGAATATGTTTGGCGCTGTGAATGAGAATGGATTGCGGAGGCAACGACATAATTTTGAATTATATAGGTTGTTTAAGGAGGCAGATATCATTAAATTTATCAAGATCAAGATGAGGCTTGAGGGCCACATCTTTCGAATGGACTTGATTCCATCCTTGACAGACAGTTTGATATTATTGAGGCATGTTGGCAGCGTTAGCCACCATATACCTCTATCTTGATGGTTCCTTTGGAGGTAAATGATAAGAGAAATGGCTTGTTCAGTAAATGAAATGAAAGAAAAATAAAAAATAAAATAGGGGAAATAAAATCAACATACATTGAGTACAGTGGATATACGATTAGGCAAGCATGGTAAAATAATAGTAATAAATAAAAAAAAAAAAAATTTATAGTCAATTTCTACTTTTTTTTACTATATTGCAGAAAGTCCTTTATAAATAATTTTCATTCATTTTTTTAAGTTCATCTGGCTCCATCTATTGGAAGATATATGCAACTTAAATCTAAAAAAAACTAAGATTATTTAATTAAATTTAATTACTGAATTAATATTTGAAAAAACTGTATTAACATCCAGTGTCCATTCACTACAAGTTCAAAAAAATGTATTTGAACTTGAGTGGATGAATAAAAAGTATTTTATGAACGATTGGAAATTTGAACAAGATATATATAGGGAGAGTGTGAGCTAATAGAAGGAATTGGAAAAAAAAAAAATACCGCTTGTTATGAGAATACTTGGCGATTTTTTTGGCTCAGCTTAAAAAGCGAGAGCAACAATAATAAGGTAGTGCCAAAATATTTGTAAGCATATATATTTTTTAAATGTTTGTTTGATTCGTCGTATATTTTGTTTCAACCTAAATTTTTTAATAGTAGGTGGTGAATGTTAAACGATATACAGTATGTATAATTTAAATAATAATAAAAAATTTTGGAACAATAATTCTGAATCAACGTCACTGAAACCTAAAATTTATGTAGTTAACATTTATATACATTTAAACGGTTTATGCATGTGAACTGGATTTATTTTCATACATGATCAGTTTCTTAAACTTGATTACTTATTTTCACACGTCGTTTTGGTAGAATTTCTTTCAGTAACAACCGAGCCTTTGTTTTTGATTTTCTTTCTGCCGATACCCTCGATTGCACAACAACATTTGGCTTTTTAAGCTTGATTTTCGCTTGCCCGTCGCAGCCACTAGTGTCTTCGATGCAAGATGTTTCGGTATTATAGCCAGTGCATTCATTGTTTGAGTAAACCGTCTCTGTATCGAAATCCCAATTCTCAGATTTCAAATTAGAGATATTTGGTGATGAAGATGCATCGAACATCGAATGCTTAATCATCGATGCATTAACATCGAATGCTTTCAGCCGATATATTTGATGATGAGGTGGAACATCGAAATTTTTTATCTCATTGCTCATTTTATTAGATACGTGAGATTGAAATTTGATTTCATTATTATTTCGAAATGGTGGTGCAGAGCGGCATCTAGGTGTTTGCACTCTAAACACTCTTCGTACATCATTCATTATTGGTGGAGTGAAAATTAAGCTTCTACATTTGGAACAACCGACTTTATTCTCTATCACAGTATTCGTGAATTGATGACTTTGAAAAGTAGGAGAAAATTGGTCTTTCAGAAAAAAAGTTTTGCCTCGTTTTCCTACAATAGTTTTTTCTGAAGCATTTGTTGGAGAACTGGATTTGGTAGCGACAATTCTAGATGGCCTTTGTAAAATGAGAGCTGGTACAAGTTTATCATCCTTATCACATGTGGCGTTGGTCCTGTTTTTCACTTTCCATAATTCATCGTCTTTATTTTTAGAATTCTGTAATAAATTTGACTTTGGATTACATCGTCTCTTTTTACCTCCTCTTCGTTGCTTCACATTAGTTGTCTTTCCACTATGTTCTTCAGGCAAGAATACTGTACTGGGTTTTTGTGAGCTTGATTCTGCATTCCTCTTAAAATTTGCAGATATTTGTTTAGAATTTTTTAATTTATTACAATTCAAACCTTTTTGCGTCTGCAACATTTTTTCTGGAGTCTGGACCACACTTTGGATGTCGGAATTAATAATTTTGTTGATTGGCGATGATGCAGCTTTGCTTTTAAGTATTGCAAAATCCTTTATTCCTTTATGTTCGGTAAGAATTTCTTTTGGGCAGCATTTTTTTCTACGATTAATCAATGTTTTCCTTTTTCCATTGCGTTTCCACTGATTATTCGATGAATTATTGAGTATATTTTTGTTTGAGATATCACTACTTTTTCGCTTAAAGGTATTAGGCCTGGAAAATGATTGATTAGTTATTTTTTTCTGATTTTTTGATTCTCGTAATAAATCCTTTTTTTGTCTCAACTCGCTTTTCATTTCAATAGAAACTACATTGAAAACATTGCTTTTAGGATTATTACATGTAGAATAATAGTTTTCTAATGGAGCTAAATGGATATTTTCCATTTTTGCTACAGTATCACGAAATTTACGTCCAATTATTTGACTTTTGGATGCATTTTTGCAGGGATCCAGAAATTTTTCGTTTTTTTCACTTGCGAAGCTACTCTCGTCAAATATTTCATTAATGGAATTGTGACATTTGTTTTTTACACTATTAATTTCCGGAACGTTTCCAACATGTGATTTTTTTCCATCAGAATCGGAATTTTGAACTTCCTTTTGAGTCAAATGTCGATTTGGTTCAATGGTGCAACTTTCACATTTTTCTTCTGAAGAGGTAGCAGTAATTTTTTCAACGTCAGTTATTTGTAATGAAGTAAAGTTTACAGTTTTTTCATCGTTGTTAAGATCATTATCTGAAATAAAATTTAATTTGATGTTATCCAAAGCAAAATTTGTTCGTTGCATTTGGTAAGAATAGGAAGGAATGTCCATTTTTCGTGAATCATCAATATATGAAAGTTTAGGTATCAATTCTGAATGATTTTTAGTTAAATCGCTATTTAATTTATTCTTTAAAAGGGACATGATGCTACCATCAAGGACATCAAATTTCTTAGGCCCAAATTGTAAATCAGAATCTTTGAAAGTTTTTGTATTGGTAATATTTGCCTTAGTGTCGTTTTTTTCTTCATTATTTAACTTATAACTCGTGTCTAATACAATTTTATTCTGAGACTCACAGCCTTTTTCATTTCCACTAAAAGAACCATTTTGATCGTTAGGTTCCTTATTAAAACTTATTTGGTCGATGTTTCCGACATGGTAAAGTGAAGATTCAAAATTGGGTATATGATCGTAATTTTTTTTGCTTAATGAAGTAGTTGATGTTTCTACAGATATGATATGCAGCTTTCTATTCTTATCACTGCCAAAATTACTAACATTATCATAATACTTCATAATGGGCCATGGAGTTTCATCTTTTTCATTAATTGACCTGTTTTTATTATTAAATGATTTGTGTATTGAGTCACTAATATCGCTGAACGAAAATAATTCCGATGAATCAAGATCAGATGCTGCTGTTTTAAATGAACAATCTGAATCATTCGAACTTTCGTCTCGAGAATTTGTATTAATAGAAGATTCTTCAGTAACAGAATCATTCGTGACTCTAGTAGTGCTGATTTCTTTTAATTTATCTTCAGTTTTATTACATAACTTTGATAAGCCATTGAAACGGTTTGTCAGTTCTAAAATCTGTCTCACAAAGGAAGATTGAAATTGAGAGTTATCAGTTGCTGAAAGAAGAGAACCATCATTAGTAGAATTCTTTAAAAGCGACTTATCTTTTTCAAAATTTTGGCCAACGTAGCCAAACTTAACCTTTTCGTCATCGTTCCTTTTAGCATTGTATTCCGTTAAGTTTTTGTTATTCGTTTTGCTATTTAAATACATCAAATCCGATTCAAAATTGTTCGAGTTATTCACTTTCGTTCTTTTTGTAGGCATTTGTATAGGATCAGGACTTCTTTTTGTATTTCTTTTCATTTTCTGCACTCCATCTTTATCAGTTACTTCGGGGTTTTTTGTTTTGTGAAACAAACCATTGTACACGGTCTTCATTCCAGCAACTAGATTTGTCTTCAGAAACACGGCAGATTCGATCAAATTTTTTTCGTGCGCTTTGTGATTAAATTCAGTAGAGAGAGTTTGAACATCAGAAGTCTCCATTTTAAACTATTGCAATACTTTTCAATAGCGTTCAAATACCTTGTGGAGTTTTTTCCCTCGCAGTTCTGTTTATAAACACCTGATTAATTTTTGCTTTACTGTTATTTCTTTAATATTCAAACAAAAAGGAGAAGAGAAAATGGAGATTAATAGATTTCAAGAAACTTAATTCCACAACGAACTTAAGCTTTTCAGTTATTTTACATTAAGGAAAAATACTAAGCACATAATTACCAAGATTTGAAAATATATATTCTTTTAAATATGTATTTCTTAATAATTTCTCGAGTCAATCATATCAAAACATTTAATAAAAACAATCAAAACACGCGATTTAGTTTTCCTAATTTATCTATTTATATGATTAATATTACAGATGCTTTCATCAGTTTAGTTCGGCATTTTATTTATTCATTTTTTTTTCATGAAGTATGACGGGACTGTACTTGATTTACTACTAAGTTGAATAAAGAGGTCGAGTGCCTAAACGCGAAGCTTTCATCTACTCCAGGGGTGGCCAACCCGCAGCCCGCCTTGAACGTTTTTCCGGCCCGTGAGATGTATCACACTTTTACAAAATCTGTTTATTTTATAATAGCCAAAATAGTGAAAAACAATGTATTAAAAAATACGTCATATGTGCCAAAAACTGTCGACAATTGTGAGAAAAAAATAACTTTGATTTTAAAATAATATTCTTGCGAATATATGACAGACAGGGCCGGATTTTCCTTTAGGTTAACTAGACTTCAGCCTAGGCCCTCAAGATCAAGAGGGGCCTACATTCAAATTGTTAGAAAAATTAGAATTACACTATTCTAAAAACAGTAAACACTAAAATACTGAATCGAAAATAAGGAGAAATTCTACACATATGACTAATCAACAAAGATAAAAATGTATTGGTTAAGATCAAAGTGTTCGACTCATTGGGTTCTATTCGTTTGTATATACTAGATTGCACCAAAGTATAACTCATACGTTCGCTGATTGCTATAGCAACTATTGACGTGCCTTATGATACTAAGCCTTTTTTTTTTTGTTCTTGTATAAATAAAGTGCATGTAAATGTTGTGTATTATGGTTGATTAGTTATTTTTAAGAGTACTATATAGGGTGCTGAGAATAAATGTCCGAATAAGTGTTCTCGACTATTTTTTTATTTATTATCCGTGCCACATTTTATATAAAGATTAGTACCCATCCCAACTTGTTACATTTAACATATTGATATATATCACAGTAATGATGTGTTTTATTATCTCTCATGTAATTTACAAACTTAAAAAAGGGGAGGTGAAAGGGCCTCATAAGTGGAAGAGCCTAGGGCCTCTTTTCGTCTAAATCCGGCCCTGCCTGTCGGTCTTGGAAGAGGAATCATAGGAGTAGGAGCTGTGGATTTCGGTCAAGGACTGGGCCGTTTTGCTCTTCTGTGACATTAAGGTAAAAGAACCTTTCCAATTTATGCATAACAGCTTTAATAGTTTACAGATGTATTGTACATACAGAATATGATCCTGCATTTTTGTTTAAAACAAGGGTGGGCTTCATTATAACTTATGTGAGCCATGAATATCCCATCGACATGTGATGAGGGAAGGACATTGCTTTTCGAAGTATCTTATGGTAGAAAATCCGGAAAAACTCTCTCTAGGCATTCGACGTTTTGCACGCATTGTCACAAAAGTTTCCCCGTTTTAGAAACCATTTACTCCAATGAACGCCACCAGATGTTTCGAACCTGAATCCTCCTGCATGCTAGCTGCGCACGTTGCCACTTGTCAGTACGACTATCGTGTTTCTTTCTATCGGTGGTTCTATTTTTCTTATTAGCCGCAACTTTCTGATGGTTCGAGAAGTATTGATCAATCCATAAAAACATTTATGGAATCTTCATTTATTTACAAGCAATATTTACAAAGATATGCGGGGTTGAGGGTAACAGTTCAAAGGCAAAAGCTAAACTAGAAGAAAAATGTTCTTCTTAGAATAAAACAACTCGTTTCCACAGTAACAGCTGGTCTCCACGGCAACAGCCCGGTTCCACAGCAACCAACAGCCCCATCTCCACGGCAACAGCGCCATTCTGAATCGGTTCCAAACGATTTCTATAAAACTACCCTGTGACGCTGCGTGGCGCGAATAAAAGCATAAAAATTCCAGCACCACTTGTTCACGTGTCGAGCACTCTACCTAAATGAATCTATTTCAATGTCATGCATTAAAAAAAAATGGTACATATGAATATAGTCAATGGCTATTGTTTATTATTAACTTAATTTGTGAGAAATTTTTGATTCGTCACGCCAAATTAAAATGACAAGTAAATTCAAATAAATATTTAGTAGGCAGTTAAAGACGATGTAGTTCCACCAGTTATTCGGCGGACAGGTAAGCATGCGGTTAAAAGACGGAAGAATCCTTTATTTGTTAGGGATCTTAGTCCGACAAGGCCTGAATGGCACAGTGGTACAGGTTTCGAGTTCGAGTCCCGGCGGTGCCATGGATGCTTGTAGTGTTTCGGAATCCACTTTAAACCGTGGGTCCCGGTCTAATAGGATCAGGGGCCTGATGGCAGAGTGGCTGGCGCACCGGCGCTCGGTACTATAGGTTTTTGGGTTCGTTTCCCGGTGGTGCCATGGATGTTTGTAGTGATTCTGAATCCACTTTAAATCGTAGATCGCTGTCTAATATGACTGTAGAGCTTTGGGCGTAGTGCAAACAGCCCTTCCCCGTAAAAAGAAAAACATCTCCTTTCTAGAAATCTACCAGCATGCAGACGTCCTTGGCTCACCATGGGGCTGTTGCGAAATTGATGATGATGATGAATATTTAAAAGTCGTAATAAACCGTAGCTAGCCGTACGTTCTGGTCTCATATGAACGTAGAGCGTCTCTGAGCCCAATCAGACTTTTCACCCACATCATTCCCAAACTGTAAAGGGGCAGTTCAGTTATCTTCAAGATACACGCCCCTTCCCCCTTGGGTAGTTCTAAGTGAGTAACGTCGGTGCAGCCGTTGCTTATGACATCAAAGAGCATCATGTCTAAATGCTTGTCAGCTGCATTAGAACAACGTTATAAACGGAAAATAAAAATAGACCGTTAATTTATACAATAAAAAATTAACAATTTCTTAAAATCTTGACTTATTATTTTGTATAGTATTTAATTAAGAACGAATAATTTAATAATTAAAACTAAATCCTAATTTTAAAAAAAAATTATACAATGCAGAAACATTTATTGCAAATTATTCAATTTTATTTCAAGAAAACTTGTATTTTAATAATCTTTTCTCTTTCAGAAAAAAATTAAATTATTGAAGAAACAAGCTCGTCATCCATTGCAGCTAGAAACAAAGATTTCAAGGATCAAGATATTTACATTTCTTTTCTATTAAAAGTGAAGGAAACCCTATTATGTTATGTTTTTTCAGTTGTAAATACCATCATATTTTTGTTTAAATAAAATATTTTAGTATGTTGAATTTCTTTTCATGGAGAAAATACTTTTTTTCTTTTATCCTTGATATTTTATCATTATATGACAAAGAATTTAAAAGGACCAAATAAATTTTACAATGATATTCATTCATTATAATTAATTTTATGTCACATGAGTTAGTTCATACTCAACGAAACGCGCACAAGAAGGAAAAATATTACTTATTTAAATCGTGAATTCCTCTCATTTTGTGTAAACAAATTGAACGTATTAAATTATCAAATGAATTCACTATTAAGCATCTTGTTATCAAACGGTTTCCATTTAAAATATACAGGGTGATTATAATTAGAGTCCCACTTTCAAAATGCTGTAATAAAAGAACCCCTCGTCACAACGAGTTCAAATTGGAACTGAAGATACTTGAAGAAGGGGGAAACGGTACGGTATCTAAAAAGGTTCCAAAGTGCATCAATAGATGGCGTTGTAAGCGGCATAAAGAAAGTGAATTCGGTTGTCAGTGATATTTTGAATGGAAATGACAACATATTTGGTATGAGGTGCATATTAAACCAACTGTAAGGTTCAATGTGCTTGTTGTTTCGGTTTTTTGACGGAAAAATGACTTCCAAGTCATTCAAAAGATGTGACAGTGTTAGTGGTGTTGCCTGCTTTCTAGCGACTAGTTGTGTCAGGTATTGTATTGTAGGCGTCTGGTAGACGGAAACACTCCAATCTTTCTATTTACAGAAATTTATTTACAATACTTTACATACAAGGCACCTTGTGCCACTTCTGCAATAGCAATTCTATATAATGAGCCATGACCACATCACATAGTGTCCCTGACCAGACAAGTGATTGTATATATATGTAGCGTCTAGGAGCGTCTGAACGAGAGCTATTGCCGAGATATATCTCGTTCAGACGCTCCTAGCTTTCTCCTCTTCTCAGCTTTCTCCTAGCCTCACCTTTCTCCCAAAATCTAACAGCACGTACTTACCAGTTCATACAGTTATGGTACCAGTTACTGGTCAAAGTGGCGACATCTCGCGTCCATTTAATTACAGTTAAACTTTGCTGGGAAAAGCCCCTCCACTACGACAAGGTCATACCAAATTGGTTGGGAAAAATCAGTGGAATTTTTTTTGATGCCATACCGTTTCCCCCTTCTTCAAGTATTTTCAGTTCCAAATTGAACTCGTTGTAACGAGTGGTCCTTCTTTTACAGCATTTTGAAAGTGGGACTCTAATTATAATGACCCCGTATATTTTAAATGGAAACTGTTTGATAACAAGATGCTTCAAATATATTTAGTTCAAATTTGAACATTTATAATTGTGGTTTCATTTTGAATTGTGGTTCTTTTTTTACAGCATTTTTAAAGTGGGACTTTAATTATAATCACCCTGTATATTTGTAATTAAATTATACTTAATTATACTTAAATTTTTAGAAAACATTTTACCGAAATTTTACCTAAATTATACCTATATTTTTATTTTATATAAAAAAACACATGAGAAAAATCTTTTAGGATATTTTTAAGGCCTTCAGTAATAAAATTGAAGTAAGTTTAGTAACTTTATATGTCATGAAAAACTATTAATTTATGATATTGTTTATAAAATTCCCGAGAATGCTGCAAGCTCCCATTTATTTATTGTGAGTGAAAACAAGTTTATAACATTTGCTTTTCATAGTAAATTCCATAGTAATTCCATTTCCATAGTAAATTCTTTTTAATAAAAATTGTTTTAAAGGTTAAATTAAAGTTTTCTTAAGAATCAATTTAGAATATTTTCTAGTTAAAATTCTGTTCCTACTGTTTTTTAAAATTCATGTATGAAACTGTAACCGCTCCTTCCCTATATTTGTCAACACATATTGCAGCGCATTAGCAGCGAACTCTATATATTACATTTTTGAATTATATTTGTAGTATTGAAATACGGGAGGACTCACATTTGGGCGGCAAATTGTAGTGGATGTCGTCGTTTGTTTGTGCGGCTGTAACTGGGCTGGTCGGGTCACAAGAACATATATTTAAAATCACATCATTTTAATTACAAGCGCACAACACGCACTACAGAGATTAATATACAACAGACATTCAAAGACATATATTTAAATGGTAGGATTCCATTTCAAAACTGTAAATAAAGTTACTCAGGTACACGCTGGAGAACGAAATGTACTTCATCTCTGGGTGAGAGTCTGTAGGCCAATTTATGCACAGGGCGGTGCTAACTATATCTTCTCTTGGGGTGAGAGACTTTAAATGAAACGTTTCTGAGGCAGTACTCGGGACGACAGCTGATGACTAACGGCAGCGCCTGTTTTGCCGTACGTCTTCTCTGGTGAGAGTTTCAGTGTCAACTGACGTAGAATTTTTTAAATAATTTTTTTAATTTCCTAGAATTTTTTTTTCTGTCAAAGTGTTTTCAAATCGTAATTATTTTATAATCCGATGAACTTTATAATTATTATTAACTTGAATGTAGTATCTTCAAAAGTAACTAAAAAAATAGTTAATACAACAATAAGTCATTGTGTTTTTTTTGGCCAAAATATCTATTTATAATCTCTTTAAAATGTAATCTTTTAAAAAGACAACTATTCAACTTATTTAAAATAAAATTGTTTCAAATTTTGATACTTGTATTAAAACTTCAGTGGGGATGAGTTGGATAGCCTTGGCCTTGCAGGGCATGAACAATTAATTTTTTAAATAAAACAGGATAAATATTACAGTGAGACTGTCACTTGTATAAAAGTGAAGTTGACGAAAGGCGGTGAAATGAACGTAAATGAAACGCGAATTTTTTTCCTGAAAAATCTAACAGTTTTTTATTTATTTAAGCAAAAATCTATTCTATATCAACAAAACACTCGGCAGAAGATTATTATTAACCATTTCATTTGAATGCTTTGAAGCTTAAATGAAATTTAAGTTAATAGTTTATTTTATTTAAATAAGTTTTGTTAAAATGTGTGGCCGTAAAATCTTCTCTTGTTATCAAGAAGCATATATATATATATATATATATATATATATATATTTTCAAATAATGTGACTTGTTCGCAGCTTACAACAGAAGGCCGTCTTCGAATAAGAAATACGCTGTTGGTAAAAGAATCAACCACCGTTGGAAGTTTAAAAAAAAAAATCTATCTTTATGTTTGGGAGAGACGAGATAAATTCATAGGCCAGAAAGATCTCCCAATGGTTTTAGACCCAAATGTTAGCTCTGGGGAATTTCAGTAGAAATCAGATTTCAGTACCTGCTGCTCAATACCGAATGCAATTACGTTGGGTTTAGAACAGCAGGTTCATCGTTCATCATGATTGGGGCAACAGCCCTAATGTGGGCCAAGGTCGTCTACCTACTGGCAGATTTCGAAACATGAGATGTCTTCTTTTTACGGGGTAGGGTTGGCAGCCATACGCCCAACGCTCTACAGTCATGTTAGACTGGGACCTTCAGTTTAAAGTGGATATCGAACGACTACAAACATCCATGGCACCGTCGGGAAACTTGTGGTACCGAAGCCAGAGCGCTAGCCACTCGGTAATTCACGCCCAGGTTCATCGTTGGGCAGAGAAAAAAAGATAATTATTTATTAATTGGATAATAAATTATTGATAATTATTAATAAGATATCGAATTATTAACACTTAATAAGATAATTAATTATTGATAAGAAAATTAATTATTGACAATTATTAATAAGATAATGAATTATTGATAATTATTAATAAGATAATGAATTGATAATTAATTATTGACAATTAATAATTAATTATTGATAATTATTAATAAGATAATTAAAATACGAGTAATTTGTGATTTAGAAATGAATTATAGTATTCCCTTAAACTTTGTCAAAATATAAGTCAATGAAAAAAGAAATCGAATTAAATGATCATTATCAATGAACATATGTTTTTTAGTCTTTAAAGAATGCAAAAAAAAATTTAAAAGACGAACGCACTCAAAGTTCACTCAATTTATTTTACAATCATTGTAAATTACAATTTTTGGTAAGAATGTAAAACATGACAATTATTTATTATTTAACATTTACAATAAATTTAATTCCACAATTTGTAATTTATACAACTTGCATTTGAATTTTATTGTTTTCAACATGTTTCTAGTTCACATTTAAAATTCTTAGACATATCATTTTTTTTTTTTTTTGCTTCACCTAGTTATTGAGTTGAATAATAATATTCATGGCCATACAAAATACCGTATGATGTCTTGATTTCAAAATATTTTGGTTTCAGGAAAATCAGATGTTGATATCACACTTTTTAGCATAGGCTGAATTTTTTTCATTACTTTGATTTTGAAAAAAACTATTTACAACTTTTGTGATTTTTTTTTTGTTTTTGTAACAATTATTATTTTTAAATGCGAAATAATTTCTCCCACCCTCTATCCCACCTCTATATAATCTTTTTTTTATTTCCTTTTTTTTTTTTATGGAATTTTCGCAGTTGCAAGAAAATTTCTAGAATTCCCGTTACTTTTTATTCTTTTTTTTTTCCATTTCGCTTTACAGCATATCAACATGTGTATTAAAAACACCACTCCTGCTCCGTGACGCTCTTACAGTCATAGGAGACCGGGACCTACTTTTTAAAGTGGATTCCGAACCACTACAAACATCCATGGCACGGCCGGGACTCGAACCCGAGACCTGTGGCACAGAGCGCCAGACACTCGGCCATTCAGGCCCTTTATACATAATTATATAATTATACATAGATTATACATAAGTGGAATAAAATAGTCAGATATGAAAAGCAAAATAAATGTAGAATAATAAATTTTATTTTAATGTAATGAAATTAGATTTTAACTAAAATTAAATTAGTTTCAAGTAAGAAATTTTTTCTATTTCCCCATTAATCAATCAATGGAATGAAATAATTACAACAGTAAACAAGTAGCATTTAGTAGCATTTTTTTTTAAATATTTGTATTTATCAAGCAATTTGCAAACACTTTCTCAAAAGCCTTTCTCTAATTCTGTCGGTTAAATGTGTAATGTTTAAATTATGTTCCAATAAATTTAGCTAAATTTACTACTTTGATTTTGAAAAATTACTTACTTAATTTTTTAATTTTAAAATTTACTACTTTTTTCAATTCCTACTATTATCTCACCCTCTCCCTATATATATCTTGTTCAAATTTTCAATCGTTAATAAAATACTTTTTATTCATCCACTGCAGTTCAAATACATTTTTTTGAACTTGTGGTGGATGACGCTGGATGTTAATGCAGTTTTTTTTTAAATATTAATTGCGTAATTAAATTTAATTAAATATTTTAGTTTTTTTTAGATTTAAGTTGCCTATATCTACCAATAGATGGCGCCAGATGTAAGAGGAAAATTTCAACTTTATTTGTAAAGGACTTTTCTGCAATAGAGTGGAAAAAAAAGTAGGAATTGACTTAATTTTTTTTTTTATATTACTTGTTTTTATCGGAACTCACTGAAGTGTTTGTTTGTTTGTGACTAATCCTCAATGTCCTGCAGTGTGGGACGGACATCCCATGAGTGATTTACTCACGGATTGAGGCAAATGGGCAGCTTGTGTTGTGATGGAGCACCCGTAGGTAGAAGACTGACTTTTGCTCCGTGACGCTCTTACAGTCATATGAGACCGGGACCTACGGCTTAAAGTGGATTCCGAACCACTACAAACATCCATGCCACCGCCGAGACTCGAACCCGAAACCTGTGGTACAGAGCGTCAGAGCGCTAGCCACTCGACCATTCAGGACCTGTGTTTTGAGGGTTTCTGTATACTTCCCACTTAAAACGAACCACACTAATTTTCAGTTTTTTAAAATTCAATTTAATTGTTTCCAATGCTTTAGAAAAAGATTCCACCTTAATAATATTTTGATCACTTTTATCGGATATCATATTATTCCGAAAAAAAAAAAAAAAAAAAAAAAAAAAGTAAAGTGAAAAGTATATAAACTTTTATTTTGAAATGTATTTTATATGAGCTTATCAGTAAATAAATAATCTAGTCCAATGTATTAAAAAAATACATTATGTTTGCATCTATATATTCAAAAATGAACAGTCGAAATTATGCAAAAAAAATTAACTTTGATTTTAAAGTAACGTTATTGCGAACCTATGAGAGATATTGCCTGCTTTATTGATGGTTTGGTTTGTCGCTCTACAGTCATCTTGTGCACACTTTAGGTTAAACAGACCGCGACCTACAATCAGGGTCGGATTTTCCTATAGGCTAACTAGACTTGAGCCTAGGGCCTCAAGATCAAGAGGGGCCTACATTTAAATTCTTAGAAAAATTAGAATTATACTATTCTAAAAACTGTAAACACTAAAACACTGAATCGAAAATAAGGAGAAATTATGAAATAAATTTAACTGAACTGAATTTGCTTTAATCTTCAATGTATTGAATATATTTAATAATTAGTTAATTAATTTGATAGAAAATAGGATAATTTTTATTGCAAATTTTATTTTCGTACTCAAAGATTTTTATTATTTGAATTTTGTTTCTTTATAAATGTTGTGTGTTATGTTTGATTAGTTATTGTTACAAATACTATATAGGGTGCTGATAATAAATGTCCAAATAAGTGTTCTCGACTTTTTTTTTATTTATTAACCGTGCCACATTTTTTACATGTGGCATGGTTTGCAATATGTTAAATGAAACATATGTGCACAATCACAACATGTTTTATATAACATATTGATATGTATCACACTAATGATGCATTTTATTATCGCTCATGTAATTTACCAACTTAAAAATGGGAGGGGAAAGGGTCTCATGAGTGGAATAGCCTAGGGCCTCTTTTCATCTAAATCCGGTCCTGATGACAGATACTGCCTGTTTTATTTATGAGTTTACAGTTATGAGTTCGGAAAATAATTCAATTATATTCTGCGAACTCGTGATGCACGCGCACCGATTTGCAAAAGCTAAGTGAAAGAGTGGAGAAACAAATATCATACTAGTAAAATAAATATTTTTAATGATTTCATTTTTAGTGCTATATATTTCTTTACAGTGTGCGTTTAGTATCATTATTATTATATTGTCTATGTTTACATGTGAGAATAATAGCAAACACAAAAATAATAGCTCATTTTGTTTAAATTTTTCACTCCAAAAAAAGTCTGTAGTGGGTCTAAATCTAACAAGGGGATGTAAAATTTTATATGCGGCCCGCGGAGTTAGGATGCATTTCCAAAGTGGTCCGCAAGAAGATCATTTGGGTCGACCACCCCTGATCTACTTAATGGTATGGGATGGAAGTAGAAAAGAAAAGTCAGGATGAATAGATAATAGTAATCGTATGAATTGGAAAAAAAAAAGAAAGAAAGAAAAATGAAAAACATTGGTGATAAAAATGTAACATGAAATTTGCGATCAGTATAGAGCAATGATATTAGAAGAAAGACTGGAAGTTATTGAACTGAAGTGAACTGATTAGGTGAACAGAACATTACGGTAGTTTGAGGCTTCGATCCCATTTAGAAGTAGAGTAAGGATATTTGTATTTTCCATTGAATTGCGTACAAATATTTTGTTCCTTGATGAGTTGGTTTTCGTGGGTAGCAATAGTTTTGAAGAAATTTCTAGAAAGTTTTGTAATATATTTGTCAATAGAATCAATATTTAAATCTTGATGACGACGAATAGAGTGACGAACAATCCAGGGTGCTCCAGTGAGATTCGAAGAAGTTTGTTTTGAATAATTTGTACAGATTTTTTGTTAGAGTTTTTGCAACTAAATCCCTGATTGGGGCTGCAAAATTCTTCTCTACAAACAAGTTCTAAGGCAGTAAGGATAGGCCTTAGAACTTGTTTCTAAAGAAGAATTTTGTTCGACAAAGTTAATTTAGAATATTGATTGATGAGTGGCAGAGTGAAACAAAATTTGTTCCAATGCTTTTTTGTTTTTGGTTTTTTGAATATGAGGTCGAAACGTTAATTTATTGTCTATGATCAAGCCGAGATATTTAATTTTAAATTAATTAATTAAACGAATTTTAATTCAATTGAGAATTAAATTCGTTAATTTAGTTTAATATTTCATTTTTTTTTCGCTTTAAAGATGTCCGGATTCATATATTTGATCTGATTCAGAATAGAAGGAAAACAAAG